>VXAC01000518.1:0-89242 GCA_013399225.1 Rhipidura dahli
GGTGAGATTCAAACCTATACAGGCTGAAACTCACAGTTCACCCAATGTCGACTGCCTGGCTCGGCGTTTGCTCTGTGGCTCTTTCCAAATTTTATATATTGATAATTAAAAAATTCTCTTTAATCATAATATTGATTGGCTCGTTTATAACAGTTTTCTTCAAATAAATAGGTGCCAAAGTTTCTAGTTAAGTGTGATTGCTTAGGGAAGAGAGTTCAGCAGCTTCAACCAAAGTCTTCTGCAATTTTAATTATATTCTATTGAAGTTGGCAGTGATTAAACAGGTATTGGATTGAAATATCAATTAAATAACTCATGAATTTTTATATAAGGTGTATTTTTGATAACTTTATTAGACATTTAAGGAGTGTATGTCTTGGCTGTCAGCCAATAGTCAATTACTGAGTAATGTACTTACTAAGAATTGATAAAGCCCCATATGAAGTTAAATTTTTTTAGTCCCTCGTTTTCCTGGCTTTTTCCAGTCCTGGCCATGGGAAATTATTTTAAATTATTTAAATTATTTTAATCTTCACCCGAAATGTACAAAGCCATGCACGTGGAATGAAATAACCTGATGTAACTGTACAGGCTCGTTTCCTAGATGGCAGCTTTATCTAGAAGCTCTGGAATGAAATAACCTGATGTAATTGTACAGGCTCGTTTCCTAGATGGCAGCTTTATCTAGAAGCTCTGGAATGAAATAACCTGATGTAACTGTAGAGGCTCGTTTCCTAGATGGCAGCTTTATCTAGAAGCTCTGGAATGAAATAACCTGATGTAATTGTACAGGCTCGTTTCCTAGATGGCAGCTCTATCTAGAAGCTCTGGAATGAAATAACCTGATGTAATTGTAGAGGCTCGTTTCCTAGATGGCAGCTTTATCTAGAAGCTCTGGGTGCCTGGGGATCCCGGTGGACAGCGAGTTAACGGTGAGTTAGCAGGGCACCCTGAACCAGCCACATTCTCTGCCCTGCATTAGTAAGCACAAACACAGCAGGTGGAAGGAAGTCATCACTCTCTATTGATCACTTGTGAGATGACTTGTGTAATACTGGGTCCAGCTGCGGGCTCCCCAGGACAAGAAAGACCTTGGCTGAAACAAATCAAAGCCCAAGTTTGTCAGGAGGCAGCCATACATGATGGGACATCACTGAGAGGTTGAAGGTGCTGGATTTGTTCAGCCTCAGGAGGGAGAATACTGGAATCTTACTGCTGTCCATAAATACCTCATAGGATGTATAGAGAAGACAGAGAGAGTGTACAGTGAAAGGGTGAGAGGAAATAGAAGTTGAAACATGAGAAATTTTGACTTAATACACACTTTTATGAGGAAGGTGGTAAAATACAGTATCAGTTTACTCAGATATGTTACAGAATTGTCTTCTGTAAAGACATTAAGAACTCAATTATATGAGATCCTGAACAACCTTCTTTAACTAGACATGCTTGGAGCAGGAAATTGGACTACATCAGCTCCACGAAGTCTCTTCCAACCAGTATGATCCTACAATTCATGGCCAACTTAAACAAGCTATGCTTCTCACTCAGTTTTGTCCTTGAGCTTTAACAGTTCTTTTTCTACATACAGTGTTAGCTGCCAAAGGTGTGTGTAGAGATGCAGTAATAAAGTGTAGAGATGCATTAATAAAGTGTAGAGATGCATTAATAAAGTTCTCTCCATGTCTTTGCTGGGTTGTCTTGATCTCCCTGAGTTCACTTTTAAACAGGCTTCTCTTTATCATCTTAGTCTTTTTATTCTTAGTCTTTTTGAATGTAGCATACAGTCTCCAGAAATTGTTAGCTATTCTATTAATATGCTGATATCTGTGCTACATTTTGTTTTCTTCAAAAAATTCATGATTGGTTAATTGATAAAAGAGGTAATTCTGCAGTCACACTGTACTGTTCAATGCTAATAGCTCCTTCAGTGTTGTTTTGTTCCAAATTTGATATCTCCTAATCTTTTGGTGTTGTTTATTCTGATACAGCTTTTGTAGTCTTCTAATGTTTACCATTCAGTAGTTTTTACTCATTTATGGGTAAAATATCTTCTGGTAGAACAGAAAGGAGTGAATGAAGGGAAATCAAATGTTATGTTTTCCTAGAACCCTAGAATATGCAATGTTGTAACTCCATTTTGATAAGGCTGTAATTTTTCAGTTACTACAGTGTTTGCAAATTCAGACTGTTAAAGTTAAATTCAAATATTAATTTTGGGGATAACAATAAGAGCAAATTTTAACATTTATTCATTCGAAGTGAACAAAAAAATTATTTTAGTGCTTCACAACATTTCTTTCGCATCAAGGAATGTATAAAATTTAAATAATTTGGAAACACATTGGCTTGAAGAGAGAGCTCTTGGTATTCTGAGATTAATAAAGCATTCTTTAATACCTGGTATTTAATTCCTTAATGAGGACATACTTTTAATGGCCAAACAGTTTCTGTCATCAAAAACTTAATGAAGCAAGGTCAGTTTCTTCTGTGGAATGGACATCTTACCTATATCAAGAAGTTATAAAAAGGCTTGTTTTCAGAAGCAAAAGGATTTGCAAAATAGTGTAGTGACAGATGTCACATGAATATAAACTAAAAACTGCCACCCTGTAAAATATTTTTTCAAAACAATATCTAGGTCTATAAATGGAATATATAATTATGTGAAAGAAATTACTATCAGTAAAAGCTGCTTTACAACTATGCACATTTAGAGCTAAGACTGTCCCTTATTTCTACTAATGTCACAGCTGAAGAGTGCAATTTTGGGATTACTCCATAGCACACTGGTTCTAATCAGTGTACTAATTCCTCTTTGGTTGTTTAGTTCAAATTCAGCCCACCAGTAATGTCAGTAATGTTCTTTACTTGCTCTAGGTATTAGACTCCTTGATTGTTACCAGGTAGGAAGTTTGGCCATTGCAGGTGCAGAGTGGGAGTTGGGGCCCGTATAAATCTATGCCAGGAGTAGTTTTAATAAACGGATTTGGCAGGAGAGACAAAAATACACGGACTCAGGTCATGACTGGTGGTTTTAATTCCAGAGTTCCTGGAAGACTGTATTGTACCTGGAAGGTTTTTATCATACAGATTACCAAAAAAAGATGGAGAACACAGGAAGGGTATGGGGATGATTGATTTCTTTATGCTTGTAGATATGAAGGTAGTAAACTGTATATGAATGACACTGAAATCTGGTCTGGAGTCACATGCATGGTACTGTTGAGCTTGGCTTTCCCAGGATAGGTCTAAGGGTGTAAGACAGCCAGGAAAAAGCAGTTTTGGCCAAGATAAGGGAGAAAGAAAGCAGGAGGGGTAGCATATGTTCTCAGGAACAAAGGCATTGTTATTTCTGTAGTCCAGGAGTTCATGAGGTATTCAGAGAAAGCAGTGTGACATGGAATGCAGAAAATGTTGCTCTGGTATTTTCTGCTAAAAGGGCAGAAAATCAGGCTTTGCTGTTTCTGGGAGGAAATAGTGTCAGTGTGATGAGAAAAGAGCAGGACAAGGTGAGGAAAGGGATGCATAGGCAATAGTATTCCTGAGCGTATTGCAGCCAACAGCCAACAATACATTGCAAAAACGAATTAGGCTGACCCAGGCATTTGGGAAGTGTGAGCAGACATTCTGGTGGCACACTGAGGGACAAAATTGCTTGAAATAAGAATGGGAGATTTAGGCAATCATGAGCTAATAACTGAAGACTTCAATGAATGGAGAAATACAGGTGAGTTATGCATGAAGTTCACGATTGCACCAAAGGTGAAGAAGTTTTGCATGACAGGCAATGGGGAGAGGGGAGAGATTGGGATGATCTGTTCCTCCAGACTCTTTCCATGATGTTTGTTACACTCTGATGAGGCACAATTGGTGAAACATCCCTCCCTTGCCAAATGTAAGGTGGACTATCAACTAGAGTCTGGCCTGCTTTAAAGTGTAAGCTAAATCGCAGAGGAGTGGATGGGAATGCAATGCACTGACAATTCAGGGGATTTTAGAAATTCATTTTGCAGTGGACTCTGAGTTCTGACAGATTAGCCCAGGAGAAGCACAAAGTGCTTCTGGGTCAAGTACCAGAAGACTTCCTGGTTTTAAGGTGGACAATGTGTCAAGTAATAGCATGGAGTCAAGAAACAGGAAAAAAAATCATCATTTAGTGGGAAAATTTTTTTCATCCTTAAGACCAATGGGTATTAAGGGGACCAGTGAATCCTGTTTGATTATCACTTGTCCTCTCACTGTAGATATAAATTTTATTCTATTATTTTAGAGCAGCCAGAGATGACAGAATGGATCCTCTGTTATGCTCTGTGAGATACTGTTCCTGAACATCTTCATTAAAATGTTCCTGTGGTTATAAAACATTGCTTACAAAAGACAGTAACTTAATATTTTGACTACTGTTGATAAACCCCATGTGATCTATCAAGATTTTAATATTTAATCTATTGAGATTCAAGTTCTAAAGCCAGGCACAGTGGTTGCTCAACAGCTTGGGTAGTTTTCAATGCCAATGAGCCCAATGCTAGAATTAACAAATTCAAAAGACTTCTCATGTTGTGGATTGTCCTAATGACTTTCTATTTGTTGTGCAGCACAGCAGAATTGTGGTTGGACATGATATTTACAGGGCAACAGAAAAGAAGACAAGTAGTATTGTTTGAATACACAGGGAAGGGAACGCCAGGACAAATTCCTCACTCTTATTACTGGAATGACATTTGCACTCAATTAGCAATCCTACAAAATTCTTTTGTTTTGCTGCCATGGGTAGTAACCCTATGTGTAGTATATGCTACAACAGTAGCCTGGGCCATCCTAGGGCTAAAAAGCCAGACTGTGACAGAAGGAGAGCTGTATATTTTACATAAGTCCTTATGAGACATGAGTGGGCAGTGTGAGCCCAAAGGGCTTTTCATAAAAGACCACATGAGCTGGGGCCATGAACTGAATTTCAAGTTTCATTCTGAGAATGTTGGTTATGGAAGAGCACCCTTTACACACAGCTGTGGGGGAGATGACAACTTGTAGGACTGATAATGTGCTGAAAGCTAGTGATTTTGTTTGATGTTTCAAATGAAAAACAGAAGACTAAGAATGAAATAAATACTGTACTATTAGACCATAATTACTAATTATCACAGCATAACTACTGTGGAAGCAGCAAGACCAAGGCTCTTGGTTGCGGTCTACAGACACATGGTCTTGAGACCACAGTTATGGCTGAAAAACCAAGGATGCCAAAAAAATAGTGGGGTTTTTTCAGAGCTGAAGACCATGGTTGTTATTGGGTATGGAGGACTAGCAGGCAAGGTAAGAGGAATAAAAATGCTGGTGGTGCAAATATTTTCGGCCCAGCAATATATATAAATCTGTTACAACAAAAATTGCTCATTAGTTAAGGCTAAAAAAAAAAATCTGTATCTTTTCAAGAGAGTGTTTATGGCAGCTGCAAGTCCCCCAAGTGTAAACTGCTTTTCTGAGTCTGCTGGGCAGTGGACATGTGTCCTTATAGGAAAGGAGTTCCTGAAAGGAACACCCTGGATACTGTGCTCCCATTATAGAACAGGGGGCTATACCCATTGTAACAAGTTCACAGTGACTGTGTCTACCAGAAGAGGCCACTGGCAGCACAAACTTGTTCTGATGGGGTATTTAAAAGCTCAATGGAACTTTTACACCCAAATGTAGCAGAGGAGGTAGAGCAGGAGGCATCCATGGAGATGTACAGCAATGTTAATGATACATCCAGGTGTTTGGAGCTAGGCAATACGTAGAAGAATACAGATTGTAAATTTAGGCTATCATTTAGGTATCATTATTGGAATTATATGAAATGTTTTAACCACTCATGCCAACTGTTCAAACGTGGTGATTATGTCCAACTTTATCTTGAAGCTGTCAACATGTACAATCCTCCATATTCTTCTGCCAGTAATTTAAGCAATATAAAAGCAGAGGCAATTTTAGAGTGCATCAGTACCACTCCCACAGAGTAAATGAGTTGTGGTTTTGATCAGATTTTCCTCTTGGCTATCATCACTGTAAAAGCATTTGGAAGTATAGGATGCAGAACAGTATTTCCTGTGCCATTTTAACCATAGACAAAAAGAGGTCCTGTTTAATTGAGCCAAATAAGGGTAACAATAACCTTTGTTTTGCTGAGAGTCTCACAGGACTTACAGCAGTGAGGGATCAGATATACACATGTTAATTGGTGCAAAAGAACTGCCTCACAAATTGGGGTGGTCTGTGTATAGGATGGTCCTATTGATTGAGATCTCCTTGCCTGAAGACCCTCCGCATGTTATATCATAGGGGGGGAAAGTGTTGGGGTATTTTTAAGGCAAACAATCACCACAGATATCCCAAGACCTCCTTCCTTCTTTCACATGATCAAAATTATCATAGGGTTAGGGATATCAGAAAGTGACTTAGGGCACAAAATGTTGGTGCTATGTTTGTATTACAGGTGGTAACTGTCTATAAAGACATATTGCCAGCTCTGCTTATCACATGACTCTGCAGTTAATGGGAATGTGAAAGTAACTTGCCCAAGCTGCAGACTTATGTCTGGGGATGTTTGCTGGCTATTAAAAAACAAACTGTTAATTTGGCTATGATTTTTTCATGAGAAATGCGAAGTTTGCATGGAAAACATAAAAGATAAAAAGGCTAAAAAAGTGGAATGTTACAGATAGATCTGTAAACTAAACAAAACTTGTGCTTCATCCCCATGTCAAAAGAAACAAGGGGCAGGGAAGTGCTATGTTTCTGATGACACAGTGTGGGACTTACCCCTTATTTAGTACCATCTACATCATACTCAGGTTCCACACTATTCCATACAACCTCATTAACCACCTTCCCCTTTCCATTCTTTGATAGAATACACAGATATTGTTCCCTTAGTCTATAAACTACCCCTGCAAAATGTCTATAAAATGTGTTCAAAATGTCTGTTGAATTCATTTAGTCCATTACATTGAGCTCTATTTCTTGTTGCTTGTTACTGGGCACCAAAGCCAGCTCAGATCAAATCACTGCCTCCTGTAAGGCCTCCATTGCCTCAGGTGGTTTCTGCTGTACTAATTCCTATACCACAAAATTCAAATCACGGTTTACAACAATTTAATGGTATATCCATTACAATCTCCTTCCCTAGTCCTTTTGAGCCAGGTTATAGTGTCTAATATTGCAATTAACTCCTTCCCTTGTCCCCAGCCTGGCTAACAAGAGAAGGTTTCTGCCAGAGTCCGCTTTTAGTGTAGTGCACATCCCAGTCCTGCACGGGCTGCAGGAGACAGCTGCTTCACCATGATCTGCATCCTGGGCTGTGAGGGAATCTCTGTTGCCCCTGATGTGGCACACTGTGGGGCCACACCCATGGGAGACAGTCCTTGAACTTCTCCAGTGGGTCCTTTCGGTGGGCTCCAGATCTTTGCTACCTGCTCCAGTGCCGTCCCCCATAAGGTCACAAGTCCTGCCAGCAAAGCTGCTCCAATTCCAGCATCTCATGGGGTACAGCCTTCTTCAGGCATCCACCTGCTCCAGCATGGGCTCCTCCATGCGCTGTGGGTGGGTCTCTGCTCCACCATGGATTCATTCCTGCAGCTCAAGTTCACACTGGAATTCCAAGCTGGCCAGTAGAGCAGCACAGGAACAGCAGCAACATGCTGGCCCATCACCAGGCCTGTTATCAAAATGTTCCCAGGCACAGTACAGGAAGGTGATAAGCAGTACAGCAATACAGCAAGCAGCAAAAGCAAAAAACAACTGCCAGTGAGCACTAGACTACCATACAGTCATGCAAGGGAGCCCCATGGCAAGCACAGGAGTGCTGATTAGTAGCTAAACAGCACTAATAGCTATGAATTCAATTTGGCACATCCCAATCAAATCTGTCATTATCTTGAACACTTTGTGCCCCACACTGGGTGCCCCAAAGGGCTGTCATGGTTTAACCTCAGCCAGCAACCAAGCCCCACACAGCTGCTCCCTCACTCCCCTACCAGTGGGATCAGGGAGAGAATGGGACAGGTAAAAGCTAGAAAACTCATGGGTTAAGATAAAGACAGTTAAATAGGGAAAGCAAAAGCCATGTACGCAAGTAAAACAAAGCAAGGAATTAATTCACTGCTTCCCAAGGGCAAGCAGGTGTTCACAGCCATCTCCAGGAGAGCAGGGCCTCATGATGCATGATAGTTACTTTGGAAGGCAAACATCATCACTATAAACATCCCCTCTCCTCCTTCTCCCCCTACTTTGTATGGTCTGGAATATCCCTTTGGTCAGTTTGGGTCACTTGTCCTGGCTGTGTCTCCTTCCAGTTTCCCATGCACTTCCAAATTCCTTGCCAGCATGGCAGTATGAAAAGCAGAAAAGGCCTTGGCTCTATGTAAGCACTGCTTAGCAATAACAAAAACATCTCTATTATCATCACTGAATTCAGCATAAATCTAAAACATACTCCCTTACCAGACATTGTGAAAAAAGTTGTCTATGCCAGCTAAAGCAGCACACAAGGCATATGCTTTCATACCCATGTTAAAAGAAACTAGAAGCAGGAAAGTGCTGTGGTTTTGATGATATGAAGTGTATGCAGAGAAGTGGCATATATGTTCCAAATTACACTTTTGCAATGGAGTTAGCAGCAGGACCACAGCAGGATGTTGTCTGCTCTGCCTCTGCCCCTCCCAAGCCCCTCTTCTAGTCAGTTAAGAAACTTGCAAACTTCTTAGCCAGCACCAAAGTGCTCACGGTCCCCACCTATACACATATCCAAAGTAAGCATTTTTGCTCTGCTTTCCCATTTTAGTGTGCAATGGGGCCTGTATCTTGCTGCCCCAGGAAGTGCCATGGTCATCCTGGTAGCTTGCATCAGGGTGCACAGGCTCTCCTGCTCAGACTTACAGCAGTAGCCTCTTTGCGTGGAGCAGAGCTTGCTTGGGGATTTCTTGCTGGCCTTCTAAGACTGGGGCACAGTGCTCCTGCATGTTCTAACTTGCTAGTGTTTATAGGCTTAGGGGGCTAGGCTATGTTTATAAGGTTAGGGGGACTACCCTCCTAGACTTCTATTATTGCTGCTAATATTACACTAATTGGACAGTGTAAAATCTGTAAGACAGTAGTCTTGCAACAGTGTCACCAAAAGAAAGATGGAATCTACACATTTCAGGAATATCAGAGGAAAGGCATAGGTGTGACCCTGCAACTCTTTTCCATTTCTTCCCTGCCCTCACGAGGATCAATGCTGCATCCATTTCCTGGCTTTTCTGGGTTTGCCAGTCTCTCAGCTAGAGAGATAGTCACTCATTTCTGTCCATCCAAGCCTAAATACGTGCTATATAATTATAACAATTGGTTCCTCCCAGTCTAATTCTATGTAATCTTTCTTGTGGACAGTTTATTTCACCTATGCTCTTTTATTCCATTGTGAGACTGTCTTCTTCACAATATTTGTGTTTAAAGGGGGATCTGACAGTGGTTTCTGAGCTGATTGTGCAATTTCTGACTCCTTTCTCTGATATGACTTGCTGTCTCCTGTTTCCCTGGGTTTGACAGGATGACCAGCCAACTCTGACTAAAGAGATGTTCCAGTCTCCTTATTCAAATACTATAGGAATTATAATTAGATTCATATATCAGGGTGTGTGTATGCACACTTTACACAGTATACACACACTTTATAAATTATAAATTATACACATTATATATTATATATATTGGGTAATGAAGTCTACAGTAACAGTAATTTCATATATTTATGCCCTTAATATTTAAAGGAAAAATGTATTCTTACAGGCAACAGAAGTCTAGAGTGGGAGTGACTTAAGACATTTTTTGTCTCCAGATATATGGTTTTTTATGTAGCATAGTGATGAAAGTTAGCACGTCCTAGTTCAAAAATCTTTTCCTTGACTGGGGCCATTTTCTTGGCTCCAAACCAGGTCATATTTCCTGAAGAGTTACAAGGCTTTTCTCAGCCCACAGCCTTTTCACACAGTTTCCCAAACTTCCACTTAGAAGGCAACTCAAAGAGCAATGCTTTAAAGGATGCTACAACTCAAATTAGGACTTTCCATTACAGCATAAGCTTTATTCCTCTAAGGCAAAACTAGCTGATGTTGAGAGCTGATCTCTAAAGAAAACCTACAAGAACAGGTTGTTATAGAGATGCAGACAGTTTTTCTAAAATCAATGACCATTTCTTAGTCAGTTAGCTTGCAGTACACAGTCTCTAGATAAGTGTGATCAAAGTCCACATAGCAGGCAAAACCTAACCTGTTTTCCTGGAATCCACCACAGTAGTGTGTGTCACTGAACTACAGTTAAATTTAAAAAAAAATCTCTTCTAAAGCCTGGTGCTTGTTCCTATGCTCTTTGGTCACCAAAAGATGCCATTTCAGCACCAGTAGCTTCTCTGCTTCAAACCTGGGTGAAAAATTTCCCTTGGTTCTTAGTTGGAAAGATGGTATTTATTTTCTCAGGCTATTCTGAGAGGGACTGTCCAGCTTGGGTGGATTCCACTGGGTGATAGTATACAACAGTATGGAGACATGATTGAAAAAGAAAAAATCCACAGAGATTATGTATTCCCAAATATTGTGAAAATTATGATTTTTAATTAACAGTAAATCTAATACAGATATGAGTTTTTACACTTATTTAGTTGAACACAGTTCCACAAAGAGAATAAAGTTATGCTAGTTAGTATTTCAGCATGACAAGCTGTATTATAATTTTTGTCAACATTCAAATTTGAAACTGTAACTGTAGCTATTATTGTTTACAGAAAGATCAGCAGTTTCCTGTTGGTTTGCAAGATCATTATGTTGGCTAGTTTCCCTGATAAAAGATATTTGCTCTCTTTATTGAGAAATAACTGGTCAGAATCATCTTGTTTGTGTAGACTCACTTCAGACAAAGCAAAGGAGATCCTAATTTTGCCCATGCCCTCTGAGGGTCCTCATTCAGCAGACATATAAAAGAATATGCCATTTAACAGTCACTAGTCAGTTAATTAAAAACAGAAGGTGAAGCGCCTAGTTTTAGCATAATAACGTGTTATTTGGAGTACTCCAGGAAGATTCTAAGTATTTATTGCCTAAAGGGATTCAACTGTGCTATTTGCCATCTCCCAAAATAATATCCTTAATGAGTATGCAAGAAACTACTCCCCATCCTTTCTCCTGAAAATGTAATACGATCCAGCAGAGAACTCACTCTTCCAAGGGGTGAATATCAGGGAACCAAACCCTGTTGCTGCTCAGTGATGGGGGCTCTCACTGGGCAGAGAGACTCCTAGCATTGAGCTGAGCATAATTTCCCTTTGGAATAAAAGCAATGTAATTGGATTATGCAGGGTTTCTTTTCTGCCAAGTACTCTATGTCAACAGAAAAATAAAACACAGCTAAAGCAAAGTCATATTAAAGCAAAAATAATATTAACTTCTGTTGTATCATCTTAGTGTTTTTACCTGCCACTCATTTGACAAAGTATTGTTCTTTAAGGAACTCCATGTTTTCCTATTATGATTCTATGTTCTCCTCACTCATTTGGCATTATGAAACTAGTTTCACAATTCATTTAAATCTTGGCAATGATTGACCTACAGTGCTTATGTTGCAAGTCAGCTCAACAGATGCCAGATGCCATTGAGAGGATGGAGAGGGTATTCATTTTGTCAGAGAACAACTTCAAGAGATACAATTGTTTTAAATAATTTAATGATGTTTTCCCTCCCTCAGAGTCGTGGTTCAGGAACGACAAAGAGAAGCAGGTGTATGTGAAAGTCATGCTGGTGTAAGAAAACATTTATTTCCTGCTTCAGCCTGTAGAGAGGTTTGCACTGCAGTCTTGTTAGTCAGCAAAAGTGGTTTATTTCATCACTTCTGTAACGAATAAAACTTGAGCCAGCTGGCACAGACTGTGCAAGTCAGAAAAATCAACGATGGGTACTCTAAGGGTGCATCGCCACAGTTTGGGCATCTTTTCCACCCAACAACCTCTCAGCTCAAGGAGTAAGTGAAACATGTCCAGTGCATGGAGAGGGAAAGGATGGAAAAGTTAATTCTGCAAGTGATGTTGAACAATGCAACAAGACAAACAGAAATCAGACCTCACAGAGGTCTAAGACAGCAGTGCTGTTACAGGCACCATAACACAGGCTTAGCCTTTTTCATAGTGAGAGATGACTCTCACTCTGTTTTAGCACCAGGGAAGATGGAACCTATTTTTATTAATATTCTATTAGTGTTCTCTATATTGCATGGCAAATTACAGGACCTAGGTTTCATGCTGTCCCCAAAGTACACAATACTGACACAGTGAGGCAAAAGTAGAAAAGAGAGAGCAGAAGTAGACTGGAGGTAACAGATATTTTACCAAGCTTTCTAGTTTCCTTCTATTTTTCTGCTTAAAAAGCAAATTCTGTTGTACCTAGTTGATGTAGGATAGTGGTTGCATGTTTACAAAATCAGAAACCAGTGTGTGAAGAACCTTTGGAGATCATTTAGTGCAGGCTCTTACAGTAAGGGCAAACTTCAAGGGTAGAGCAAGCAATTCAGGGCCTCATTCAGAAGAACATCAAGGAACACTCAGGCCTGTCTGCTCCCTGTGGGAGAGAAGCCAAGCCACAGTAACAAAAGCTAGTACACTAGGAGATTCTACAGCCACTGGTTCCACAGTGCCCAAGTGACACATGCAGGCCAGGTTCTGGATAACAAAGCTCGTGGTGAAGCAGAGCTGTGATGGAACTTAAGGCAAGTACACCTATGCTATAGATCACACAGGGACAGAAGCCCCAGGCCTGAATTTCAAGGGAGTCCCTTGATCCAGGGACAGAGAATGTGAAGTTAGAAGTATCTCAGCTGAGGCTGGTCAGCACAACTTTGGCCTATTTGTACATTTAGGGTCTTTGAGAACAAGTTTTAGATATCACTAAGATGGAGAAGGATAGAAACAATAATTTTCTTTGCTAAGTTTCTTCATAAATGAGGATATTAAATCACATAAGATCGCTCTCCAAATAGAGGAAATTCAGCTCTGCTGGTTGGAACAACTCAATCTGAAGGTGCAAAAGAAATTTGCCTCCTGTGGCCCTTTCAAAAATCCTGCTGGACAATTAAGCAACATCATATGGCATCCCTAGAGTTAAAATACACAATATGGTTTCTTTGCATCTATTTTTTCTGTAACTCCTAATCACTGACTTTTGGTACTGGTCCTTGGGACAACTTTTATTGCTTACCTTTTGGGGAGTTTGTCAGCTTGTCCACCTGCTATCTTGCACTTTGGAAACTTCCTTTGTTGTAGTGTCTAGAAAGGCAGAATGCCTATTCCAGGTGCCAGCATCAGGGAGGTCCATGTACACACCTCTTTGCCTTGTTGTTTATCCATCTCACCTTTACAACAAAACAGACAATATGCAGGTTTTCATAGAGTCAACTGAAGCCACAAATTTATGAAATGCAGCTATCTGTCCCAGCACCTTAGGGGTCTGCCCAACCTCATGGACTAAAAAGCACCATAAACTACCACCATGGAAACTTATGACAGGCCCAACTCAGTTTGAAGATTTCTACAAAGCTCAGCCATGACCTTTTTTGCTTTAACAAACCAATACAACTCTTGAGTTTCACTCTTTTTACAGAAGCCACAGGAGTTTACTGTGAAAGACAGAATTGTCATGCAAAGCCTGCCCATGAGCCAACAGCATTGCTCTGTTAGCAACTCAAGTACAATCATGTGCATTTAATGAAAAGTGACTCAGTAAAGGATTACAAAGCAAAGCTCAATCTCATTAGAAACCTGTGTTGTGATACCAGCACATGCTGTGGTTTATCATTACTCAGTAAACATGCTGGCATTGTAAATATATGTGATAGCCCTAGTTTCCTCAGCCTTTGGTTAGCAAAGATTCATATATCTGCTGAATGAAGAAATAGTTGTTGAATCCAGTTGTGTTCCAAGCCTTTTATAAGTAAAAATACTTGCCACTAGTTTTGCAAATATTGTTCAATAATTATATATACACAGGTGGTTTTGTGATGGTATCTTAACATGCTTCATACTGTAGTGGATACAACTTCCTAAATAAACCAGCAAAGGATCCTCCAGAGTGTTCTCTTATCAATGTGTTCATTATTTATATCAGGAGTCAACCATGCTGCCTGATGTTATATTTCAGTAGCATTCCACCTTCATACCAGTTTGTGCTCTTCTATCAGCATGCTCTAACCCTGGAAGATTGAACCAATTTCTGTAATAATGGAGAGGTTATACAGTGTTTCTGGAGCTGCTGCTGGGTATTCCATATTCACAAAACAGTGTGAATACACCACTCTAGTCTTGTTCAACCTGCCTAAAAAGTAACAGCTTGCTACTTGAACTGACTGTTGGCAGTTGTTGTGTTGGCAATGACCAATTTAAATCAGGTTTTCATAGAATTCTATTTCCATGTGCTCTGAATACAAGGCAGACATGCAATCTGATACTGTGCTTTGGGTGTCTTATCACCATAAAGGCAGCACAGCATCTCTGCAGAAATGCTCTAGGCATGAACACTTGGGCTATTGACACTCTCTAGCTCTCACAAAGTGAGTCCATTGCAATGTGCTAAGATGAACTTGTGTTCTAGATGACAGAAATAACAGACTGTAAGGAATCAGGTAGTGGGAGGTTATGATGCCCCTCTCCTCTCATTGAGGAGGCACAAGTAAGTAACAAACTAAGTCTTAGAACAGTACCACTTGGCATGGTGTACAGGACTCTAAAAAATGCTTCTTAGGAAGTCAAAAGCACAGTGCAGGTGGCTTGCATTTTAGTCACAGTAAAAGACACAAATTCCTCAAGAGTCAGGAAGATCAGGCAAAGGTCAAACTGAAAAGGTGTCAGACTCAACTTGGGTTACACTGTATCCTTTTTGGAGTTCCTGCTTCCCAGAATGAATTTTCACTTCTTGTAGTCCTGATCCTCAGATGTATTTATGACTGCATTACAAAGCCTTTATCTTTTCAATTCGGATTACAAATGTTTTCTGCCATCACTTACTGCAATCATTGTGACCCACAGACTTAACTAGAAAATCTAAATGGCAATGAAAAAAGCATCTGAGGAAATCCTAATCCTCCCTGTCTTACACTTCATTTTCTTTCTGCTTCTGCTAACAGCTTGAGATCTTTCAGAAAGCAGTTTTGAAATATATGGGAAGTATATGCAGTTAATTCCATCGAAATTTCCAACCAATTTTCCATTGGTACCAAACCAAATGCATTTGCTATTTTTCATGTGGACTGGAACTGTTCAGACACATTATCTTGTCCCCAAAAATATATGGATCATGATAATCTTTCCTCAAAACAAAATTATCATAAAGCCAGTTAGCTCAGCTTTCCTGAGCCACTCTTTCTTCCTTTGAAGTATTGGTAACTCAATATTGACAAGGACAGTCATTCCCTTTCCTGGAATTTTCCCCATTTTTCAAGATTTCTAAAGATTTTGAGGCTTCTAAAAATGCAACATTCCTGAGTCCAAGAAGTCAGTGGCTACTTTATTTTCAGTTTCACATGGATAAACTGCATTAGTCCAGATCACTTGAAAAAGTGTAACATTAGTGATTTTTGTCAGTCACACAGACTCTTAGGCATTCTTCTTTCCTTCTTTGCTATTTCTGACTTTACTTTTTTCTGTGACAATAAAGGTATTTTTTTTCTTTCTAGTGATTTACTTCTAATATCTTATTAAGATCAAAGACAGTACAAGTTTTTAAGGTATTAGTTACTTAGAGACATCATGAACATCCTTAGACAGATGTCTTGTTTTAAATCACAACCTCATTGTTACCATTAATTTTATCCTTTTACTGTTCTTGGTATATAAATTTAGTTTCTTACACAGATCTTCACATGTTCCAGTTTTTAGTTTATTTTTAGGGGGATATTATAGAATATTCATCAAAATCCATTTTTGTTAACAAGAGGAATGACTTCTAAAGGTCCATCTGGATATATCTGTTTGAATTGGTGTCCTGCTGCATTCCTATCTTTCCAAACAGAAGGATGGTGATGGTGCAGAGCTCTGTGTTTTCAGGGAATGTCACAAACTGAAAGCTTCTCCCTATTTTTTTTTAACAAAACACTCAGGTAATGTTATGATTCCATCATTGTGCTTTTTAGACATAGATCTATATAATGTCTTAATCTTATTCTAATTTGCTCTTTTTAATTTCTTATTCCAAGAAGCATACCATCAGAGTAGTCTGTCGGTAGATCTTGCATGTCTCACAACACTACTTATCTCATGCTATTTCAAAGGAAATGACAAATAAATGGAAGGCTTTTCCCAGTCAAAGGTCCTCATTGTGCAATAACTTTTAAAGAGGTTCAAAACCCACAGCTCTCATATTACAGGTTGTCCCTGTAATGGCAGACAACCCACAAGCCCATATAAATTTATCATATTTGCTTCACTGAACTGTGCCTATTTTTCATCAGATGGTTCTCCATGGTTGTGACAGAAGAAACAGAAGACAGTTGGAAGAGGAAGTGCTGCCTCTGATCATTAAAAAGTGGTTTGGCCCAAAACTCTTTGGCTCTTAGCTATTTTGAACAAAAAAATAATTGTACCAGGTTGGAATAAAATGAAGGCTGCAGTCCTTATTTCTCTCCACTCAACCTTTTGTGCATGAAGTATGACACGGTTTTCATCTTTATGGTACATGAGTTTTCTTCAATAGATTTGTCAAGGCACCAGATGGATGTTCCTTCAGAAATGATCAGCTATTGAAAATTGTCTTCTCAATGTTCATACATGATCCCATACCTAATACACTGCATGCTGTTGTCATGGTTTAGGAATGGTATTCCTGATTTAGCAGTCCCACTAAAAAGAAAACCACAAGCTGCTCCCCTCCCTCTTCCCTGGGAGTTAGAAAAGGCAGAGATTACATGGTAAGATAAGAGCAATTTACTGGAAACAGCAAGGAGATAAGAAAATTAAGAGTAACAGGAACAATACTAATAACAAAAATGTACAAAGAAAGAGTGACTTACATGCAAATATGCTCACCAAACCCAGGACAATGAAAACCGGTGGTGGACAGACCCTCCAGGCATCACACTTTCTTCTCAGAAGCAAGAATCTCTTGCTTCTGCCCCTGGTGATGAGAGTGAAGGGACAGAATAACAACCCAGACAGTTACACATAGCTCCAGGCTCCACTCCCTCACAGTCACTGTGAAAAAATTAGCTCTGTCATGGACAAAAATCAGTTCTTGTTTTGAAGAAATTATTATTTTGTGTATATGTTTCAAAACTATATTTACTATTCTAATTTATCACTGTATCTGATTCCTTCACACTATTAATTCTGCTAATAGTCTGTACCATAACAAAATTAACAGTGCCCCAAAGCATCCTTACATCTGCAGATAACATCATTAACACTGGAGATCTGCTACCATTAGCAATGAAGCCATTCCAGTTGCTTTTTTAAGCTTGGAAAAAGGCTGAGGGAGGATGAAGACACTCCTTTTTCATGCAGCCACTATTCTAGTTACTGTAGTGACACCATGATTTAAATGGGAAGCCCATTACCAAGCATCAAAATGTTACCATGCATCTCTCCCTGTCCCATCTCCACATCTGCCACCTCACTGCCACCTTTGGTGGCCAGAATCACTTTCCCTACCCCCTTCTCTGAAAGGCTCTGTGCTGTGGGACAGACTGTAGTGTTACACAGACATCTGCCATCCCAATTAGTTATGGGACCCACAAAACAACCAGAGTCCTCTTCCAAAAGGCACAGATGCACACTGACATGAATAGTCTTTCTGCTTTATTCTAGCACTTTGCTTGAGAAGGTAGAAGAGCGGGCAACAAGAAAAATGCCCTTGGCTTCTAAATCTGTTTTCTCTGCTTTTAGAGTGGAGATGCTACAGCCTCCTTTGAGATAGAAGTTGGAGCTGTATCTCATCACTAGTGCTACATCAGGAATATGTTATTTGATACAGGACTCATCCACTGATTCTTTGAATCTGCTTCACTTCCAGGCAGAGCTTAAGTGGTGACTCCAGCCTGAATCACAGCACCTTGACCTGTCCACTGCAAACCATGTAGGAGAGCAGATTTCTGGGAGCCATCTTTATCACCTGGTAGTCCAAAGGCATGCAGTGGACTTTCTCCTTCACTTGTCCAAAAGGTAATCATAAATCTGCTTGGGCCTTCTGGATGCTGTCATCCCTTCAGCGATCTGGAGGATTAAGGACCTCCAGCCCGGCTCTGGTTTCCTTTGGAAGGCGGTTTCTGTCTGGTGCGATCAGAGCAGCAGCAGCCCGGTGGCCTTAGCGCTGCAAGGCTAACTGTAAGGGAAGGTTTGAGGAAGGGAGGATGCCCCAGGGCCCGGCCCGTGCCCGAGCCCCTCCCTTCGGAGCCGAGCTGTGAGGGGGAGGTGGCGCGGTGCCGGCCGCCGCCCCCCGCCGCGTGAGGAAATGGCTCTCACGTGAGGGAGGCGGCAGCGCCCGACACCCTGCCCGCTGCCCTGCGAGGAGGAGGCGCCAGCGGCTCTGGGGCCGTCTGCATCATGCCGACCAGCTTCACCGTGGTGCCGGTGGAGGCGCAGGGCGAGCAGCAGGATGGGCAGCAGCCAGAGGAGGAAGATGAAGGCGACGAGAGGGACCGGGGCACTGGTGAGACAGTGGGGAAGCGCCAAGGGTCAACGCCTGAGGAGCCTGAGGAGGCTCTTTGTGTGCGGAGGAGCAGGTCTGCCGCATGTGGCGGGCCGGCCGGCCGCCCGAGAGCCCCCGAATGCTGGAGCGGGGCCGCATCGCCTCTCTGCGGCGGGCGCTGCCGGCATACCTGTCAAGGTGGAGAGGCGCGCTTCGGAAGAGGGCGAAAAGTCTGGCGCCTGGGGTGGCTGAGAGTTTGTTTCTCTTTGTTTCCATTAGCCAGCGCCGCTGGCCGAAAGGAGGAAGTGCTCATGGGCGGCTCCGGCTGCGGGAGCGGAGCAGCCCGCGGTCGGGCGCGGCGCCTGCCCGGGGCGGTGTGGGACGGGCAGTCCGCCTCCCGCCTGCGCCGGGCAGCGGGCGGCAGCAGCGCCGCCCACGGCGCTTTAACAGAACGGGAAAAGACGTAGATCAGTCGTTCGGCTTGGAAGAGACCTTTAAGATCGGATCATCGAGTCCAGCCATTAGGCTCTCTTAAAAGCTAACTGCTCTTGGAGCTCACTAGTGAGAGGGCTAGGAGGAAAGATTCAGACTGTGGAGAAGAGTACAGTTTTACCTGCCTTGCTCGAGGTGTTTGTTCAGCCATGTGCTTTAGCATCAGAGACCGTGTCTAGGGTTAAGTAGGTGTTTGCTACGAGATGCCGTCGCGTTCGGAGCCTTGTTGCTTCCTAGGCCTCGCTCCTGAAGCCTCCTGGGGGAGTAGAATCGAGCCGGAGGTGGAGCTCGGCCATGGGGAGCGAGGCTCTGCTCAGGACAGCCCTTTCTGCAGGGGCACCAGTATTTCTCTACCGGTGTTGCTGGGAAAATGAGTGATTTTTCACTTGGATGACAAGGCACCGCTGGGAAAGCAGTAATTCTTGTGGCTCTTAACACTCCTTTTTTTCCCGAAGTGTGTTGCAGCAGCAATACCAAGTATGGTGTGTGAATCACTGCTAGCTCTAGGAGAGCTTTAATATCTTCCCCATTTGGACGCTGTGTTACAATGGATCCTTCTGTAAAGGCCTGGGGCAGGGGTTAAGTTTGTTACACGATCACAGGTGAATAGATGGGGGTTTGTAAAGGCAGTTCTTAACGTCATCTTTTTTTTGTCATCTTAATGTCATCTACAGGTGACAGATAAATAAGGCTAATACCGTGGGATGTGGGATGTGAATGTAAAGAGATTAAAACAGATATTTGATAAATTAAATACATTTACATTATTTTTGGAAGCTAAAACACCAAGCTGACAAAGTTGGGTCATTTTCTTTCAGAGCTTTGTCCTCTTAAACCTTACTTACCCATAAAAGATACATACTACATATGGTTGCCTTTCCCTTAGTATATTCAAATGATGAGTTAGTGTTCTAATAAATGCTTTTTTTTTTCTAATCTAAATGAAATAGAAAAAGCAAAACGATATAAACTGTGGCAACAGTTTGTTTCTTGTACTAGAGTGGTGACTGCAGTACAGCATTAATCTGGACAAATTTTCTTTTGGTAAGTGAGCTAGTCAGAGAGGCGTGGTGTATGGTGTTTACTCAGATGAAATCTCAAAATACTGAATATACCTACAGGCGTAGTTAGACAGGATTTGTTAGACTATATGCATATATGAAGCATCTGAAAGGCTTGGAACATTTTTAAATCCCGGGAAGATGAGAGGAAGAGTGGAACTGCTATTTTCGTAGTGGTTTATCACAACCCTAAAGACCAGAGATTAAAAAAAAAATAAAATTCTTTATGTGATTAGGTAGTGTTTTGGGGACTGGTAGTTACAGTTGTGAGATATGTTTAAATACTGTTATAGATCTATATCAGTCACGTGGATGAATTTATGTATGACTCTTCTGTGTGTCTGTAAAATTGGAAGCAGAGAGGAAAACACTGAAAAGGGAAGGCATTCTTTATATGTAAATTATAGGTGAAGAGCTCTGATTTCATGAAGAGATTAAATGCTACACTCTGACAGAAAGTTTTGGGAAGTGAAAGATATTCTACTTACTGTTGCTTTGGGTATTGTATGGAATTGTTAGGTTAATGCTGTGTAATCAAATAATTGCTCTTGAGTTATTCTTCTAAAAACTAAAGAATTCTGAAATAGCAGTACAGCTAAAAGCTGCTGTAGTTAAGCCCATCTAAAAGCCTGCTGCTCAGAGAAGGACTGTTTGCCCTTCTCACTGCTCCAGCCTCGAGAAAAAGGCTAAGAAGTAAATAATTTCTTTTCCTGTCCTCCTCTGCGTCATTTGGTTTGCTTCCTTTTCCCTGCATTTGACCATCAGATGTTCCACTGGCCTGCTTCAGCATGCTAAATTGTGAATAAACTCAACTGCTGCAGAGGTTAAAATCATGCTTCCCATAGGTTTGAGTTAAGGGAGTGCTGCAAAAATTGAGAATGGCTAGGGTTGTGTCATGGTGAGAGATGGGTAAAGCTGAGAGCAGAGAGGAAAATAAAAAAGAGGAGAATGGGAACTTTCCATTTGACTCATCCTTAGCCTATATAGGTCAGCACGCTATTTTGTTCCAGTTGTTTAGAAATCTAGTATGTTAATCAGTTTTGATTGGATTGTCTGTCTTAGAAACCAAGTAGTTTTTCCTTGACTGCACTAGTACCTTTTTTAACAAAAAAACAACCAACCCACCAAACACAAAAACCTGACAAACCTGCCCTATCAAACTCAATGCTGATTTTTTGGAGGGAATCAGCTATATGCTGTCTTGTCATTAGATCAACAGTAAAGTTGTTTTGATTCTTATTAGCAATGCACTTATCAATAAGTGCACAATTTTGTGCATTTATCCCTTTTCACACATTCTTACCTGATAATCATCTGTGGGGTAAAGGAATAACCTGGGATTTTCTTACTCTATGATCTGCACTCCTTCATCATATGAAATTGGATAGCTTTGTATTTTCTGATTATATGATACTTTCATGTATGTGAAAGAGGGGAAGACATTTGTGAGTGGCTATGAGATTTAGCACTAATCACTGTAGTACTTCAGAAGAGTAAGGAGTCAGAATGGAAACGAATAATTCAAGTGAAGATGGTAGTTAAGGGTGCAGCCTGCTTACTCAAATACTCCCAAAGTAGCAGAAAGCATATGTGCCCGTGTCTTTTAATGTGTTTATAATATACTACAAAGAAAGGGTAGTCAGTAAATGGTTGAAGTAGAGAAGGAAATAGGAGTCTGTAGGCAGCAATGTATGAAGTTTTTTAAAAAATCCTGGGTTTGATTTTTGTTGGGTATTTTGTTTGTTTTCTTCACACATATTTGTAGTGACTGTCTAGATAGACCTGTCAAAACTTTGTAAAGTTGATTAGATTTCTGTTCCTTAGCAGCTCTGTGTATCAGGTATTTCATGGCATAGCTAGTATTTTTAGCATCCTGTAGTATTATTTATCTTGCCACAGCAGTTTCTTATTTAGAAACTAATGTGAGAACTAACTCCTACAAAATCTTTTAAAATTGAAGACCCTCAAATACAAGGAATAGCAGTAACAAATCATCTACAAAGAAGTCATCATATAACTAATGAAGCAGGGATGCTGTGAGTTTCTGTAAAATGTTACTTATTGGAAAACCAGGGGATAGCCAACACAGGTATGTGTGTGTATATGTATGTAATGGAGGGAGATAGGTTAATCTCACTGAGATGTCTGGTATATTTTTGATCAACCCTTCAACCTTTACAGCCTTTCCACAGTTGACCATGCTTGTGACTTAGATGTTATGGTCAGACAAAAGTAGATTTTGGATGTTATTCAAATATTTGATCACAGGAACTAGTCTGTTCCTATTACTAACATCTACTTACCAGAAGTGAAACACTTTGTATGAAGTTGTGTAAGGCTGTATAGGATGTGTAATAAATGAATGCATAAACTAGAAAATAGTGACATATTTAATTTGAAAGAGGATGAACAAACTGCCAATTTGCATTGCCAATCTTAAAGAGAACCCTTTATAATTTAAAAATAATTTTAAAATAATATAATTTAAAAATACTTGTTTTTAAAAAGTGCTTACAGAGTTATTAGGATTATAGATAATTAAGATTATATTTTAAAGTGTTTATCTGCTACACCTTGAGTAGAATAAATGGCAGCTATTTCTACATAAAATCAGTGTTTAAAAACGAACTTGCTTAAGGTCTACTAATATGTACTCGGTGCATAAAAGAGGGTTTTTTTAACAGTAGATAGGTCTTTGGAATAGGTTAATACTACTTGTTGCTAATCTCTGTTGATCAGTTTAGTGGAAGTATTTTAAAGTAAATTTATTTGGTAGAAATAAAACTTTACATGTACTTACTATTAGATGAAGATGTGGGATGTTTCAGTGACTTGATCCTTCCCATTTTACTAAGCAGGTTGTTTATTGCTGACAAAAATCCTTCATCTTAATTCTCTTCAGAGAGTTCTGTGCCTGTCATGTAGTTTGTGTCATGTGCCTGCTTCATGCTGCCTGAAGCCTTAATGACTTGTTTCAGGATTAATCCAATGCTAGTAAGAAACAGGATTTGAGGTCTTACACTAAGCTGAGAGGAAGGAACTGTCAGTTTCCTGTTGCAATTCTTGATACCTGAAGAATCAGCAGAGGAACTGACTTAATTTTCCTGAACCATGAGTGAACAAGATTATGAAGAAAACGGGCCAAATCCAAGTGAGTCTATTTAAAGACAATACTGTGGTTCTAATATCTTTCTTACTGAAATAGCAGGTTCCTGTACTTCCAGCTATATTATAAAGACTTTTTAAAGAGCTTTTGCAGTGTTTTCATTAAAAGTAAGTTGTGCTTGGTTATAGTAGTAGCCTTAGTAAAGAAAATCTAAAATTTAGCGATGTTGATAACATAGGTGGTGTATGTAATACTAGAATTATCCATTATGTACAGGAGTTTATTTACAAGGGGTTTAAATACACTTTGTTTTGCATATCAAGATAACATATAAATTGTGCTAATCATTAATAAAAATACTGCAAGAAATTTGTGATATAGTAAATATATTTAGACATTTAATTACTAAAAAAAACCCAGTACCATGAAACTTTGAGTTAGGTTGCACTCAATTCTTAAACCCATGTGGCACAAAAAATGAGGCAAGATATGTTCAAACTAGTTTATTGATGTCATTTCCATGTTTGAATTATAGCAAGGTAGTAGCTTTTAAAAATTTGACTATATTTTAGAGCTCTAAGGAGTGCCTCAATATGTGGATTTAGATTAGAAGTGTTAAGACATTTAATTTTTAAGATTCTATGACTTCTCTTTAGTTGCCTGCCAATCAAAAACTTGAACATACAGAATGTAAACATGCAGGATAGAGAAGATAAAATTACAGGTTTTGCCACAGGCAGCTTTCTTGGATGTGATGCTCATATCAGTTTAACTGACTTTTAAACTTTATGTATTTTTACCTTAAAAGGTTTTGTTACATTAAGTGTTTACTGTCTCTTGCACAAACAAGATCTCATTTTCATATGCTCAGTTTGCAGTGGTTTGTTCTTAAGGTGACCAAATACTATCTGAATGAAAATGTTACCATAGTTTTTATTTAAAACTGATATGTTTCACCTGTGTGTGGCTAACCAGAACCTACTTCAAGGTACATGGACTGTGATTAAGAGTTGCCCTTTACAAACTATGAGAAGTTAGGACTTTTCTGTGAAGGATTATTCTCCAGCTGCAGTTCTGCTTTAGATAACAGCATATAAAATTAACACTTTCTAGTGGGAATCAAAGCTTTTCTAGTTTTCCACATGTACTTGTTTGGAGAACTGTTATACATTGTTATAGCTGCATTTTCTTACTTGAAGTCATGTGGCTCAAAAGTTTTAGATAATTCTCACTCCTCTGAACAATACCTGTATTCTTTTGTCAAGAGAAAGCGATCTACTTTTATTTTTCAGATAGATGTCAAACTCTTACAGCATGTCAGGAGAAAAGGGTGCTTGCTTTTTTCAACAAAATGTGTTTGAATACAAAAGTAAATAGGAGTATTAGGGGCATGACTTTAATATGAATAATGATGGCAGACATCGTGTGGGACAGTGAGGAAGCTGTGAATCTGGAAAGGATTTAGGGGTCAGCCTGGAATAGAATAGCATGAGCTTGGTTTAATGCTGTGGCAAAGAGGCCTAACCTGATCCTTGGAGTGGGGAGGTGACAATTATACTTCTGTAAATAGCATTGACTGAGACTGGTCTTACAAGGCTGGATTTGATTTTTAAAGATTGAATTTTTTTGGTTTTGTATAACTTACAATCTGTACAGAATGTTTCCACAAAAATCATTTGGAAATTAGAAAAAGGTTTTAGGAACTTGACTTTTTTAGTTTTTCAAGAGAAAGGTTGAGATGACTTGAATAAGTATAGTTCACAGAGAGAAAGTACTGTGAATGGTTACATTTGGAAGCTGTTACTAGAACGTTATTGCTAGAAATTTGAAAGAGCCCAATTTAAATAGAAATACAGAACACTGAGATTTTTTCAGTATTAAAAAGCCTTAATCTTTATATCAATTAATAGGGATTTTTTTCTTATTTCAGTTCTGGAAACATCAAGAGATACACTGCTTAAATGTCAATATTTTTTTTCAGAGTTATAGAGCTGAATGCTCAGAATGAAATTCTGTAGCCTGCAGAAAGATGGGAAATCAGATTAGATAGTCAAATATTTTTGTCCTTAATCTCTTGACCAGGCATCATAGTGCAAGTTTAGGATCACTTAAATGATCGGTTCCTTGTCTTCCTCTAGCCTTCCTCTGCCACTTTCTCTATAACAAGACACCTATAACATTTTTTTTCACACTCTGCTACTTGTGATTCAGTGGTGGGGAAGGAAGCAGAGGTGGAAATTAATGCTGTTGTCATGAATGGTAGGGAAGTTGTTTCTCTTTGAGGAATTGCTCATTCCTATGCTGATTGTCTCTGGTGACAGCATAAGCTTTTATAATAAATACTTCAATTCCTGTGAGGAGCAGTGTGATATGGGGATGCAGATGGGTGAGTAATAAGCATGAGAAGGGAATTGCAAAATTGTTAGGGTTTGAAGGGACATCTGGAGATCATCTAGTCCAACCCCCAAATGAGAGGGCCCCCTCCTTGGCAAAGGTGGCTTCTGCATGTTTAAGCTACACTGTTGGGTTCTGTTTTACACTGTATAAAATGGGCCAGTTTGGATCAGCTTAGAAATTTGTAACTATTAACATACATTCAAAGTAATCTACCTGTCAATGTTTGTGAGGATCACTACTCTGAAACTTCAGAAGAATATGAAATTGGACACAGTGCTGTCTTTTGCCTCTGTGACCCACACTGAATTGTGACACGCAGAAGTTTTTACTTAAGTTTTGGTTGCTGTGTAGAAGTGTTAATAAGCAATCATCTGATGACATTGTCAGCAAATTTAAGGCCAGCACAGCTCTGGGATAGTTTGTGGCAATTTGTGGGGGTTACACTGCACTGGCATTTGGAGGACTGGAGTGCATGGGAGTGTGCACATTGTGATGATCTTCATGAACACACTGAGTATTACCTTGAGACACATCTCCTGCCTTCTCTTCCTGCAGCTCTATGTCTTGTCTGCAAAAGAAAATAGAATTGTTGCAGCTCATTTCCCTGCAGATACAACCACCAGTCACAGTGCTTGAGTATCTGTAGAAATCAAGAATAGGGCTTTCTGCTTGTCCCATCAACACAGCAAATACCACATGGACTTTCAGAAAAGGTACATTAGTCAGGGCTTTAGTTTGTCTTTAGTTGGTCCAGCAATAAGCACAGAGCTGTGCTAAGTTATGTGAACATTCTGTATCGGATTAAAAATAGTAATAATAAATTTTAAAGCAGGTATGGGGGTAGAAACATAATTTTTAAAGCTTAGGCTTTGATGACTTATATTGGGTGACATGGAGTATGACATTAACCAGCAATTTTTTGTGTGTGTCTCAGAAGACAGATGAAGTATACAATAACCAAGCCCAAAGAAGTTTTTTTTTGTTACTTTGTTTTGTCTTTCTTGTGATCCAAAATTAAATACTAGTCTAGAATTAAGATTTTTTTGCCTGTAAATCCTCATAAATTGATTTACTTTCAGAAATCAAGCAACAGGAAGTATAGATTTTTGGAGTGCTTTGGTTGCAGCAACTGGTTTTCAGAAGAAATGCAGCTTAAAGACATGTGTGAAACTACACTGGAAATTATAATTTCTATTTTGTGTTTAACTCAGCTCCATACTTGAGAAGAGTTTAACAGGCACAATTTCAAAGAAACCTAATGGAAAGGTGATTTGCTTGTCAGGCATTGGAACAGGCTGCCCAAGGAAGTGGCTGAGTCACCATCCCTGGTGTTAAAATACGTGTGGGTGTGCTTAGGGACATTGTTTAGTGGTGAATTTGGCAGTGTTAGGTGAGTAGTTTGACTCAATGGTTCTTTTCCAACCTAAATTATTCTATGATTTGACTATTTTAAAGCTTTCTCATAGAATTCAAGGGGATCAAGTTAAGATAAACCATAGATGGCTTGAGACTTACTAGTGAAATGAAGTGCTTATTCCTTTTGTGTTCCATGTTACCTCAGCAGAAGTAACTGAAATAGCTTTTTCTATTGCCCACTTGATGTATGAGGGGCAAGATTTACATTTGTGAAAAGTGTTAATCCTGTCTTTCTTTAGGTCTGGTTTTCAAGTGAATCATTTCTTTGCTGTTGAATCTTCTTTTGAAGAAGGGACAAACTAAAGACTGAGATTGATTGTTTGGTTAACTTCACCATAGGTGTTGTCTGTGTGTTGAGATCCTGAAACTAGTTCTTTCTGCTGAATGATATAATGCATGTCAATTTGATTTATAGGTTTATAAGGCTCACTGAATATCTAAGCATATTCAATAAGCATACTTCAAAAGGCGGTGGTTTTTAATTTGAAATAAAGGTGATTTTTTTTGACAGCGGTGCTGAAAACTCAAAGGTGTTCATAGGTGTTTTTATAAATATATTAATAACAAAAAGAGGACCAAGGAAAAATCTATCCTGTATTGGATGTGAAGGGAAACATTATAACCAAAGACGAGGAAGTCTGAGGTGCCTTCTTTGCCTTAGTCTTCCAGAAAGACCAGTTTTCCTCATGGCAACCAGCCCCCTGAGCTGGTAGAGAGAGATGGGGAGCAGAACTGACCCCTGCAATCTAGAAAAACATAGTGAGTGATCCACTGAGCCACTCAGACACTCACAAGTGTATGGGGCTGGATGGGACCCACCAGAGTGTACTGTGGGAGCTGGCAGAAGAGCTTGCCAAGCCATTCCCTATCATTATTGTTAGTCCTGATAAACTGGGGAGGTTCCAGACAACTGGAGGTTAACCACTGTAGCACATGTATGAAGTTCAATAAGGCAAAGCACCATGTCATGCACAACAATCCTGTAGTGGTTTTATGGTCAATTTATGCACTGCTCCCTGATTTCTTTCCTGTGAGATAAACCATCAGGAGACAGCAAAGCAGGCACACAACTTATATGCTATCATAAAGTTTATTAACAGACCTAAGAGAAAAGAAGAAAAGAAAAAAAAAAAAACCAATCAGAACACACACAGCCAGAACTTCTCCTCTTCTCCCTCCCCCTCCTTCTCCTCTCCCTCAATCCATGTGCAGTTCTCAAGAAAGGAAAAGAAAAGGGTTTCTTCCTGCTTTACGTGGTTCTCCAAACTGCCACCTCCTGCAGCAAAAACCAATCTGCAGTAATGTAAAGTCTCTTTTTTTCCATAAAACCCTCTCGCGGTTCCTTCAACTTTAGAACATGGGCCAGCCCATGGGGGTATTACTCTGTCGGATAAGTAACTGTGGCTTGAAATTCTAAGGCTTTTTTCTCTTTTGCCACCAAGTTTTATAAGCCTCTGCTTTCTGATAAACCTGGCATCGGGCATTCTCTTCACAACCTTTACAAGCCACACATCCATTAAAATTGTCCATCCCCCATGAGTTTTAACTGGATTAAAGAGACAAACAGTCTGGGATATTACAATATTCACACCACAGCAAGGCAAGGAGGCTTTTAAGCTGCCCGCGGGACGCCGCGGCACCGCCCCTCTCCTCCCGTGGCCATCTTGGCTCCGTCTCACATGACGAGGTTTTCTCTTTCTCTCTCTGGCTCTGGAATCACCATGGTGGAAAATGTTACCGTCCCGCTCCGCCGCTGGATACGGGGCTGCTCCTTCAGTCCGCCGTGCAGTGTGTGCTGGCAGCTGCGAACTGCAGGCTCCGTCAGTGCCCCGCTGTCCCGGGAGGGGAAACAAAGCCCGTCCCGGAGAGGCCGCGCCGGAGGGAGCCCGAGGGCCGCCCCCCCCAGAGCCCCAGCAGAGTCCGGGCTGTGCCTCGGGAAGGGACAAAGGCAGCGACACCCGGCCCGGCCCGGCCCGGCCCGGTGGGACCGTGGCTGCCGCCACCACCCCTGGGCCGGGAAAAAACTCCCCACACTCCCGCCTTCCGCGGGATTTTATAGATAACATTGAGAGAAACGCGATTCGACCACCCCGCTCTCTGTCATGGCGGGGTTAACCCACAACATACCCCAGGCAACTCTACTGGCTGGGAGAAGAGTTACTTGAAAGTGACCCATCAGAACAGGACCTTAGAGTGCCGGTCAGCATCTGCATGGATATGAGCCAGCAGTGTGCTCAGGTGGACAAGAAGGCCAATGGCATCCTGGCCTGTATTGAAAACAGTGTGTCCAGCAGGACTAGCGAAGTGATTGTTGCTCTGTGCTCGGCGCTGTTAAGGCCACACCTCAAGTTTTGTGTCCAGTTTTGGGCCCCTCTCCTCAAGAAAGACATTGAGATGCAGAGTGTGTCCAGAGAAGAGCAATGCAACTGGTGAAGGGTCTGGAACACAAGTGTGATGAGAAGTGGCTGAGGGAGCTGGGCTTGTTCAGCGTGAAGAAGAGGAGGCTCTGGGGGTACCTTAGCACCCATTAACTACCCAAAAGGAGTTGTAGCAAGGTGGGGGCTGGCCTCTTCTCCCAGGCAACTGGCCATATGGCTAGCAGAAATACATAACTAGCAGAAATAGCCTCATAACTAGCAGAAATGGCCTCAAGCTGCACCAGGGGAGGCTCAGGTTGGACATCAGGAAGAATTTTTTTACTGGAAAGGTGGTTAAACATTGGAATGGACTGCCCAGGGAGGTGGTAGAGCCACCATCCCTGGGGGTGAGCAAGAAATGACCGAATGTGGCACTTAGTGCTGTGGTTTTGGTGCCATGGTAGTGTTCAGTCAAAATTTGGACCTGATCTTAGAGCTCTTTTCCAACCTTAATGCTTTTATGATTTTGTGGTTCTAAAGATTTTATGATAATTGTAGAATGAGTCAACAAACTGCATATGACAGAGTATTTGTCGGTTTGCTTTCGGGGTCACTTTTTCAGCATTGATTCTCTTTCAAGTGAAGTTAAAATAATGTTTGACATGATCAGCATTACCTATCAAAATGCTGTGCCAAATATCCAACAAACACAAAATGAGAGCTGTATTAGAGAACCAGGACTTTTTTTGCAGTCTGTCCTACCAGACTATTTTGAGGACTATCGTTAGAAAGCTTTGAAATAGGCAGAATATTAGTTGGAAACACTGAAAAAGGTTTCCTGTTCTTCAGATCCTAAGGTCTTTATTTTTCCATTTGAAGCCTGTTATAGGCATTTAACAAGACACGTTTCTTAGGGATAGTGTGCTCTGAGCTTTTTCCTATTGGAGCAAAGCCAAGTAGCTCTTTGTTTCTAAATACAAACATATAAAGGACAGCTTCACTATTCTCCTACCTACAGTTTAAAATACTTACTGTGTAGTGCTGAGATACTGATTTTTATGTCCAGAACTGATTAGACAAAACTGTAGTCTTTAACATCAGAATTAGAATACTGATGCATGTTAATTTTTTTGCTACCCTTTTGGTGTTTTGATTAGTCTAATGATACCCACTGAAGGAGTAAGTCCAGTGACATTACATTCTATATGAATGCAAAACAATAATTGAAATTTCCCTGCTCACTTTTCAAAGAGTAATCCTTTCTGAAGGGATTGGAAGTACCCTGAAGGGAGTACTAATGTTTAGTTAATCATTACAGGTACCAGCTGTCAGCTGGTGAGAAAGTCGATAGAAGTGTGATCTCAGCAAGACTGACATAAAGCAACCTTAGTTTTATTTTAACTTGGGAATGCACCTTTTAATGAATGGCTTATATAATTTCAGCAAAAACAATGGGGTGATTTCAAGGAGTGGAGTTAAAAGAAAAACAATGTTCCAAAAATCTTGGAAAGGAAATGCAATGTCTTAGGCAAGAAGTCCTAGTGCTCATGTGCTTTAGCAAAATGATAAAAGGAATCAGGATGTATTTGTTTCAGGACAGAGTTGCTTTTTGTTGTCTGTGAAAAAGCTAACCGAACCTTACTCTAAGTACAGTGGAGCCCATTAAAGGATAAATGCCACTTTCTGAGATAATCTTGTGCCAAACCAACATGTTCCATATACTGTGAAAAATCTCAGGGGGTTACTTCATGGGAGATTCTTTTGTGTTCACAGTGCTCCTTTTGCTGGCCTCGCATTAACCTTTGTTGGAGGAGGGGCACCTAACCAGGCTGTAGGACTTTAAACAGTGGGAGACCAAATATAAACTGTAGAGAAACAGAAAAATGAAAGCTGGAGGGTATGGATAGAAGGAGATGTGCTGTATTGGTGAATTCATCACAGTTTCTTCTCTAGACTGGGAAACTACTTTTAGAGCCCTAATGGACAATTGCTATCTTAGGAGAGAGGAGGTGGTTTCTATGTCGTGATACCAACAGGTACAGTGATACTGTAGAGAGTGATAGGAAGTCAGTGGAGGGAAATCCACAGTGCCTCTTCTGTTTGAGGGACTAAGATCTATTTCTGTGGGGTTTACAACCAAGATAATATATTGTGCTGACACTAGTGTGCGTGTTTGGCAGAGCTTTCTTCTGGGATTTCATTTGGAGAGAAGTGTCCTGAAGGGGGCAGAGGGAGGAGACAGGGGAAAAGAGTACAACTTGTTCTCCAACTGTTCTTTAATTTTGTAGTGAAGAGAGTGTGTAGGTGCTATTGCTGTAATTTGTGAATATAAGAGTAAAAAGGCAGACAGGCAAAATGGCACAGGCAAGGACTTGAGATTATTTGGAAATGCTGATATTGTGACAGTAGCAGCATGTAATAGTTTATGTTGTTTGTGGACTGGAAGGCAGTGAAAGTAATGCTCTATTTTTTGAGAGGTGTGCCAGAGCAGATCAGTACAGCTACAGGCTAATGAAGTTTATATTTCAGTAAGGAATAGACTAACTATAACATGGAAGGGTCCCCACAACCTTTACAAAGTAATTCCTTTTGCATTGTTTTTCATAAATTCCTGCCTCAACAACTGGAGATTTTTTCAGGGAGTCAGTAAAGTAATGAAAAGGTAGGCTGGTTATTTTATTCTATACCCAAAACATTTCTGTGAAGTTTATTGCAATTATCAAGTAGTTTTAGGTAAACTAGAAAGTTTAGGGGAGAAATCAGTATATGTGTTAGAGAATAATAAGTAAGAATTAAGAGATAGAACACTATACAAAGATTAGACAGTTAAAATAAACTTTATTTCCTTAAATGTTTAACATCTTGATGTCTGAGGTGAAGATTGGGTTTGGCAGCCACCTATGGTGTTACTTAGAACCAGTTCTTAAACCAGACTATTACTTTAGTCCCTTTTTGCCTGGCTCTGTGGGGTCCCACGTGCACCCATGGAACACAGGTAGGGTCAGTAGTATGTCAGTAGTAAGGAGTCAGGAAGGGTACTACTGGTCATCCCAGCAGAGCATGGGTTCATTTGTCTGTGCTCTTCAGAATCTCCAAGCAAATACCGTGCAACAAAGAGAACATTGGGCTTTTCCCGGGCTCGGGAAGAGGTGGGATTAGGGGAATGGGGACCAGTAGGGAATCTCTGGGGGAATGGTGAAAAGCCGAGGCCAACAGCCAATGGGGGAAGCTGAACAGTGAGATTGACAGTCCCAGGATGGGGCAGAAACGTCCCCAGTTGCCCCAGTACCACGCAGATCACTGACCAGCACACCAGACTTTTCTGACTATTCCTTTATGGTATATTGTATTGGTTCATTTATTCTTTCTCTTGTTTTTAATTCTGTTACTTTTCCACTAGGGGATGGGATTGCCAGGGAAAGTAGTCCATTTATTAACAGTGCAGAATTGAACAGAGGAAATATGTATGAAGGAAAGAATATGGCTCTCTTTGAGGTAAGTTCAATACTCCAAAAACATATTTTACCTTTAATGGAGATGAGCAAACGCTTGCTTTCTGTCTTGAAATTTAGTGGGGGGAAAATGAGTTTTAATAACTTTTTCATAGTTTGGTTCCTGCTAACATTCCATTCCAGTGGATTTGAATGATACATAGGCAAGAACAGTAAATACTGCTGTGCATTATTGTGAAGAAATAATAAGACTAAATAAGTCTTCTTGCATTTAATTTTTTTGGGCTAGGATGTAGACACTGTTAGAGGAAGCTGCTGGAAGTTAAATCTATTTGTTTTAAGAAAGCAGTATTCAGTTTTAAAAGGATTAGCAAAAGAATTTGTTCAGCAGGGGAACCACAGGTTTCTCATAAAGCAGCAAAGCTATAAAACAAACTTACAAGCCATGACTTAGTTGAATTATCCAATTACAGTGTAGAGCATGGCATAGCAATTTCTAATGTAAACATTACTTTATAATCGATGTTTCATACCTTTCAAATCAACTAATCAATTACAATCACTTAGTGAAAAAAATATAATAATTTAGTACATTTAAGGGCCACTTTTTCAGTTAAGTAGCATTTCTAATAAAAACCTTAGTTGTTCTGCTCTAGCAGCATCAACTGGTCTTGCTCTGATGCTTGCAAACAAAAACTTGCTTGCATCTTAACAAAAACAAGGTCCTTCCAATATTGTTTAGCCACCTTTCTCTTGCATTTTTGTAAATGTTTTCTTGTTGTTCTCTTATGCTTCTTGCTTTTTCAGGTATCTTTGCACAGAGGACATGGTCTATCAGTCCATTTTGTGCATGACCCAAATAACGTATATTTACTATTTTTCACTGTCTTAGAGAAAATTGTGCTAAGGATGAAAGTAATGTCTTTTTGTCATATATGCAATATCTTAGTATTTTTTGACAGGAATGATGATATTTAAGTTTTATCACTGACTTTCTCTCCTTCCAGCTCTATTCCATAAAACCATTTCCAAAACTTCACATGGTTCAAATTAGTTACTGTATTCCTCAGTGATGATTATTTGGCCATAGCTGCTTTTTGTCCCAAATCTGTTATTTTGAATCATGGCTTACCTTAAATCCTCAGCTGATATAAAACCATTACTTTTTTTACATATCTCAAGTTATAGACAGTGCTGTTAACAGTATCATGTTGAAGGCCTTCTAGTGACTTCATCCCCACTGGTGGTGTTGTGGTGAATCTTCTTTGATACTGTGTATGTTTCAGAGTAAGTTTTCTACAATCTTGTTTTTCTGATGTTTTCAGATGTTAGAGTTGTTGTATAATTAATAAAAAGGAAGTTTGACTGTTATGACCATTATCATTATCTAATCTCCCAGGCAGAGATACTTTTTGTCTGTGTTTGTCACCCCAATCTCGTCTTCTTTCCAGTGTTCAATTTTTGTGTATTTAATTGAATTATCTTGGATCCATTTTTTTTTGAATTCTTGTGTTGTAGATTTGTCTGGATTTTATTATTTATTTTAGCATGTTTTTGTTTTGTAGCAGACAACTGGCTAAAGAAACATGGGCTGACTTCTGTGTCAAGTGATATTACATATGTGCAATAATATGTGATTTACGTATTTGTGGGTATTTTCAACAAATGAGTACTTTGGAAGTAATATGCCTGGTGTAAGACAAAATATGTAAGCCTGCAGCAGTAGACTTTAGAGAGATCCTTAAGTACTGTGGTGCTTGAGAAATCATTTGGAGTCACTCTCTAAACACATGCAAGATGCTGGAAAAACACCCTAACGTCCCAACCCTACCAGTACAATCCTCTAAAGACTGTATTGTGATAAAAATATATTTTTAAAATTAACAATGGTCCTTCTGTAGGTTTTTTTAATATTCAAGGTGCATTTTGTAAGATAGTGTTAAAATATGAAAGAAATGGTACAACATAGCCATGTGGTGTTAAACTTCCAGAAAAAATAAAACTGTCTTGTTGGTTGAAAGCTGAGTGATATTTTGTCATGCTAATTTTTTTATTTGGCTGAATCAGGGCTGACCTGTTGAGGATGTGTTTGAAGCAGTATCATAAAATGATGACTTTAAAAAAAACCTATTTAATAAATGCAGTGTTCTTCAAAACCCAACAGGAAGAAATGGATAGTAACCCCATGGTGTCATCTCTTCTGAATAAACTGGCAAACTACACCAATCTGACTCAAGGAGTGGTGGAACACGAAGCAGATGAAGACAGCAAACGAAAGGAAGTCAAGGTATTTAGACTTCTAATAATTTATTGAGACAAAGCTAGCTACAAAGAGGAGCATTTTTCAACCTGAAAATAGAATATGTGGAAACCTAAAAACAGGAGTAAGATTTGTAATACCATGTTTAGAACTGAAGCATTTGCAGCAGGACTTGTGTTGATTTGATGTTCTTGTTAGCATATTTTAGCAAGACTTTGCTGTAGAACCCCTAGGAAAAACGTGCTAATCTAGGATCTGAAACATGGATTAAACCCAGTTTCTTCTTCCTCTATTTTCTTCTTCCTTGTGAACTTGTATGAGCATCAGTACCTGTTACCTACCTCTAGTGAGTCTACAATAGGACTTTTTGCAGGGTCATTAATATATTTTAACTGCCTGAGGTTTTAGGTTGTTATGTTAAGGCAAATTTGAGATGAAGCAGGTCACTCTTTTAAATCTCTAAGCATATTTGCACCTCTTAACATAGTAGTAGGGTTTTTTTTTAATAGCTGTCTTGGTTTTGTGTGTCAGAGTATTTTTAAGACTTAATGGATGCGTTCCACGAAAACATTTTGTTGCAAACATCAAAAATATTATACTTATATTTTAATTAATATTATACTTATATTATACTTATGTTATACAGGCACATACCCTGTTTGACACATTGCTAAACACACTTGCTAGAAGTGAACTGAATTCATCCAGGGTTGTCTGTCAACTGGATACCCAGAGTGTGTATCTCTGCCTCTGCAGAAGTGGAATGTATGCAACAGCTGGAGTCTGCAGTGGCATGTTAGATTGATCCCTCTGAGAGAGAGCAAGGACTGTTTTGGAAGGAGAAAGCTTGGATCAAAACATGGGACCTGACAGAGTGGAAGAACTTATAGGCAAGGAGGGATGATGAGCTGCATGGTGACTGAAACTAAGAAAATTAAGGTAGAGGCTGGGAAAGGGACAGTGCTGGGAGTCATCTGTCTTTTTGTAGGAGAAGGGGTGCTGCTACTGAATTTATATGCTGAGCTATGAAGAAAAGAGGAGAAGCACATGAGAGTGGGTGAAAGGAAAATGAGCAGAGAGCAGAAGAGACAGAGATGAAAATAAGCTTAGAAGGGCAGCTCATTTGACTGGAAGGGAGATTTTTAGTGGAAGTTGGTACCAGGGCAGTGGGCAAGAGTCAAGAATAAAGTCCAATTGTTTAACTTTTTGCTTACCCTGCATTTGTTACTGAATGTGCTTTCTTTCTGTTTGTCTGCTTGTGCTTGATCTATATTTGTTTCATCTCATCTGAAGATAAACTTCAAATGTGAGAAAACTAACACTGATCTGCTCACACTTTCCTCAGTGTGATCCCTGTTGCCCGTTCAGCTGCTGTGTAAAGGTTTTTTTTCAATGCAGCACCATAATACTCCCTTTGGAGCTGACTATCCAAATAAACACTGTGTCCTCACTTGCATTTATTCTTGTTTGTGAGCCTTGTGGTGGCCTGATAACACTAATTTTATGTATGTGTCTTAATTTCATTTCTGAAATTGTGGTACTTAAGTAGCAGCATTTTGAATGGTGTGATTGAGACAGTAATGGTGATGTTGCACATGGGTATTGTCCAGATGCTAAAAATAAATATAGTCTGAATGGCATTCTGTGATTCCTTATAAGTACTTGGAAACTTAGTATTTTCTTAATAATTTTGATAACTTCTAAAGCATTGGTGCTTGCTTATTTATTTAAATTGATTGCCATTTTTCACAGCCCAAGTTGTGATTTAAGACCACCTGTGTATCTGGAGAGCTACTGTATATAACTGTTGATTCCAACTAGAATATTTCAAAGCCTGATTTCTCTTCATAAGTGCAGAAGACTGAAACTTTAGTGATGAAGCCTGAATGCTTTTGTATGTGTCTTGACCTGTAATCACTAGCAAATAAAAAGTGAACGTATGCTATGTTGTGGCAGGTTTTACAATTTTTGAAAAAAGAAAATGTAGTCAGCTCTACATTACTTCTTGCTCTGTCTTAATACCTTGTCTGTCATTTTACAAAATTGAAAATACTATTGAATATAAATTTTTGTGCCAACTGTGTGGCAAATTTGCAGACTATAGATGATCTTTTGATTATGGCAGTAATTTACCTTCAACAGGCAACTTTAGCCCATAAGTGGTATTTCAGAAGAAAGTTTGTAAAGTGTTATCATCAACAGATAAAGGGCCACCCTATCCCTATCAAGTTTTCATCCTAATTCCTGTGGAACAAGAGAGTTTGCTATCACAACTAGCTTTCTCTCTTTTCAGGAATATTTCTGCATAAATAGCATGTGAATATTTGCAAAGCTGGACACCCTGAAGCTGCCATTCAGTTGCACTTGGCATTTGTTCATGGAGCATTTGTGAGAAGTGCTTGTGGGATAAAGTGCTTATGAACTAAAATTTTTTAGTGCAAAGCAGTTGATGTTCTCACTTTGTTTCCAGGGTCCACAAATGGGCACTTTTATTGGTGTTTATCTTCCCTGTTTGCAAAACATCTTGGGAGTCATCCTTTTCCTGCGTTTGACATGGATTGTGGGAACAGCTGGAGTCCTTGAGTCTTTCATCATTGTGTTCATGTGTTGTGCTTGTGTAAGTTAACTGTATTTTGCTTTTTTTTTAAACTCTTGGCCAAATCCTCTGTTGCAAGAGTACTGATACATTCTACTGTATGAGTATCAGGGAAAAGTTACCATGTTTAATCATATTGGTTAAATTGTACTGATATTTCACCAATATGGTTAAATTGAGAGAGATGGGTTATATATCCAAGCAGTGACTGTCGTGTATCAGTCTGACCTGTATGGACTTTCTTTTGAGTTGATCAAAGTAAGCTTTTGTTTGAAGTATTATATGAGTTTTATGAAATCAGCCTTTAGCAAATGTTTCATTATTTACTTTGAGATCTGATCTGTTCTTCTTTTTACAACTTCAGAACAAACTGAATAATAAACTACAAATCAAACTACAGCATTATGTTCATAGAGTAATATTTTAGAATGTGAGACCACTACTAGATGTCATCATAATGTTACAATCTGTTTTCACTACTTTTTAATTGTAATAATGAAAATACTATCTTTAAATGTATTCAGTGGTCTGTATTTTTCCAGTTCTTTTTAAAAACTGTGTCAAATATCTAAGTAAACTAAATCTTCTGCTGAGAAGTTGAGTATTTGAGTTGCATGGATATCCCAAATTAAACATCCTAGTTAAAAAAAAAAAATCTAATTTCATTTGATTACTGTTTTGCCCAATCTTTCAAAAAAAACCTCCAAAATGCTGGTATTTTAAATTTCCTCTGTTTTATCTTTTCACAGACTATGCTAACTGCAATTTCAATGAGTGCTATAGCAACAAATGGTGTAGTTCCAGGTAATGAAGAATTTTATCTTAAATGGCAAATTGTCAAATTATGGAAGCTTAAATCTGGGATAAGAAATTCTTATAGTTCTCAAATATCACAAGTAATGCTTTTGTGACAACTGCATATTTTCTTTTAATTGATTTTATAAATAACTATTTAATGTGAGATTCAGTCTTTTAACTGGACCTTCTGGCAGTTATATTCTGCAGCACATCTTTGTCATCAATCATTTGATCCTGTTTTAATGAAAGATGTTATAATTTGAATTAGTGGAGACTGGTCTTCACAGAAAGCAGATTTCTTTACAAATAGGCTACTACTTTTTTCTCTCCTGAATTTGCCTACATTCCATCTAAATACTGGAGTTAGTTATCTTGTTTTCTGCAAGTAACTGGTCTGATGATAGAAATATTTTTCTATATAAGCCCTCTAGGTCCTGCCCATCTCCTTAAATTTTTAGGATAGATTGATAAATTGATTCAGCTTCATAAATTAAGAGGATTTTTATTTTAGATGCAAAATCTAAGAGCCCTTGAAGCTCTTACCCTTATCAGTTTCTCAACACAGTACTCGACAGTTCTGGTGTTCAGACTTTGGTATGAACTCTGAACAGTTTACCTAATGAACTTAAAATAGTTCCTCATTTGCTGAGCTTCTGCAGCTTAGTAAGGGTTTTCAGAACTGTTATTGAAGTTGTTGGGCAAAAGTAAAAGATACAATTTGTGTAGGATGTAGAATAATTGTATTATAGTTGTATTTCATGGATACAGTACCATATATTAAATAAAAGTATCATACATTAAACAAACGTAGCAAATTAATTTGTTTATGGTACCATTAAACAAATATAGTGCCATATATTAAACAAAAATTTTGTTTAAAATACTTGGGGTTCATAATAAAATGGAGTTATTCAAAACAGTATGCTTATAGCTAAAATGTTCTGCTTTTTTCTCCCTCATATTTTTAAAGCTCATTGTAAAGGTTTTGTTTAACATCTTTTACAGACTTTGAAGCCTGCAGTTCTTATAAGAGACAGGTCTTAATTTTCATTGTTTTGTTGTTGGTGCCTGTCTCTGAGAAATGATGCTTGTGCTGGCATATATGGAGAAGGCTGAAAGAACAGATAAGAACCTAGGATGGAAGGAGACATGAGCAGCAGGATCCTTCCTTTTGCCTTTATATTCAGTAAAAGGATTATATTCAGTATATATTCAGCATTATATTCAGTAAAAGGATTTTTGATGCATCATAATATCTTTGGTAATTTCTCATTCATTCATATTGAAAACAGTGAAGCCTGTGGAACAGGCTGCCCAGGGAATGGTGGAATTGCCATCCTTGGAAGTGTTCAAAAAAGAAGTAGATGTGGTGCTTAGGGCCAGGGTATAATGGTGCACCTGGCAATGTTAGGTTAATGATAGAACTTAATGATCTTGGAGGTCTTTTCCAACCTTAATGATTCTAGGAAAAACAGCTTCAGACTCTGCACATTGATTTATGTTTATTTAAAATTAAACACTTCCTTTCTCTGTCTCCTTCTTTCTCAGTGGAGAAAATATCATGAAATATCATGAATTTTAGAGTAGATGGAGAGGGAGCCAGAGGGAAGAGTTTGCCTTGAGGGAGTTGAGTGATGTTCTAAAAGAAGAGATTAAGTTCTTGAAGCTTAGAGCCTTATTAAAATGCAAATAGTGCAATGGAAGTAGGGTGGTGGTGGTGTAATTATGAAAGGTGAGGCATATGTATAGGGAGTAAGAAGAATTGAAAAACTCAGGATCAAAGTGAATAGCATGTAAGTGGACAAGAAAAAGCAATCCCTACCTAAAACTTTTAAACAGTATTAAAGAAATGTGATCTGTAGTAAAAGTGGCAATGATTTCCTATACAAAAAATAGAAAGATTGTATATCAGTAGAAAATACTCTATTTTGTCCTTGTCTCATAAAGTAATTATTTTGGAAATGTACTGTTTGATGGGGAATAGCTTGAGGGATAGAAGCTAAAAATTCATTCACATCTATTTATACCTGTATATCCTTTTCTAATTTGTTTTTGTTTAGCTTGTGGAATTTTTCCTGATCTTTCTTGGATCTTCAGTTTCTTCACAGAAAACACCCATGGGGATATTAACCTTGGAATGTACATTCTGGCTGCCTAGTTAGTACAGACACTGACTGCAGTCTTGGCATCAGCATGTCAGTGGAGATACAGGCAGTGCTTATCTTGATTATATTGATTGAATGATTCCAATTTTTGTTCTCTGTTGCCATCCTTAATCTGAAGGCCTGGAGGTGTTTTGTGTGTTGTTGTTTTTTTTTGTTAAATTCACAGCTGGAGGCTCTTACTACATGATTTCAAGATCTTTAGGGCCAGAGTTTGGTGGAGCAGTGGGGCTTTGTTTCTACTTGGGCACAACCTTTGCAGGAGCAATGTATATTCTTGGTACCATTGAAATTTTATTGGTAAGTACTAGTTTCTCTTAAGACTATATGTATTTGGGCTGTTTTGGAATACTGCTGATGAATGTTCTAAATGGTCTAAAAGGCATTCTAGTTTGGTGATTGTTAATGTCATGAAAATACATTTTCAGGCTGTTGATATTTATTCTTACTCTACTTGTGACTCTTTGAGAAAGTTAAATTCCTATCAGTAATACAAAAATCAATTAAAGGCTCTTTGTATTTATTCTACTTAATGTAGGAACCAAGCAGAAATCTTCTCTTTCCAAGTGCTAGTCTGCAAGCCTAGATCAGGCAAACATTACCAGGCTAACTCACTGCTGCCCAATGAAAAGTTGTGAAGAACATGAAGGGCATATCACCAATGAGGCAATAATAATCTCATTTCCAAACTACTGGCTTGGAATTTTCATATATTTGCAAAGAGGCTGTGGCCCAGCTACGATGGCTTTGCTTCATCCAGGAGGGGCCAATAATTGGTCACCATATCAGAAACTTAAGATATGCACAGGAGATGCTTCAGAATTCTTGCTTGTTACTTACTGTGATCCATGTCATCAAATCCAGGCTTTTTCAATTTAAATTAGAGAGAGTCTTCACTAATGCTTGCCTGTGTGATCTGATCTATAGTAGCAACATGAGTACATGTTAAATTGTGGATTGAATTTGGTGCTCTGTTCTCCCTGTTAGAGAGTCATGGTGGGTTTTGGTTGTTAATAAAAATGTACAGGTTTCAGCTACAGAATTTGAAGTAAAATGCCTTCCAGGATATCTGACCAAGACCTCAGAATAGACCCCTGTCATACCACAAGGGATGAATATTGCTCTTTTTTTTCTCCACTGAGGCATGGATTGAGAAACAGAAATCAGTCATCTGCCTGTGTTTTTCCCAGGCAAAGGCTGTGAACAGCAGGTCAACAAAATCCACAAGAACATCTTCTGGAGTGGCTCCATACTACTATTCTACTACTACTATTCTATTCTTCTGGAGTAGAGTCTGAAACATCTTCAGCATCACAGGATAGGGTTTTCTAACAGTATATACTCTAGCTGTAATCATTTTTTCAGTTTGCTTTCTTGTTCTTCCATGATGATGTGACAATTTTCATCTTTTCCAGCATTCTAGTAAATATTGATTTGCTAAACTTAAATTTAATCTAAGAAAATTCTGGTAAATAATTATCTATGTCTATTTTTGGATTTTGCTTATAAATGTATCATGGTAGCCTCCTGTTCAAAGTTTCTTCCTGCCTTTAGGAATTATATTATTGAAAAATAGTCATTTTAGCAGGTTTTTTGTAGGCTTGGAGTTGCTTCAAGCCCTAATATTCAAGCCCTAGTAGCTGAGGGGAGAGGGTTTTTTCCAGGGGTGCTAGAGAAAGGAATATAAATATTGTTATGTAGTGTAGTACACCAGTGCCTCAGAACTACAGATCAGTCTGTCTTCTCACATGCATTTATCAGTATGTCCTATTTTCCAACTGTTTCCAACTTATGTCAGGTAGAACACACCAAAATTTAAGAGTGATCTATAAGAGAATCTGCTTTGAAATAGCAGTAATTTTAAATGTCTTTTTTAGCACATGACTCAGCTTTTTCACACTAATCTTAAATTGTGCTGTTGCAACTTTAGATTAAAATTTTATGAAGTATAATATAGGGTCTATAATACTGAAAACATTTTTAGTTTTACATTATGCTTTTGTTTGATTCTTCATATTTTGTTTCAATCAGTGGAAGTCTAGTTTATGGTTTGGGCTTTTTTCTTTTATTTTTTTGTTGTGTGCTACTCCTTTTCCCCCCAAATTCCTTAGCAGTTTTTCCCATTTGGCAGACACATGAATTTAAGGAGTGGAAACTCTTTAATGGGAGAGAAGAAGCTGGAGCAAAAGCTGTATTCTGTTCTCAAAGCTTGTTTTTCTTCATCCTTGCCTATCCCTCCTTTTTTCTAAATGCCCAAGTTTTCTGGCTAAAATCATTTGTGAAAGCAAAAGCGGTGTAGAGGCTTAGATTTTGTAGTTCAATTAAATGATTTCTTAATAAAAAGTTCATGATTCCATGTATGATAATTTGCAGACCTACATTTCTCCAAGTGCTGCTATATTTAAAGTGGAAGATGGGGAAGAAACAGAGGCTATGCTCAACAACATGAGAGTCTATGGAACGTGCATTATCATTCTGATGGCTGTTGTGGTTTTTGTGGGAGTCAAATATGTCAACAAACTTGCACTGGTCTTCCTTGCCTGTGTGATTCTTTCCATCATTGCCATATATGCTGGAGTTATTAAGACTGCTTTTGACCCACCTGACTTTCCGTAAGTGCAATATCCAAGTTGTGTTTGGGTGATTTAAAAGATAAAAAAAAGCCTGGGGAGGGAATAGGTATTGCAACCATTTTGTGTTTGAAGCTAAGCTTCAAAACACAACCACATTGCCTTCAGTGGTAGGTTTGTGTAGTTTAAATATTGATGTGCTCATTTATTATTCTGAGTTACGTATCTGAATCTTTCTCTCATTTTTTGTAAGACATGATAACTCTAGAAAATGTTTTTGGTGCTTAAAATTACTGGCTTTTATTCCATCCACACCTACAGAACAAGAAGGTGGGTTTTTCTGACAGTAAATATTACTGCTTTAGCTAAAGTTTTAAACTAAAAACCTATGGAATAAAGTAAAAAGGTCAAAAAACCATTGTAGCTGTGAACCACAGTTATGAAAGAAACTTTTAAACTTCCGTGTTGTGAGGAAATTTTTGAAACTTCTGTTTCTCCCCACTTAAAATTGTAACACTGAGGTGTTCAAATTCACTTCTGTTTGCAAAGCCTTTCCTGTTAATAAAATCAAATTTTATTGTTGTTATGCATGACACATTGCTTCTCAACATCCTCAGTGTGCTTAATTCTTAGGTCAATAATAGTTATTTCTTTACTGCAGTTGCATTTTACTTTACCCAGTTGTGTGAGCTGCATTTTTGTGCATCTTCTTCTGTCAAAAGAGAAGACAAAATTATATTGCTGAAGACATTATCAGAATAGGCTGATAACTTCAGTCTTGCATTGTACTTCATAATAAGAGTTCTCCTTTGCTCTGTGATTGTTACACATTCAGTATTACTTTGAAGTGTTGGTAATTGCATTACAAATTGAGCATTAGACCAGTATTTGTGGACTGTTCTGTAACATTATGCCAAGTCTTCTATTGAGAAGATAAGCATGATCAAAAATCATGCTTTGACATGTTTCTGAATAAAACTTGTGTTTCTTACAGCAACTTTCAGTGCAGAAATAGTAATATCTTTCTTTCACCTGTATAGGTAAAAGAGAGTTTATGTGTTTATGTAGCATAGGTAAAAATGATTACCAAGTTCCAGGAAACCTTCTTTGTGGCTGCTACTGTAATATTATTGGACTGGGGAGGGGGGGGTGTGGAGAAATATAAAGAGAGTTTATTTTCCACTAAATATAATGGTTTACATTTAGAGTCTGCCTCAAAATGAGCAACTCAAGTAGGGTTTTATATAACAATAAGACTGATCTGATAGTGGTCGTTAAAAAAGACCCAAACAAATCAACTTCCACTTAGCTGGTTAGCTAGTTTGATATCACTGATATCACTAACCTCCATTAAGTTTGTCTATTGTATAGGTGGTAAAATAGTTTACCTCGAGATCTCCCAGTTGAATCAAACTGAAAGAAGTTTCCAGTGTTTGTATCATTTGACCCTGCTGCTATTAAGTCATCAAATCAATAGCAGCTGAAAAGAAAAATAAGCAAGATAAGTGGCAAGATGATCTCTTTAGGAACAATTTTTGTTAAATCTGCTGAACTTGCATGTGATGCCATACCTGGAAGCTGCACTGGTGTATCTGCCTAACCCACATGTTTTATTTGATGTACCTTCTTTTGTTTTCATGGATATTTATCATTCCATTATTAAACAAGCCTGGGATCCTAAGTGTCTTTTGTGTAGTTAAGCAAAGAAATAAACCTAGATCCTTAATATTCTGTGCTGGTAGGAATTTGCTTTTGACAACTTGTTCTGACTTTTCTAATTGTTTTTCATTCCTGAAAAAAAAGAATTTCCTTCCCAATACATGATTCTTTAATGTGTACTCCCATCACTGTTAAATTTTGTGGTTTAAGCTTCCTGGCTTATTTCCTACCTTTGGAATTGTAATATTTTTGAGGATCATTTAAAGTTTTTATTTGCTAGAGAAGGAAGGGCGTGGTTTACTTGCTTAATCTTACTTTTATATTTTCTTCACCCTACTCATCTTTTAATTAAGTTTATAAAACATTACTTGCTTTTACTTCTTTTTTGTAGGACTGAATGTATCATAACTGCTGTTATTTAGTAGTCAAGCTGCTTAAATGGATTGTACTTTCTAAAGAATAAATCAGAAGGCAAAATAGCTGCTAATACCATAAAGTAGAAATATTTGATCCGTGTTTTAGAGATTGTTGATGACAGTTTTAGATGTAGAAGCTATATACTATTTTAGTAGATGTAGTAGAGGCCTTAAGACAGGTAGTATAAATAGCAGGTTTCTGAAGAAGTCTAATGGACAAAAAATGGCTCAATTCCCAGCCCTGTATTGAAGGAACACTGATTTTTTTTTCTTATTTATAGTATCTGTCTCCTGGGGAACCGTACGTTGTCCAAGCGCAGCTTTGATGTCTGTGCCAAATTCACTGAAAGCAACAACGAAACAAAGACTACACCTTTGTGGCGCCTGTTCTGTGACAGCTCTTTGCTTAATGCTACCTGTGATGACTATTTTAGTCTCAATAATGTAACAGAAATTCAAGGCATTCCGGGAATAATGAGTGGAGTTATAACTGGTAAGTTGGAAAGCACAGTGATTTAAAAGCTTTTGGAAATGCTTAATTTGGCCAATAGCTGCTCAGTAATACAGTGTCACTGTGGGATAGGTTGCTATCTTGAGCATGCTTCTTGCTATAAAATTGTCATCTGGTTTTAGAATCAAGATTCTTAGCATCAAGTGCTTTAATTTGGGGGTAACTGGAGTTTTGTAAGTACTCTTTCAAAAGCCAGTGTTCAATGAATAAAGTTTTTATCACAGCTATTTTTGTAATGTGTGTGCTAAGCACACATGTCAATAAGCTATTCATGAATACATTTTCCAACTCTTCTGAGGGAGAACTTGTTCCCAGTTTCCAGGTGGTACAATGAGAATGAAGTTCTCTGGCTTATTCAATGTGTACAGCAAGTTAGTGATTGAATTCAAGAAAAGCAGACTACTAAGTGTAAAGATTTTTTTCTCTTTACAGATCTGTACAGTTGTGGCAGCTTGGAATTCCAATTTCATTAAGTCATAGGATTCATCTTAAATATGTAATAATTTGTATTGTACACAAATAATGTTTCTGGGAATTAAGTGGATATTATGATATTTCTCCCTTGCTTTCCCTTAAAATAAAGTTTGATTTATATAAATATGCTACACAGGGACACTAGACAATCACTGCTGCCATAGTACTCCAGTTTAAAATATCATATATAAAGTGTATAAGTACATTAAAAGTTACTAAATGAAACATAGGTTTCTCTGAATCTAAATTTGTGGGGTTTTTTTAAAAAAAAATTCTCAATTACAAATGAAATTATTTGCGTGTCACAAGAAATGTAACTTAGAGTTTGTTCTCCATATTTTATAATTTACCATATGCATATCTACAGTTTTTCATGAATAATTTTGCATTTCCTGCCTCAGCTCACGAGTCAGCTCGATGTTCTAATTTTTTGTTACCTTGTGAGATTTAAATTGCTCTTTTACTTTTTGGAGGTTTCAGGCTGACTACTAATTTTTTCTCCTTTTGGGAAGATGTGCTTTTGTTCCATTCACTGTTTAATGTTTCTTTGAACTAGCAATCCTGTATAAAAGTATATTTTGCTAATTTATTCTCACATAATGCTAAGATCTCTAAAGACCAGGAATCTGCTGAGTGTTCAGTGTGAGCAAAACACTTTCCAGTAATCTTTGCTTTTTGCTTACCCATAGTGAATTTCATCAATTCCATTCTGTTTACTCACTGAACCTAATAAGGTTTTTTGGTTTAATTTGGAGGTTTTTTTAAGTTCTTTGCAGTTGGATTTCCTTCTGCAGCTTTGAATGAACTTGAGTATTGCCAGGAGGTTCTCATCTTGGTGCAAGCTCCTTTTTGGGGCTGTTTGTGTGTCCTGGAGAGCACTGCTTACATTCTCATGGTTGTTCTTGTACAAGCTTCCTGCTGACTCCTCTGCATTACAAAGCTCTATTTCCATTTACTTTTACCTGTTGTTTTCTCTCTTTGAACTGTTGTGGATTTTTATCCATGTGAGGACATTTCCTCTTATCTAATGTCTGCTATAGATTCCTTGGGAGAGGAATCTTTTAAAAACATGGGAAATACAGATGGGCTGATCTAAGTGGATTGCCTTCATTTATGTTTCTCTCAAGGAATTTGAATAGTTCCAACAAATTTCTTTCACAAAAGCTAAGTTGAGGCTTCTCCAGTTTTTCAGAACTCAAGAAAAACTGTGAATAACTAAATTTTATCAGAATTCAAACATTATTCCTATGTTTATTGCCTCTATCAACTGCTGTTGTTGCTATTGACTGTTCATGTGCAGATGCTACTCATGAGTCTTTAATTTCTGTGTCTCCCTGAAACACTTTTAAATGAAAGAAATGGCCTTCTGTTTGTCCTTGGGTATCAATATTATTTTGTGTCAACCTCAGGTCTTTCAGTGTTCTTGGAGATTTCAGGCCTGAGTACTGCTTTTCCTACTTCTGGAAACACATGCTCTGCTCCCATTCACTGATGAACATTTCTCTGAACAAGAACTACTCTGTAACAACTCATTTCACTCTCCTGCTTACACCTAATGCCAAAACTAGGTGTTCTGCTGGCTGAGTGTGAGCACCTCTTCTGATATCTGGTGTACTCTCGAGCTCAAGTGGCACAGTTTTCTCAAGGAGAGTTTTCTTCCACTTGATATATATTCTACATTGTGTGAAGACTTTAGAGCTGCAGGCTCTGCAAATTAAAGTTTCTTGAGCTGTGACTGGGAGCATTCAGATGCTATGACTGGGTGGCTTAGGAAGTGTGCTAAGTCCTCACCATTTATTGGGCACTCGTATGCAGTAAGTATTCATCTCTTATCTATCTTCCCTGAATGTTGTCCTGCCAATAACAAATCACTGTGCAAGTGACTGACTAAATATGCCTGTAACTCTAACAAAAATAATAGTTCTGCATCTAGCTTTAGTCAAGCTTCATGGTAGCAAGTTGGACTAACACAGTGTGCCAGTTCTCATGTATTTATCCTAAATATTGCTAGAGGAGCCACAGTAATCAAGGAGTGGTCCTAGAAGGGACAAATAGCTGGACTTTCCTGAAAAGTTATTCTTTCTTCTCACCCTAACTTTCAAGTCCACTTGGATTATCACTTTTGGGAAAATGAGCCTAGGAAAGCTCTGTGTGACATGCTGGGAAAAAGGAAAGCGATTTCTCTTTAACACAATATCTAAGCTGATTTTAATCACTTGTGCTGGCATGCACAGTTCCACAGTTGAGTTGTATGCATTGCAGTGCTCAAGTCCTTGTCACTCCATATGTCACGCTGAATAAAGGACACAAGCTGCTCAGTGCTCATTAAGAGTTTAAGTGCTTGTGATTGGCAATTAAAAAATGATTTATGGACTTTCTTCTTCTGTTTCATAGGGGGTAGGTAGATGCTAATTTGGAGATCTGGTCTTATTTTACATCACTTCTTAAATATTTGCTAAAATTCCTGAAATTTAAAATTCTCTGTTTTCATTAACTCTTCTCAGGCTTCAGTTTTATCTCTAGATCAGTCTCTTACTCCTCTTCATTTCACTGAATACACACACCATTCTTTACTAAATAATACACTACTTTTAATCTTTGATCTGCTTTCACTTCTGCTTCTCATGCATACTTCCATATATGCTTACCAATTGTAAGATTTTTTTTTAAAATCTGGGTATGAGTACCCTATATTTGGCCACTTATGGTTCAAAGCCCATCTTTTATTGTACTCAAGGTTGCTTTTTGTTATTATAAAGACTTAAAATATTGTACTTAAATTCCCTAAAGTTATTCAGGATGTCTGAAAATTGGCTATTTGATCATCCCAGCAGTCCATGGGAATTGTTTATTTCCTTGCTGTCAAATCCTTTGCCTTCTTGACAGGGTGGGAGAGTATCTACTTTGTTTTCTCACATATGATAGGACAACTTGTCTCATTTTCAAATAAGAATCAGTGTGGGCTGTTCTCACAGTCTTATCAAACCAGTGTTTCTACAAATGTAATCTCTCAAAAGTTACTGACTTTTTGACCTATCAGTCTTCAAACAAATATGCTTGGTTTGCTGGGGAATTTCAGCCATATTCTGCTGGGTTTTTTGCTCATCAGTGATCTTCTGGAGCCTGGTTAGCCTGTTTTTGTCTTTATAATGAACAGCTGAATGCTGAGCTATTGTCCAGGATTATTCTGTACAGAAGGTGTCAAAGAACTCAAGTTACTGTTAAGTAGCATTTATTTTTCATACTGCTCCTCAAAAGACAGGCACAAGAACTATTGGTGTATCCTAAGAGTCCCAGAACCTGGAGATGAGTTTCCTTATCTTTTCACGATAGTACATCTGTGTGCCTGTGCAATGGAAATGTATGTTCTATGAATATATTAGAATTTAATTCTATTATTTTCCTTTAAAGGAGGAGAAAATTTTGCAGGACACATCTCACACTACTGCATTTTTACTGGTGTGGACTGGAATACCCCAGTTACAACTGGTATTAAGTATACTGGGAAATGTAATGATTTTTGTGTAAGAAAAAGGCATCTGATTCCTAGGATTATTGCATTCTCATTAGTTGATATCCTGAAACAGAGAGATGACACTGACTTTTGTTTCTTCCTCTGACCTTGTAGATAATCTCTGGAGTGCCTATTCAGAAAAAGGATCAATAGTTGAGAAAAAAGATCAGCCATCAGTTGCTGGATCAGAAGAGTCAAAAATGGGTGGACTTCCTTATGTTTTCACAGACATCATGACATACTTCACAATGCTTGTAGGGATTTATTTCCCGTCTGTGACAGGTACATACAACTCTTTTTCTTGTGTGAGGATGTGTACTTATAGCTGGAAAAAAAATTTCCTGTGAAAATGTTTCATTTCCACCAGTCTTATTGGTGACTCATTCCTTTGCTAGTTTCTGTGTCCAGGTTTATGTACCCAAAACCTTCTGGTGCTCGGGAGACATAGGTCATGCCTGATGACTTTTGGAGGTTATAGGACTTAATAAATCTGTTTAAGGGCCATTCCTGTGTCTGCAAAGAAAGCAAAACCCTCATGTGTTGCTAAATGCTTATTCAAAATAAGATGCATACTTTTATAATACTTTATTCTTCAAAGGCATGAGAGAACATTTTCATATTCAAATGATCCTGCAGGTATCCAGGCTGCCTGGTTAACTGCTTTGTTTAAATGTCCAGCATTTTTTTGCCACACTAACTGTGTAGACTTTTTTGTCAAGCTTAGGCTAGTTGTATTTCATTTTCCTCAGCTCATGCTTGACTGAAACAACCAGATAAGTTTTTCTTCAAAAGTCCCACCTGAAGTACTTGTAACATCAAGTAACATAACAGAACTCCAATACTGTGCTGCAGCACTGGTTGCTAGTTTATTATCAAGTGGAAGTGTCCCTTTGTATTCACTGTTTGAACCCCACTGCTCCCATTTCTTTACTTCAGGTGCTTACCAACATTTCATTCTGTCTGAACCCATGGTTAATGTTTCATTCCATGGAGTTTGATAATGTTTTTGCACTGGAACATCTTGATGATGTTAGCCCCCACATTTTTGCTTCCAGTGGTCAGGTCAGTTCTAGGAGAGATGGCAGAAATAGTTTGTATGGGTTTCTTTCCCTCCTGTGACAGGAGGTGCTACAAAGTAATTCTGTTGTTTTTTTAGATTCACATACACGTGTGCATGTGATTTTTCTAACAGTTCTTTTTCTTGCCTGCTCTTTCGTTTTTTGCTTCTAAGCTTTTATTCATTAGTTTATTGATTTGCTTGCATATGTTATTATGATGGTCTGTTTAGTAGAAAGTGCCTTATGTCCCACTGGCTAAAATTGCTAAGTCCCTATTAATTTATAACATTCATCCCCAGTATTTTGTTACTCCTTGTATTCTTCATTTCAGGGATGATTCTGAGGTTATGCTTGAAAAATTTTTTTTTTAAATCTGTCTTTTTACTGACTTTTATAGGATTTGCTTATTCAAGTGGGTAGTAACAGATTTCTAAATAAAATGAAGGTATAAATTGACCAACTGTGCAGGATTATAATATACTTTTGTAGCCTGCTCCATTGGTAATCCCCAAGTTAAATTTGGTTTAAAATTAGATTATCGTATTCTATTCGTTATTAACGTGGCGTTATTATTAATTGTTTTTATTACATAAATTTTGTCTCCTTTTAAGGTATTATGGCAGGTTCAAACAGATCTGGAGATCTAAAGGATGCTCAGAAATCTATTCCTACTGGAACAATTTTGGCTATTTCAACTACATCTTTTATTTGTATCCTTTATATTGTGACTTTTTTCTAGTCTACATTTTGTAGGTGTGACAGGTTTTTTACTGGAAAGCCATTAGAGTTCCCTGAGTATAAAATGAATGAAATCTAAACTGAAAAGAAATATTTTATATTTGTCTAAAATATCAGTATTATTTATAAATATTATTAAAATATGTCAAAATTTATTAACGATTGTAGAATACAGAATACATATAAGTGCTTCAAATTCCAAGATCTAATGGATGTTTTTAGTCAAGTGATCCAAAGGTTTTTAGCATTATGTTTCAGTTGGCAGGTTGTTGTTATACTCGGTATAACCAGATCTTAAACCAACCAACCATCAATAGAAGTTGTCCTTCAAAACCTAGTGTACACAAGTACTTGCTTATTTGTATGAGAAATACCTGTTCTGTTGCATGGTATATGAACTGACTACTTCCAATACTTCACAAATCACTGTGAATCAAATACAGTCATAAAGAACATAAACTAAAAATTGTAGCATGGAAGAACTAAAAAAAAAAAACCAAACAGCAACCAGGAAATGCACACACATACTTCATTATTGGGGACCTTCTCATTGCTTACCTGGGTGAAAAGTGGTGGGGTTTTGTCTGTGTGATTTTTTAGAGAGTAATCTTCCTTCAGTCTCAGTAACAGATCTCTCCTGTATAGTGTTGTTTGGTGCCTGTATAGAAGGTGTGATATTAAGAGATAAGTAAGTCATATTCAACTTCTAACATTACAGGGAGTATATACAGTCATAAGTTATATTAATAGGACTTATTAATGGCTCTCCTGTGAAATATGTATGTGATAGATATTTCTTTTGCTTAGGTTAAAACTGGAGGGAAAACTTGTCTGTTATACTGAGATGGCTGCAAACACTGGTCAGGTTAGCAGACTGTATGCCTTCAAGAAGCAGAAGCAGAATCTAAGATAAATATTTGAAGTTGAACCAGCCTAATAAAATGTTCTGGAGAAAGAAAGTAATAATTAGTATATGCAGAACTGATGGATGGGGATTACTTTGGGAGAAGTAACAGGCTTTTGAAAAACAAATTTAAAAATTCAGGAGTTACATGACAAGGGGGCTTTATAAGACTGCAGTGCACCATCAGACCTATGATTTCCACTAGAAATATGACTGTTTCTTGTTTTAAAATCTCAGTTGTACATCAGGAGTCATGTCCATGTTCCACCATGTAATAGCCTGACAAATCTAAGGCATGATATGAAGCATGAAGGGAATAAATGTGATGGATATGAGCATGGAGAGAATCTCCAGATTTTGATCAGTTTCTCCATTAGAAGTTGGTTAAGATAAAATTGTTCTCAGGTTTCACATTTGTTTTCTTGCTGGTGTCTGGTTCTCTTTTCTACTGAAGCCCACGTTTGCTTTTGGTTATAAAGCAGTGGCATTGGGGTGTTGTTTAAAAGGTGGTGAAGCTGATGCTGGGACTATTTATTTCATTAGTCTAGAAGGAAAACCATAAGTTAAAAGCTGGTTTCTAATCAAACTAATACAAGAAGCAGCAGGCTTCTTCCATGAAAGGCTTTTGACACTGTCTCTCACAGCATCCTCATAGGCAAACTCAAGAAGTGTGGCCAGTGAGGTGGATTGAGAAGTGGCTGACTGGCAAATCTCAGAGGGTCATGATCAGTGGCAGAGTCTGGCTGGAGGCCTGGAACCAGTGGTGTCCCCCAGGGTCCTGTACTGGACCAGTGGTGTGCCCTTGTGGCTACAAAGACCGGTGTAATCCTGGGTTGTATTAGGAGGAAGAGGAGTGCCAGCAGGTCCAAGGAGGTGATCCTGCCCCTCTACTCAGCCCTGGTGAGGCCAGATTTGGGCTGCTGTGCCCATTTCTGGGCTCCTCAGTACATGAGAGCCATGGAGCCCCCGGAGGTCCAGTGGAGGGCTACGAGGGCGATAAAGGAATCGGCGCGTGTCTCTTGCGGGGAAAGGCTGAGGGAACTGGGCCTGTTCAGCCTTCAGAAGAGACACCTGAGAGGGGACCTCAGCAATGTGTTTAAGTAACCAAAGGAGGGCTGCCAAGAAGATAGACCTGGGCTCTTGTCAGTAGTGCCAACCCACAGGACAAGAAGCAACGGGCAGAAACTGATGCACAGGAAGTTCCACATGAATATGAGGAAGAAATTCTTTACTGTGCAGGTGACTGAGCACTGAAACAGATTGTCCAGAGAGGCTGTGGTGATGCCTTGAGAGGCCACCTAAACACAGAGACCAGGCAAGAATAAGGGAATAAAGGTAGGTATTTATTTGAAGGGCTTTCAAAGGGACACCCTGGGGAGACAAAGGCTCCTGCCAAGATGGACCCCAAGATCTGGAGGACAGGTCGCGAGTTCTTCACACTTCTATAGGTTTGGTTCATTTGCATATCACGGTTAATTCTCCAATTAAACCTTCAGTTTAATGATGTAATTCCCCTTAGCTTGCCCCCCTAGAGGCTCTTCAGTTTATACTTTTTGGGACTAGGATGGTCTAGGTGTCCTTAAAAAGCAGGGCCGGAGAGGCTTTGCTATGTCTACCCAGCATGAGAGAGCAGGAATGAACAGGCTACAAGAAACTTCAGAGTTACACACTGAGCAGTACAGAATTTGAAAAATATAGAAGTTAAAACCTGAGGCATCAGTGGAGTGTCACTCACTGGAGATACTACAGAACTGTCTGGATGCAATCCCATGCAATGTGCTCTGGCATGACCCTGCTTGAGCAGAGAGGTTGGATGTGGTGACCCACTGTGGTCCCTTCCAACCTTACTCATTCTGTGATTTTTGCTTTAAAATTATATTGCTGCATCGGTGAAAATACCTGATCATTTTTCTTCAAAGTAAATATAAAAGCCAAATCAAACTGCCTAGGAAATAGTAAATGAATTCCAAAATAAGAAATGAATGCAGAGCTGCTATCCATAAACTCATATTTTTTTAATTTACAGGGCAGGGGGGAAGGGAATTTTGCAAGCTGTTATCATTAGAGCAGGTTGCATTGTAGCAAGAGCCTTGAATCCATGAACTTTCATTTATGTTGCTGCCAGTTTTTATTTGGTTGAAATCCAGCAAAACAGTAAAGTGTAGGGATTTTTAGTCCAGTCTGAAACCTGGGGTTTGAGGCTTTTGTCATTGTGATGTTGTATCTGCAATGGGAAAAAGTAGGTTGTACATTTCTGGCATCTCTTCAAGTTATTCCTATCCTGCGCTTAACTAAAAAACAGGCATTAGAATTTGAACAAAGAATAAATATGCAGTTATATAAATCATGATATAAAAGCACAATATGGGGTTTTGTCCTATAATGTTGAGGAGTATGATTTGCCTTTTTTTTTCCCCTCTGCTGAAAATATATGTAATCATGCATCCAAACTTGGGCATCAGCAAGAATTTGAACACTGGCTTATTATATTCACTTTATTGCTGTGTTTCTTGACCCTATTTTAATAACAGGTCTGAAAAGATAAAAATTATTTAATTTTTTCTAGTTTTTCTCTTCTTTCATTTCTGTAGACTTTTATTTTGGAAAACCTGAACTCACTGGGAAAAAATAACAATGGTATCACAGTAGAGATAGCCTTAAAATAAATTTTGGCTGCTTACTAACAACAGTAAAGAGGAACTACAAGAACTTTACTTGCTTTTAAAACAAAACTTTCAGTTTGAAGGAGGAATTAGCGGGGAATAACCTTTTTGTAGTTTATTCAAGTCATGCCTCAATTAACGTAATGTTAGGTATCATAAAAAAATAGTGGAGGTAGTACTGGATGGGACACTCAGGACTGTAATGGAAGCACCTCTTCCTGACTTCAACCCACTTGTTTGCTGTAGTAAATGAAAAATTGCATCAGGTAGCACAACAGCCAGAAGATGTGGAAAACTCAAAATTGTTGTACCTAGTAATTTCTCTATTTACTTGTTGTATGTCAGTGTCACACTTTTAAAAGGAAAGGCTGATACTTTTTGTGAATCTCTGGCTTATGCCCCAGGCTGTACTTGTATTACAAGTGGAATAGATTTCTGCAATCCAGTTCCTAGCTGTCACAAGAATCTGTAAGACACATATGTACATATTTCTGCCATTGCTGTTCATTCTGAGAAGTTTGCCAAGATATTTGATAATTGCTGCATAACTGCTTAGAGGCAGCACTTAAGGTGAAGCAATGATGATATCTTCTTTAAAACAGCGTGGTAAAGAGAGATTGCTTGGTTGGGAAATCCTATCCTGCATACTGTAACATGGTGTTTATTGTTAAAAAGTGCTGTTGTCCAAAAATATTGAAATGTGGGTGTTGAAACTGTAGTAAAAGTTATTTTAACGCTGACCGGTTCTTTTTTTTTTGTTTTGTTTTAAATAATTTTGTTTCCCCTGTTCTTTCCTAAGGTTTGGAGAAGCAGTTAATGGCAATCTGGTGGTTGGTACACTGGCCTGGCCTTCTCCATGGGTTATTGTGATTGGTTCATTCTTTTCAACATGTGGTGCTGGTCTCCAGAGCCTCACTGGGGCGCCCCGGCTGTTGCAGGCCATTGCAAGAGATGGCATTGTACCCTTTATTCAAGTGAGATTTTTTTGGTTCTTGTTACAGTACTTCCAGTGTGGCTTCTATTTTGACAAAAAAATATGAGGCATTATTTCTGCTGTTCCTGTAGAATGTGAAGAAAAGATTTGGAGCTCAGTTCTGTATCTGTAGAATAATAGATCAGGGTATTGTAGGATAAAGTCTGAGCTTCAGTGCTTTGGTGCCGTGCAGTTTAATTATGTTTGTTCTTCCATATGAAAGTTAGTGGTTCCAAAGTGAGAGTATAGTGTTCTATAAATGGAAATAAATGAGCTAACAAGCAACTAATAACTGAAATTCTAGACACCAGGCTGTGTTTACTGCTTGTATTTGTGAACAGAGTTATTTAAGCTCACTATGGAACTGCATAATATTTCTCATATGATAGAGATGAAAATCTAATTTTTATTCATTTTTGTAAGGTAAAAGAAGTCAGCAAAGATATAACAATAGAATTCTATCCCACAACTCTAAGCATGAAGATTTGTTCCAACATCTCTATGCATGTTTTAAGAAGAAATAAATCAGATTTTTCTCAAAGTAAGGGAGCTGGCAAACAGAAGATGATGAGAGAATTCTTGCTGGGCTGCTTCTGCTAAAACCCCAAACTATGCCAAACCATGACATAAACCTAGACAACTACACTTGAGTTAAAAATGAGTAAATAAGACTCTGAAAGATAATAGTGTATGGAGAGTAAAGCTTTGATCTCTGTGGTGAAGTTTGGAATTTGAAAGTGTATGTCAAGACTTGCAAGAGTATCTGTAACAGGAATTAAATACACAAAGTATGCTGGGGTGGAGGCACTGAGTAGTGGTGGAGTTCTACTTGTTAATGGAAAGGGGTTATAATGCAATAAGTTGTAAGTGCTGGGTAGTATAGAGAAAGAGAAACAAGAAGAAATTACTTTTGCCTGAAGCAGAAATTTGGTACAGAGAGGCTGCCATTATGATTACATGTCTTCAGAATTAGATTTGAAAGGAGTGAAGAATCCAAAGGAAATGATTTGTGGTTTGGGAAGTAAGAGGAAGGAAATTGAAGAGAAGCAGGATATTTAAAGAGGGATTTGACATTTGAGGAGGCACTTGCAGTTTTGGAGTGATATGGCAACTACATGGACAATCAAGGCAATGAAAGGTTATTATAGAAGCAAGAGTATGACATATTTAAGAAAAAAAAAACCAAAATACTTGAAACATGAGTAGAAAAAAAGGGGATGTTAATCTAATGGTAGGAAAATCGATGGAGGACAGGAAGCTAAAAGAAGAAGACAGTATGGAGAATGAATGAGGACTTTGCTTCTGTAATTGAATGGAGAAATACAGAGGAGAATAGATACCACTGGAACTTCAGGCAAAGCATTTTGCCATCTGTCACCACTATAGCAGGCTAGAATTCTCCACAAAGGAAATTACCACATGCAAAATGGTTTTGGGTAGGGCTCTGTGCAGGATCACAGCCTTATCCAAGCCCTCCTTATGTTGTTATGTTGATAAGCACTGAATTGTCACCTCATTTCTCTGTTACAAAAAATACTGGCCTAAACTGTATTAGCTTTTTACTGGGCATAAATCTCTTGCACGTGTGGTTTTTAATTTACCTAAGAATATTTCAACAACAGCTGCAATAGTACTTTAATGTTATGTAGCCATTGCTTACTTTAGTAAGCATATTTCATACTGGAAATACGTGTTTTGCAGTTTTAGTTTTGGCTTTTCACAGTATAGACTTTTTCCTTTGTAATTAGCATCTACTTTTAGTTCTAGTTAGAATTGAGTAAGTTAGTTCATGATTTGCACCATTGTTCTTGACTGTATCATGAGCAGCATTCCCTAATCTTACTGTTATCTTGAATTGAACTAGATATTTGGTCATGGAAAAGCAAATGGAGAACCAACCTGGGCTCTGCTCCTCACTGCTGGTATTTGTGAAATAGGAATTTTGATAGCCTCATTGGACAGTGTGGCACCAATTCTTTCAATGTAAGTATGAGTGTGTTTTGTGGTTTTAACTTAAATAGTATTTTATTTTTAAATTAACTAGGGCATTTTTTTCTTTTTGAAATAATGCATGTTAGACTTTGTTTCCTAGCAAATTATGTTCCTGTTTGATCCTGGAGATAATATAAAACAACAAAATGTTTTGGCTGAACTAATTTCTAGGCACAAAAACGTTTTTCCATGACAGAGGTATTGAATGCTAATAAATATATGTTCAACTTTTTAAAAACATGGATTTTCAAATAACAATTACTGCTATTTCAGGTAAAGTGCACCTAACAGAGACAGATGAAACAATTCAATATTTTAGAATATGAATAGAATGTTATTTTATTGACTTTGTCCAGAACATGGTACCATCTGAGCTACTATAGAAAGAGAAGAAAATCAACTCTGTCCCAGCCCAAAATGATATACCATGATTGTCAATTATTTGCCACATTTGTTTCCAAAATATGTTTGAGGTTCTGTATTATGCTGATATCATATATTGAGGCCTAATATTCTCTGTGTAATCTTAATGTATGTCTTGTGTTCTCTTGCCGCTGTAAACACAAAAATGGACACGTTTCTTGCCTTTTTTGGATTCTGTTGACATTTTAAAGCACGTCTGTATAGTACATTTTTTATTAGAAAATGATCTTCCTTTTTTTAACAGGTTTTTCCTTATGTGCTATATGTTTGTCAATCTGGCTTGCGCAGTTCAGACGCTTTTGCGAACTCCCAATTGGAGACCTCGTTTCAAGTATTACCACTGGTAGGGAATATTTCTTCCTTCCAAAGAGTTAAAACTAATTGTACACCCTAAATTGTTGATTTTTTTTTTTGCAATAATAAAACAAAATCTCCTTTCTGACTTAAATGAGTTACGATTCATGCACTGAATAAGAGCATAATTTGTTTTCATGTGTTTGGAATAGCACCATAGTGATAACATGAGCCACATGTTTCATGGTCGATGTAGTTGGTTTGGAAAGGGGTTCCAGAATGACATTTTATTCTTCTCTGGATCATTTTTACATCCATTATTCCCCACATGAGAAAAAGTATTTGATTTGTATAAAGCCAAGAGATCTTCTGTGTGAAAATGGGGATGAAAAAGTATATATACTTAAGGAGAACTGGTGAAAGTGTTGGGGAAGGTTAGGACAATTTTCATTTTGGTTATAAAAAAATGCACAAACCCCAAACTTCTACAGAAAAAAATCTCAGTCAGTATACATCAGTTGGCTCATTGCTGATGTGAGGACTGGTTTTAAAATATGTTTTGAACGTAGCATTTGGTAACTGAAAAAAAGCTCAAAGGAGTTTAAAAAGTGATTAAAGATCAATAATACAGAAGGTGAAAGTGTGGGGTTTTTGTTTAGTCTTTTTCAATTGGTTAAGAGTTTAAACATTTCAAACTATGATTGGGAAACTTCTTGATTTTTTTTTTTAACTGTATGTTAAAAGTACATAATTTAACTAAGAGTAATTCTATTGAGAAATTTTACTTCTGAAATAACCTTAAATACTATTGCATTTAGTGGATAAGCTGCCATGATTCTAGGATGTAAGAGTTGCTTATGATTTTTCCTTTCAAAGAGTTGAGTGAAAACGAAATGTTGCAGTTTTAGCTTTGAAAAAAATACATACATTTGGCAACAATTCATGTTTTGTTTTTCTCAAAAAACATTAGTGAGGCAGCTGATTGACTGTGTGACTATTTCTAGTCAAAGCAGGTGTTGGAATGTTCAGCTGGAATTGGGATGGCATTTTGTTTTTTGACCAAAAGTAGAGCCTTAGATTCATTCAGGCATAAAAAAGCAGCTGTTGTTAATTTAGGCAAACTACAAGACTGATGTCCTCAGAACTGGTAGAAAGCATTCCCTTAAACTGAGTTTAAAATTGAACTCAATGTACTAAAAAAGCAAACTAAAGGTATGAAAACCAAAGTTTGGTCTATTGACACTCTGGCAATAAAGTCAAAGCTAACTCTAATTTGGAAATTGGGTGAAAATGAATTTGGAAGGTTGTATGTGACTAAAAGTATACACAAACCTGTCCATTTTGAGATGATTTACATCTATACTTGATAATATGTGTGGGCAAACCAGGCATATAGACTTAAGTCTGGAAATAATTCTGTAATTTTTTCAGCTTAGTCATTCTTTCTTTGTAACTGTTAGAAGATTGTTTTCTGTATTCTGCTGATTTGTGTGATTGCCTGAGAGACCAGCAACAGATGTGAAGAATGGAATTGATGAGTCAAATTGAATTTAAACGAATGAACTATTTTGGTGGAAGTAACAAAGTTGTTTATTGCTGTTAGAATTTTTTTAGCTTAAATTCAAATCAACAGTAATAAGTGATAATGTGTTTTGAAACAGACTTGGTGGTGCTGATAAAGTTTCAACACTGACAGAAGTAGTAAATCAATTATTACAATATCTAATTTAGATGTATTATTTATGTCACACAAAGGTTCAGAATGCAGTTTTTTCTTATAAGCTAAAATTGGGACAATGTATTTTTGCTTTTATAGTAGCTAAAAAATAACCTTTTAAGATGAAAGGCCTTTCTGGAAGTTAGCTAAATAAGAAATTATTTTTGTAGAACACTTGCATGCCTATTTAAAAAAATGGAAAAAAATGGTTTCTTTTAGGACTCTTTCATTCCTGGGGATGAGTTTATGTCTTGCCTTGATGTTCATTTGCTCTTGGTACTATGCTTTGATTGCCATGCTAATCGCAGGATGTATATACAAATACATAGAATATAGAGGGTAAGACCATATATCTTATTTATTCTATATTTAATATCTTTGCCATTCAGCAAAAATCTCTTTTATATAAAATAGATACAACTGAAGTTGTATAAAGTTCAGAGTATTCTTTGAAACAAGGTAAGATCCTATCTCTGTTAAGGCTTGTGAGTTTTCAGATTTAAATTTCTCTGGAAGCTCAGTTCCAAACTTCTCAACGGCCAGAACTGATAGAAATAAGAACCAGTAAGTCTGGGAAATTCTCACTGGAGCAGAGATGATGGTGTAAACCTCTGGTACTTCAGGAACATGACCTTTCAATATCAAACAGCAACTATTACAGAACTGTAGATGATTATTACCTTGGGAAGAAGCTCAAACTCTACTCTTTTTTGGTGTGTGGACTTGATTAGTTTCTACAGTTAATCTTTAAATTGCAACATACTTTGCACTGTGTGCATTTGTCAAGAGATACTGTAGGACATGCTGAGCAAGGATGAGTCTTAAAGAGCATGCTGTGTTCTTAAAAAAATTTCAGAAAACTAAACCAGCAAACAACAAAAAAAACCTCCCAAGTAAACAACACATACAAACACTACAGGAAATGATGATCAGTAAGTGTGCATGCTATCCATTTCTATGGAAAGATACCCCCTGCTGAAAGAAAATAATGAGATCTTGGAGCAGGAAATTGAAGCTAGGCTCCTTGTTTGGATGAGCAATTAAGCACTGCTCTTAAGTGGATCAGCTGGGATAAACTGTTCCACCCTGTGGAGTCTTCATCTTTTAATATCTCCATTTCCAGATTAGATGCTTTCCTGAATTGGAACATTTCCATTTACTGGGGTAATGATAAAGGAATTGATTTCCCAATTTTAGTGAGGATGTCAGATTAGATGGTACCAGTTCTGCTTGCGTGTATGTATAATTCCAAATTTGTATATAGGTTTTACAAATGTTGGCACATACCAGGACATCTACCTTGTTAAAGGAGATGCTTTGCTAGAGGTATCAAAGTTCAGAGAGAATTCCTGAGTGAAAATTAGAGAGAGGGAGGGAGGGAGGGTGGGCAAGGGAGATGGACCCCCTGACATTGTAGAATCCATTCTCCTGACCACTTTCAATCACTAATGTTTTAATATTGGAATTAAAAGGATTGGAAAATGTAGGGAGATTGAAAATGGTCAGGAGAATGGATGGAGCTTCAGGCTTTCTGGGAGAGAAGCTGGGAAGGAAAGAAAGTGGAGAAGGCTCATAGTGGTGGTGCTGAGGACAAGATAGCTTATACTAATCCATGTGAGGTCAAGTTGCACTTACTAATTTTGCTGCTTTAAAACAATTCCTTTTAACTATCCTTCACTTATTCATTCTAGTGCTAAAAGGCAACTTAAGTAGCTCTCACCATTACAAAAATGCTTTTGAAGTCTGAATAAACTAGGCCATAGTAAATATTTAGAAATATAGAAAAAATTACCTTGAAAGGACCTGAAACTGCTTCACCTTGGTTAGTCTTCAGTCTTGATTGAAATCTTCAAGACAAGGTTTTTACATGCATTCATGCAGAAAAAAAGGGATCTTTTTTTTACATCCATTGTCCCCCCAGATGAGAAAAAGCATTTGATTTGTACAAATAAATGGGACCCAGTTAACTGAATCTCTTTTGTATCCTGAAGAGCGGAAAAAGAATGGGGTGATGGCATCCGAGGATTGTCTCTGAATGCAGCTCGCTATGCTTTGCTTCGTGTTGAAGATGGCCCTCCTCACACCAAGAACTGGAGGTGGAGTCCTATGTTTTTTGGGGTCTCATAATTCTTGAAATATGTGAATATATTGGGAATACTTCTGGTAAAGCAGTGAAATAAAGACAAAGTGAAATTCACCGTTAAAATAATGTTTTAACTTGGCCATGACAGTGAGGTCATTGCAATACTGAAATGGAACGTGACTTGGGGTCAGCATCTCATCAACTTTGCTGGCACTATTAGCAAACTAACTTGAACTTAAATCCATATGGTGTTGATATTTGCAAAACTGCACAAAAATCGTAATGTTTGATTATTTATAGACTTTTCAGATCCAAATAAAGTTACCTTTGAGACTCACTGTCTCTACAGAAGAAGCACTGCAGTTCCATAAATGCAGTTTTTTTCCTTCTTCTGTATATATTCTCTCTGAAATACATTGTACAAGTCTACAGAGGACCCTTTATTTGTTTAAATTCATTTTTGTGGTATTCTTTTTTATATAGCTTCATTCAATAGTAGCACTTTCTGAATTGCTTAGATACCATTAAAACAAAATATCACATTTTACTGTAATGGAGGTGGATGTTCACTACTATTTTTGCAATACATTTCTTTTACTTGTTAAACTCAATTCTCCTCAAAGCCAACATAAAAAAATGACATTTAAAAATGAAGGACATTTGCACCTTGTCACTTCTAAAGAATGTAATGTGATACTTTAATTCTAGTCACTGCTCAATGATAATATCACAGAGTGATAAGGGATAATCAGTGTAATGGCATTATTTTACCATTTTTCCTGTGAATGATGAACTTGGCATCTCAGAGACACCACTGTAATGGAGTGCTGACAGTCCTGTTAAATATTTCACTGCTTCAGTTCCAAATGAGGTATCTTTTATTGTGTCAATGTCATTGCTAGAACTAAACCATCTTGTTGCATCTTAAACTGTGCTAGTTTTGAGGTAGGAAGTGTGATTGAACTCATCATCAGTGCTTTGAATTTGTAGCAATGACAGGAAAAGCATAAATGGTGCTTTGGGAAAAGTAAGTAGGTTGAATTTTGATTAAAGGAAATAGAATACGTCCTCATCTAGTATGAAATGGAACTTTGGATACTCTTGGTGTGATTAGGGGGTTAATTGTCCTTTTGAATGGATCCACACAGGTAGAGGAATAGCTCATTAAGAACATCAGGAAAATCCAGAAGGATACCTGCAAGTTCAGTACCTGACACAGGCACATTCAGAGCAGTGATACAAGACTGGGAAGCTGCTCTGGTAAAAAGGACCTGTGGTTCCCAGTGGACAGCAATCCAGCAGTGTGTCTGGTCAATGACATGTTGGATAGTACTGGCAGGAGTATAGATAGTCCATTGAGAAGGAGATATACTGGGAGGTGTTTGGTTTTGATTAGCACTCACAGGAATACATTTAGATTATTTCTCCATGTTTAGGTGCCATGGTGTGGGAATGACAATCTCCAGTCTATACAACCACTGGTGATGGTGGGAGCACAGGAGCATAGCTCCTCTCAGGAGAGGCTGAGGGGAGCCACACTTACTCAGCTTGGAGGAGGCTGGAGAGGAGCCTAAACATTTAAAACCTAAAAGAAGGTTACTAAGAAGATCGAGTCAGATTCCTTACAGCAGATGAGGGTAGGAGAGTGAGAAAACATGATAAAATAAGCATTGCAGAGGTGACACAGAGGAGATGTCTGCTTCTAGAGGTTTTCCAAATCCCACTGAATGGAGCAGTAAACACTGTGAAATGCATTCAGGGTTTAGTCATTTCAAGCAGCAGGTTACACCAGATGACACTGGAAGGGTAATAACTGTGATTTTATCATTTTCTAGGTAAAACTGGTCTTTAAGAGAGCTTTTCAAAATGACATGATGGTGGTTTATGTAGTTATTCTGTACCTGACCTGTTGTTGCTATTGCAAATTATGGCTTACCTACTTAGTAGTTGACTGTTTTCCGTTGAGTTACGCAATTAATCTGCATTTTATTAATTGTCAATTTTAATTTTTCAGTTCTTCCTAATGAATGTGTGTGTGTGCACTTAACTTTTTTTTCCCTTTGTTTGGCAGACCTCAACTTTTGGTCTTGTTAAACTTGGATAATGAGCAGTTAGTGAAACACCCTAGATTGCTTTCTTTTACCTCTCAGTTGAAGGCGGGTAAAGGACTGACTATTGTGGGGTCTGTGCTTCAGGGAATCTACTTAGATAAATGTACAGAAACTCAGAAAGCTGAAGAGGTATGTAAAAGAGAGCTTGCAAATATTTGTAATTTACCTTAGTATTTAAATGTTGAATCTGCATCTGGATAATTCATACGTTGAATTAGAACAGACTCTTGTAAAATATTGAATAAAACATCTATTTTTGCTATCAGCGCAATCGGTGATTGTATAAAAAGAATGGATTGGTGTATGTAGCAAAATGTTTTATAAATTTTCCAATAGGATGAGACAATACTGATACTTCCTAGATTTTTCTTTAATATTGAGAGCCTACAATCCAATTACATTAAAAAAAAACCTACTCAAGTTTTAACAAATTACCTTATTAAAAAAAGTAGCATATATTTAACAAAAAAAAGAAAAAGTTTAACTAACAAATGCAAATGCTTGGCATAATATCATCCTCATGATCCTCTACATTCTTCTAGAAATACATAAGAGAATTAGGATTAGGCATGCACTTTGCTGGGAAACTGTGAACAGGATCCTTCTTGAGATCCTTTATTTTTCTATTTATCCCATATCTCCAGAGAAAGTAGGATGGGTAGAAAAAATAGTGAGTTATGTAATTTAAAATCATATCCAACTATGCTTACAAACACACGTGAATTTAATTTCAGTGTTTCTTTGATAATAATAATTGTATGCAATTATTCACTGCATATTATAAATATTATTATCAATTTCTTTGATAATAATAATTGTATGCAATTATTCACTGCATATTATAAATATTATTATCAATTTCTTTGATAATAATAATTGTATGCAAACTCTCCTATCTTTATAGAGTGGGGAAATATTTGGAGAAAGTACCATGTTTCCTGTATTGGGTTGAAATGTCCAAAAGCAGGTTTTGATTGCCATTATATCTTCCAAATGGTTTAATTTCTGCAGTGTTGTTCAAAAGAGTACCAGCTGATATGTCTGCCCTTTTTGATCCAAGTAGTCTTCAAAGCTGTGTAAAAACACCTGTGATTTTTTCAGACATGGTATCTCTTAAATAGATGGGCATTTAAAATCTTGAAATGAACTACCTAACATAGCCAACTGCCCATTTCCTTCCAGTTTTCTGGTTTTGCTCTTGCCTTATCCATAGTGGTTTTTAAAATAACAAAGTGAGAAGACAGATGACCTATTTGACATCACATGAAAAAGTTCTGAGACCAGTGAACTTGAAAACAAATGGAAAAGTCTAGCAATGCTTTATTGTGAAATAAATAAAGCTGTTGTTACGAAGCTGTTGCTATCATCATGTGTGAGTAGAAACCAAGACAAAGAATACAAAATCAGGCCTATGAAGTAAAACAGAAAAAACCCTTTAAAAAGAAACTGTTTACCCACAAGAATTTGAAATGCTATCTGTAGATGGCCTGACTTTTTCTGAGAGATAGAAAAGAATGCATTTAAGGAATGCCTGTTCCATGGGTTCTCTAGCAAGTCAGACCTGGTGGTAAGATTCAGGAAACTGTTGCTTTTAAAATGGAAGTGAGGATTAATTGTAAAAGTTTTAGCATCTGGAGGCCTCATTGATTCTGGAAAATTTAAACTAGAAAGTGTTTCTAGGGGACCTATAGGAAATAAGGGATTCTCCTGTCTGTCTTTTTTTTAAAAAAAGCATCTATTTACCCTGATAAGCCCCCACAGATATTATTTGCACAGACATACTTGTTAGCTTTGCTAGCAAATTCTCTGAAGACTATTTTTTCTCTATTAAACAGAGTTTCTGATGTGAAGCCACACTGAGGCAATGCCCAGCACTCTGTGATCAAAACTCTTCCTGATGATTTTTGACAGATTTTGCTTTTTGTAAAATTCAAAATATTGATGTATTAGTTCTTCCTTATGAAACATGCTGCTCCCCCCACAAGTCATTGGTAACGATGGAGAGGTCTAAAGTTATTTCATCAGAAAATAATAGATGTAAAACCTTATGTTCCCTAGTCAAGCTTGATACTGGTTTGAATGCTTCTTTTAAATTACCTGGTTAGGTGTCTTCTTGTTTACCAGTGTTTAAATGGAGGAGAGGCATGTTGAAATTAAAGGGGCGTGGGATATTTAATTTGGTCTGTTTATCTTGTCATTATTTGGACAGTGCTTCCAACTGTCTCCTGCACATGTTTTTCCATGGTGGGAGCTGATAAATAATCAGTCTCTTAATGTCAGAGGTGTTTAAAGAATTTTGGCAGCCTCTTCTTAAGTACTTGACATCACACTTCCAAACCCTTCCAGTTCCAAAAGAAAGGACTGATCATTCCAGCCATATGATGTTTTGTCAGTCAGTGGTTTTGACTTCACCTGAAGCAGTGTTACTTTATTTATCTATGGGGTTTTACTCATGTCTTGTTCATTCTTCTTTGGACATAAAAGGCTGAATAATTAATATAATGACAAAAACTGTGTGGTGTCTTTTGGGGAGGTAGCAATTTGGACTCTATAGTTCTCACAGAATCACGTTCACTCTTCTGGAATTAGTGATTTCTTCATGTTGGTTATACATTGTTGATAAAGTTTTTCTAGTATTTGATGCTGTTATTCCTTCTGGTGTTAATTATCGGTGTTGATGATTTGTATTTCCCCATGTGTAATTTTCCTATTGCAGAATGTTAAGGCCTTAATGGGAGTAGAAAAGACGAAAGGATTTTGCCAGATTGTGGTGTCTCCTAACTTCAGAGATGGAATATCCTATTTGATTCAGTCAGCTGGTCTAGGAGGGATGAAGCACAACACGGTCCTGATGGCATGGCCACAGTCATGGAAGCAGACAGAAAATCGTTTCTCGTGGAAAAATTTTGTTGGTATGAGTTTATTGACCTTGTCCTTTGCATTTGTAATTCAGCTGTGTAAAGAATGTATTTGCTGCATGGAGGAAATGTGCTACTGAACATTCGTGGACAGTCAGATATTTCTCCATATCTGATTTCATCTGGAGTAGGTTTTCTCAGCCCTCTTCAACCATGGCATTGCCTTTTCTTCTTCTAAGCAGGTTGGTCACTAAAATCAGTGTCATGGTTTAGGAATGCTACTCAGCAATGTAGTGCTCCCACTGAGACCTTCCAAATCACACTGCTGCTTGCTTGCCTGCCCCTCTTCCTCTTTCCCACCCCCCCTTGTGCTGGGTTGGAGAGAAAAATTGGAGGCACAAAAGGTAAAGATCACAGGTTGAGATAAGAACAATTTACTGGAAACAGCAATGAGGTAAGAAAATGAACAGTAAGAGAAACAGTGCTAATAACAGAAAGTATACAAAAGAGAGAGTGATTCACATGCAAAAATATCCACCATGGAGCTTGATCCAACCACAGCCACGCCACCCCAACCACTCCTTCTGGCTCAGAACTGGTGCCACGCTTATTCAACCAGAAGAAGCCCCTTCTCCTTAGAAGAGACTCCCTTACCCCTGCCCCTGGCAAATGACCTGAGGTGGTTTAGAACTACCTCTGGGTCCTAGCCATGCCCCCTCCTGCCTGTTGCAAAAATTAGCCCTGTCCTGGCCAGAACACTATCCACCCCTTATTCTATACCATTTATGTCATGCCCAGATCCTACACCTTCCAACTAATATATATATATATATATGTATATATACACATGAACAAGTATCATTTCCACAGCCAATATCCATTCCTTCAAGATGTCTCCTGAGTTCATTTAGTTCATGACTGTGGGTTCCATCTGTCCTAGGTGTCTTCCAGGGCAGGAGGGCTGGTTGCAAGCTGCATCAGGAGCTCACAAACTGTGCATCTATAGTAGTCCAGACTCATTGTCCATGGTTAAGTCCATTTGTCAATCCCAAGCCCATCAGTATGTTGCATCTCTTTCCTGATGACCTAAGGTATCATGGGCCCACTGAGGGAGAAATAAGTCAGCCTGTGTTGCCAGTCCTCATCCACCTGAGAGACTTCATTCTTGGCTGCCCAGTGCACTTGGCTGTTGTGATGTTCTTGGATAGCCTGAATTTTGGGTATGTATGCATGTACACAGCATGCTTTTACAGCCAGCTTCTCTAGCCAGGCAGCCATGTCTTGCCACAATTCAGGAGACCAGATGGCTTTAGCTCTGTGCTGCCAGTAGGTCATTTTCTGTAGTTCTAGCCACCCCCACAGAACATTTGCTACCATCCATGAGTCAGTGGACAGCTAGAAGGTTGGCCATTTCTTTTGTTCAGCAACGCTTCAATCCAGCTGGATAGCATTCAGCTCCACAACCTGATTTGATCCACCTTGTCCTGCAATAACTTCTGTGGCTCACCACACAGGACTCCATAAAGCAGCTTTCCATTTCCCATGTAGCCCTACAATATGACAGGGACTATCAGTAAAGAGAGCATAACACCTTTCATTTTCCAGTAGCTGATTATATGGTGGGACCTCCTCAGCATGTGTAATCTTTTCCTCCTCTGATGTTAGTGTGAAATTTTCAGCTTTGGGCTAGTTTGTGATGACTTCCAAGGTCCCTGTGTTTTATGTTCAAGCTTGCTGTGTGCTCAGTGTGACCCACTTACTCCATGGAATGCCAGTGGCATGATGTATAGAAAGGATTTTCCCTTGGAACATCCAGTCCAACACTGGCATTCAGGATGCCAGGAGGAGCTGTGCTTTAGTGCAAATCACTTCTGAAGAATCCCTTGAATTCACTTCTTGAATCCCTTTATAATATCCAGTTCTAATGCCAGTAGCCCTTTTTCAGATGATCTTCATATTGTTGGGGTCAGATAGCTGCCTGAAGCACTGTTCATTCTCCTTTCATTGTTATCAGTGCTAATGAGTTGGCATGCAATCATGGCACAGACTACAAATTTCTGCTCTGGGGATTGTGTACAATGAACCTCATCTGGATCTACAGGGGATTGTTATTTGAATACCTACAGATTACCTTCAGCACAGCTAATTCTCTCAGGTACTGGATACCTTTCTCCAAGGTGTTCCACCTGCTTGGGTGCAGTACTAGGTCATCCTTGAGAAAATACCTTTCCTTCATGCTTGTCAGGAGTTGCCTCCAGAGACTGAGTATTTCTGTCTTCTTCCCAATCCCCTTGCCAAGTCTGGCATCCCAATTGCTTGGCTTCACTACCATCTAGTTTCATAGCAGCAGCAATATCCCAGCATCAGAACAGCTGAGTCACCAGGGCTTCACCTGACTGGTGGCTGAAATTTCTTTTGCATATCTCACAGCTCACCTGGAGATAGGGATTGGGTGATTATCTCTGGCCCTGCCTGTTCCTCCTATTGTGAGGACCCTCCTTCCTCTTCATACCTCACTAAATGAACTGATTTTTTCTTGGATTTCTTTTTCTACATAGGGGCAACTGCTATTGGCATAGGTTGTTCCTCTGGTTCAGCTGCAGTTTGAGTGGCTGCAGTGTCTGTCAGTCTGCTTTCCTCCTCTTCCCCCTGAGACTGCTTTCTAGTATTGACAAATGCCCAATAAATAGCAGCCAGGTTCCAGCACGTTGCAAAACTTCACATCTCCCTGGAATTGCCACTTTTTCCTTTCAAGCATTCTGTCACTTTACCAGGGTCACGTAGCTGTTCAGGAGTGAAGTTCCAAACCATTGGAGCAGAATAGTCCTTCAAAAGCTGGCCCATTGTCTCCCACCTTCCATGTCACTCATGACTAAACACCCTTGGGGCAGAGCTCTGAAAATCATCCCTAGAAAACTCCTTCACTCTAAACATGGTGTGGACTGAGGAGACCTGGCAGGCTTAGCACCAAAAAATGATTTCCTTAATATCTAAACAGAATTCAGAATTCTCAAAATGTAACAGGCTGAAGGGGGTAGAAAAGGCCAGGAAAAGGGGTTGAAAAGATGGAGAAAATCATCCTCCCCTGGTCTCCCCACAGAGTGTGTATGATTGATAGACATGCAAAGGTAGTGCCCAAGGTAAGAGTGGGAGAGCAACACTCTAGATCCATCCCAAATGACCCTTGCTGTTAATGTGTCATAAACTGACATCCCACAGTACATCAGCAAAGAAATCCTGCTCCCTCTTCCTACTCTGAAAAATATCACAAGGAGCACATACAGGAATATATACAGGATTAGGTACCACTCCAATATGAACAGACCAAGCAACATTGTGACCAGTGGCTCAATACCTAAACCAAAAGTGCCTGGATCAAATTTGTTTCCAACCCACTCCGGGCAGTCTGTTGTTACTTCAGCCCATTGTGCCTTACCTCAGACACCAAAGAAATTGGTGGTTTAGGAATAGTGCTCCCCAGTTTAGTATTCCCACTGATGCACTCCAAACCATGCTGCTGCTCACTCGCTTTTCCTCTTCCCCTGTGCCTGGTTGGAGAGGGCAATTGGAGGCACCAAAGGTAAAGATCACGGGTTAAGAACAACGCACTGGATACAGCGACAACGTTAATAACAAAAAGCACAGGAAAGAGAGAATGATGCACGTGCAAAAATGCTCACCATGAAGCTCTACCTGATCACAGCCATGCCACCCCAACCCCTCCCTCCACCTTGGAACCAGTACCATGTTCATTTGATCAGAAAGACCCCCTCGTCTTGGGAAGATCCTTCCCCCTGCTTCTAGCAATGGCATGAACTAGTGTAGAATAACCTCCGTGTCCTACCCCACTTTGCTACTGCAGCAAGTAACCTTGTCCCAGCTGGAACCAAGACACCCAGGTCTTTTTGCCAGGACACCTAGGATATTCCCCTTTTGCCTCAGCAGAATCTGGGAGAGTCTCAACTTTTGAATTGAAAACAAAAGCAAAATCTGTGAATGAAAACTAGGAGTTCTCGATTAAATGTCTTGTTTTCCCTTACAGATACTGTACGAGAAACAACTGCAGCTCAACAGGCACTTTTGGTGGCTAAAAACATTGACTTATTTCCAACAAATCAAGAACGTTTTACTGAAGGAAATATAGATGTGTGGTGGATTGTTCATGATGGTGGTATGCTGATGTTGCTGCCTTTTCTCCTTCGACAGCACAAGGCAAGGACAAAAGAAAATGGCTGGGATTTAGTTTTCTAGCACTGAATGCTTCTAAGCATATCTAATTAAATACTCCTTCCCCTTGTTCAAATTATGTATGGTAATAGCAATCACAGTGTTACAAAGTGTTAAAATGTATCTTTTTTGGTAGGTTTGGAGAAAATGTAAAATGCGTATCTTCACCGTGGCTCAGATGGATGATAATAGCATTCAAATGAAGAAGGATCTTCAGATGTTCTTATACCACCTTCGACTGAATGCTCAAGTGGAAGTTGTTGAAATGGTTTGTCACTACATATTTTTAAGGTGCTACTGTGATTAGTCTTGGGAAAATAAGTTTAGCCCAAATACAGAAATGGAAAGATTGCAGTCCCACAAAGAGCAAGAAGTTAAGCATTGTTATCTTACCATGTTATAGTGCTGGTGTGTGTGGTGGTGAGTTTAATGGGTCTGTCAAGTAGAGTTTGAGATGTATGATGAGTTAATTCTTACTTTATGAGGACTAGTCCATAGAGCTGGTTCATTCAGGAAGGAAAAAACTTGAATTTTGAGCAAGCAGTGAAAGGGAAGGCTGATTGTGCTTAATCTAATAAGCTATAACCTAAGTTATGGGACAGTATGAACTTGTCTGTGTCTCCAACTGTTGTAAGAATACCTCTGTGGAATAAGGAATCTCTAGGCTCAAAATGAAAGTTGTTTTTGGCATCACCAGCCTCAGCCAGCACTGAACAGCAAGACAGTATAGCTACAGTTTCCCAAGTCAAGGTAGTGAAAAATGAATTTTGTGACTTTTTTCCTTTTTAAAATATGGGTCATAAACTCTTTAATAGAGAGGACTAAAGCTATACTCTGTCTAGGTCCACTTCTTTTGGAAACCAAGGATGTAATTTCCAGCACTAAAAGGTGACTAGCATAATGTCCAAAGTAAGACTCAGGGGGCAAAAAAAATACCAAAACTTTTACTCATTCCAAAGTGGGATGAAGATGAGTAAACTGGTTCAAAACTTCTACCATCACTAGTTTCTAGAATCACCGGAACTTAATAAAAACATTTATCATGCTAATAAATCCTAAAACAATTTTAAGAAATGTTTTAAATACTTATGAAAAATTCCTTGTGAAAAGTTTAGTGTTCTTTGCTTAGACTACTAAATATGAATGTCTAAAAAGCAGTGGCATGTGCAGTTGAAAGAACACAGAGTGCCATAAAAAGGCTCAGCCTTGGTTGGATTTTGAGCAGAAAATGGTACAGAAAATTGTGCTGGTTTCAGCTGGGGTAGAGTTAATTTTCTTCATGGTGGCTGCTATGGGGCTGTGTTTTGGATCTGTGCTGAACACGGCGTTGATAATACAGAGATATTTTGGTTATTGTTGAGCAGGGCTTACACAGGGCCAAGATCTTTTCTGGTTTTCCTACTGCCACACTGGCTAGGAAGTTAGGGGAGGCTGGGAGAGACACGGTTGGGACAGATGACCCAAAGGGACTAAAGGGATATTCCAGACCACATAACACCATGCTCAGTGTGTAAGGTGGGGAGAAGAGTGAGGAAGGGTGGAATGGTTGGAGTGATGCTGTTTGTCTTCTCAAGTAACCATTATGCTTGATGGGGACCTGGCCATTGTTTTGCTTTGCTTGTGTGCACAGTTTCTGCTTTTCCTATTAAACTGTCTTTATCTCAGCCCATGAGTTCTCTAGCTTTTATCCCTCTGATTCTCTCCCAAATCCACTTGTGGGGGAGGGAGGGAGAGCCTGCATGGGCCTTGGTTCTCTAGCTTTTATCCCTCTGATTCTCTCCCAAATCCACTTGTGGGGGAGTGAGGGAGAGCCTGCATGGGCCTTGGTTCTCTAGCTTTTATCCCTCTGATTCTCTCCCAGATCCACTTGTGGGGGAGTGAGGGAGAGCCTGCATGGGCCTTGGTTGCTGGCTGGTGTTAAACCACTACAGAAATACAATTTATTCTTTTCTTCTGTGGGTAATATTTAATTCTGAGAATCTTCCAGAGGATAAGAGATACCTTACAAGACAGTGACAACACAGGTGGCTGCTGTAGATTTCTATGTTGTATTTTAGTTTTGATCCAATGTGAGAATATATTTCAGAATTTCTTCCTAATGGCTTCTGTTTAAGAACATTTCTCACTGATGCAAGGATAACGTGTTCTTTGTACCTCTGGACAGTTTTTAAGGAAACAAGTGTGCACACATGCTTAGGTGGCAGCAATGCAGACCCAGTTTAAATAAGTGCTTTCAATTCTCACTTTGGCAGCCTAGTTGGAACAGAAGAGTAGCAAGTCTGTTCCAAGTACCTAAAATTTAGATAAAACCACAATAATATTGTTACAGTAGGAAAGTTTGCTGTGTGAAATTGCTGTTTGAAGATTAAGTTTTAAGAACGAGGACAGAAGTGATTGATAAATTATATGCTTAGGATGATTCTAATGCCATGAATATATCCACCCAATGAGTACAGGTATGAGAGCTACACTGTCTAAATGTTGTTCTTCTAAATAGTACTTTTCTTCTGGTGTTTCTAATGCCAATTTCTTTTGCAGTTTGAAAATGATATTTCTGCCTTCACATATGAGAAGACACTTATGATGGAACAGAGATCTCAGATGCTAAAACAGATGCAGCTATCAAAGAATGAAAGGGAAAGGGAGGTAGGAACTTGGACTTGACAAGATGTTCCATGAAAAATCTGAAAGTACTGTCTTTTGAATGTGGCTTCTAATCAGTTTCTAACTAGTTACAAACTTCCATAACTGCATTCTGTGCTTCTCTACGAGCAGTTTTACTTGCAAGGTTAAGGTTATGTGGGAAAAGAAATAATTTTTTATTTAAACAGATTTGAAGAGTTTTCCTGTTCTTGTTGAGTGCAAGTGTTAATTAGCAAAACATTTGAGCATCAGTGTGGAATCTATTCAGAGCCTTTCCAAACCTGACATCAGTAGCTAAGCTTCATGATTATACAACTGGACTAATTAGCTTTGATTGTGGTTTGGTCTTAGGATCACAGAGTAATTTAGATGGAAAAAGACCTTTAAGCCAAGTCCAACCACTAACCTCACACTGTCAAGTCCACCACTACACCATGTCCCTAGGTGCCATAGCTGCATGGTTTTTAAATACCTCCAGGAACCTCAGCTTCAGTCAGCTCCCAGGACAGCCCATTGAAATGCTTGGTAACCCTGTCTGTGATGGAAGTTTTCCTGATGTTCAACCTAAACATCCTCTGGTACTCCCTAAGGCCATTTCTGCTTGTCCTGGTAATGGTTACTGGGGAGAAGAGACCAACCACCACCTCCCTACAGCTGTCTACCAGGTAGTTGAACAGAGTGAGAAAGTTGTTCCTGAGCCTTCTTTTCTCCATGTTAGAGAACTCTGCCTCCCTCAGCAACTCCTCATGTGACTTACAAATACACCATGTTACACAGTATCATACAAATTGGTTGAAACCACACTATTTTTTTTTTTAGTTTCTGCATTATTCTGAATGTTTTATGAATCAACTAATGTCTTTCTGGAACCAAAATTAGGCCAACAAACTATAATCCTGTAATATCAAGATGGAAATGCTGGTTTTGCTGCTCCCCTGTCCTTCCTATTTTGCATATTTAGTGACAAGCTGCATTCAGCTGTATTTTTATGAATATTTGTAACTTATTAATCCTTTCCTTTTGGCTTGTGCTTCTACCTCCTCATCTATTCTGATAACTCTTTTGGTGGTGTAGAAGATATTGAATGCTCTGGCTTTGCCATCACAGAAATGTCCCAAAGCAAATAAGAGAATTTTACTGTGTTTAATTGCTCTTTGTAAAACAGCTAGATTTTTTTTCTTGTGGCTTTTCCTTTTTGGTGTTTATCATACAAGTCCAAGCAGTTTTGAGGCTTTATGGTTTGTTCTTTTTATTTTTTCTCTTCTCTCTATTTATTTTTCCACCTCACAGGATTTTTTTAAGATTGCTAAAGATGCCTGCTATTGTTACAGTGATGTAAATGCTGTAAATCCTCTTTTCTTATCCAAGTCATGGTCGTTTATAAAATTAAAAAGGTTGTGGGGAGATTAGGGCTGCTGTGTTCCCCAGACTGTCCCAGGAGAGAAGCAGCTCAGGTGCAGGGGAGGCCAAGGAAGGCAGCCCATGGATGGGGGCACAGGGGTGGTACAGGGTGGCACTTGGGAGAGACACCAGTGGGGACAGGGAGGGGGCAGGACAGAGGGCTGGGGCAGGACAGAGGGCTGGGGCAGGAGGCAGCCACACAGGCTGCTGGGAGATGTAATATTCCATTTTTACAGAGTCTGGGGGTAAAGTTACAATTCAACTGTGGAGACTTGTGGGAGAGACTTTTCCTTTACAGAAACACAGGGGAAGCATTTTTTAATTCCCTGAGTTTTTCCACCAGCCCATCTCAGCCATTTTCCCTGGCTCAGGAGCAGGCTCAGTGACCCAAACAGTTTTCTTTCAATTTGAGCCTGCCTAACATCTTTTCAGTAAAAACCCAAACTTTTCTGTACATCTTATCCAGTCTTACTTTTTCTTTATGGAATAGTAGTATTTTTCCAGTGGAGTTGGAGTGATTTATCTCTTGTAGATTTTGAAGGATTTAATGTCCACATGAATAGTAGGAGCTAGTGTTCTGTACTCTATAGCACATCAGTTGCAGAGGAGATGAAAGAATTTCTTCTCAGCTCTGAGCTGGTTGGATTCTGGACTATACTTCAGAGTATTGTTTGCTTGGAAGTTTTTATTTCCTTCTGTTCCTTCCATATCATTTTCTTTCTTTATTACTCACTTTACTATCACCATTATAGCTTCAGTTTCTTCCTTCTTATCAAGAAGGGTAAAATCTGAGTGGATTAGTTTAAAAAACCAGTCTATTTTTAGTGGGCAGGAGAAGCTGCTCAAAGCTTCTACTGTGTCTGGCACAGAGCCATTCGCAGAAGGCTCTGACGATGGGCAGGTGCTGTGGCCAGACTGGGAATGCCCGTGCAGCCAGGGTGGCACAGCCACATGGCTGGTGCCCTCCTGGGGCTGGGGGAGGCCACATGGCCAGGGCCACCCGTGTGGTGCCAGCAGGGACCTCGTGGCCACCAACAAAACCATGGTGAACAATTCCCCCACACAGAACACAGATGAGATCAAACTTTTTGGCGCAGCGAAGCTGTGTGAGAACTTTTCAGTTGGTAACACTTGGGAACAGTAATAGCTCCAGACAACACTGGGAGCATGTGTCGATCTGTTGGAGGGTAGGAGGGCTCTGCAGAGGGACCTGGAATGGTTGGACACATGGGCTGAGTCCAATAGGATGAAGTTTAACCAGTCCAAGTGCCGACTCCTGCATTTTGGCCACAACAACCCCTGCAACGCTGTAGGCTGGGGACAGAGTGGCTGGACAGTGCCCAGGCAGAAAGGGACCTGGGGGTACTGGTCGACAGCTGACTCACCGTGAGCCAGCAGGGTGCCCAGGTGGCCAAAAAGGCCAATGGCACCTGGCCTGGATCAGGAATAGTGTGGCCAGCAGGAGCAGGGAAGTGATTCTTCCCCTGTACTCGGCACTGGTGAGGCCAAACCTCGAGTGCTGTGTCCAGTTCTGGGCCCCTCAGCTCAGGAAGGACGTGGAGACACCTGAGTGTGTCCAGAGGAGGCAGCAAGGCTGGTGAGGGGCTTGGAACACAAGCCCTGTGAGGAACGTCTGGGAGAGCTGGGGGTGTTTAGCCTGGAGAAAAGGAGACTCAGAGGTGACCTTATCACTCTCTGCAACTCCCTGAAAGGTGGCTGTAGTGAGGTGGGGGTTGGTCTCTTTTTCCAGGCAACAACTGGCACAACAAGAGGACACAGTCTTAAGCTGCACCAAGGAAAATACAGGTTGGCTATTAGGAGAAACTTCTTTACAGAAAGAGTGATAAAATATTGGAATGGTCTGCCTGGGGAGGTGGTGGAGTCACCATCCCTGGATGTGTTTAAAAAGAGATTGGATGTGGCACTTGGTGCCAGGGTTTAGTTTAGTTGAGGTGTTAGGACAGAGGTTGGACTCGGAGATCTTGAAGGTCTCTTCCAACCTGGTAATTCTGTGATTCTGAGTCAGAGAAAAGGAAAAGTGAGGACATTTGAGGAGAACCAACATGGTGTCACCAAGGTCAGTCAAAGGAGGGAGGGGGAAGTGCTTCAGGCATCGGAACTGAGATTCTTCTGCAAGCCATGGTGAGGACTACAATACAACAATACAATCCTGGGCAGGATGCAGAGATCCACTCACAGCCCATGAGGAAAAGTGCCCATGCTGGAGCAAGTGGATGCTGGAAAAATGTAATCTAGTGAGGAACTCGAACAGAGAGAGAAGACCCTTGCTTCCAGAGGTAGAGAGCCCTTGCTTCCAAACTAGAACAGCTTCTCCTTAAAAGACTAAACCCCATGAACTAAAATGACTCACAGTGTACAGTATTGGGAAGACTGCACTGCTCAGGGGAGGCAGTCACATTACAGCACATCAGGCAGGGCTGCTGTTTGTGAAAACCACGCTGGAAAAGTTCACAGACAACTTCCCAATCCGTGGGAAGGATTGCACAGCTCAGCAGAGGAAAGAAACTCCTTTCCCTAAGTGTACTGAAGGAAGATTTTTAGGAAGTGACAAAGACTGACCCAAACCCCATGTTTTTGTCTCTTTGCTCAGTAGGTGGGAAAGAGGGAGGGACTGGGAAGGAAAGGTGTTCTAAAGGTTTATTTTAGTTCTCATTACCCTTTTTACTTTTAATTCTGTTAATAATAAATGTTCTTTATACAGTTTGAGTTGTGAACCTGTTTTGCCTTAGAGTGTTTTTCCCCTAATCCTTATCTCAACTCATGAAGTTTTCATTTTCATTTCCCCTTCTCTGCTCAGCCATAGCAGAGGAAAATAAGTGGATAGTTTTTCGTGGGTGCCTGGCTTCTAGTCAGTGTCAAAAAATTGCCTGGCAATTTTGGTGGAGACATTCAAAGTACCACTGCATTTATTTCATGGTGTGAAATAAAATCTTTGATAATTCCAAGAACCACTTGTATTTACTGACTTGTCCAAGAATAAGAGTCATAACTATCTATTGTTTCTGGTCAGGCTATCTAAATCTAATGTGTTTTTTTTATTTTCATAAGAAAATGTGGTTTATTTATGTCCTCTGGAGCTACAAGATGAGTATATGTACTCAGTGTCTCAGGCCCATTCTTACTCTGATCATCTTTTCTTAAATGAGCTGAGCCATTCTTTTCATTTTTTTGCTGACCTCCAAAACATTTATTTTATCAGTATCACTAGTTCAAATTAGCATTGCTTTTCTTTTTATTATCTGTCTCCAGACATTCAAATCTAACCTGGTATTCCAGCTTTGAATGGTGAGTGTAATTTGGTTTCCTGTTACCACCAAGATCAGTACTTTAACCTCACTTTTGTCCTTGTATGCCTTCAGAGGAGGCTGAGACCTTCTCAAAGAGGCCCATTTGGTTTTGTACAGTGGTTTTTTGGCTGTTTCAGTTATAGGCCTGCTTTTGTCCCTGAGCCATCATCCTCACCCTCCCTTCTCCTGTCACTTTGCAAAATTAGAACTTATTTGATCTTGCCATCTGGGTTTTCTTGCAGAACAGCGGATCGAGGACTCATCAGATTTTTGGTCACTTTTTTTGAAAATTTGGCCAGTTTGCTTCTATTCAGGCTTTTGAAAACTTGGCCAGTTAGCTTCTATTCAGGTGTAAATATGACATGTGCCTGCAAAACATGAGATGGGCAATTTAAGTGCAACTGGCAAACATTTATTTGACTTTGTCAATAGTGCTGCAAAGGGGAAGGCAAATGTAGAGCCTCATTCACTTCCCTGCTTGCCTTTTTGGTGGTTGGTGGCTGTTTTTTCTGGTTAATCCTCACTAGGGACTGCTGGGCCAGGCAGTGATAATGGGACCTGTGAGAAGTTAATAATCCTTTCCCCACCACATCGTGTTGGGTTGTGCTGTTAGGTAGCATTGGCAGAAATTTGGGGTGCATGCAGGTGAGGAGCAAAATTATAGTTTGTGAATCGTTAGATTTTTAGGGTTTTAGAGTTGGAAAGTAGCTTTCTCACATGCTTTTATTTTTTTCATGCTTTTGATTGTAATGGAGTAAAAAAATTCACCTGAATATATACAAATAGGAAAGGGTGTGACCCTCACAAACCCTGAATATTTGAGCTTCCCAGAGAGACTGAAAGACTCATTTGGCTTCATGTTTTCACAAATGTCTGTAAAGGGACTTCATAACTAACTGCTAAACATTTTAAAAAGAGCCTTATGAGCTGATACCACATCTTATCTACTGAAATGAAGAAGAATATGATATCTGCTTTTTGCTGTAGACTTTTTTTTGTCATTGGTAACCTTTTTGTCCCAGATTCAGAGCATCACAGATGAATCTCGAGGCTCAATTAGAAGAAAAAGCTACTCCAGTCCATTGTCCATTGTCCAAGATGCTCAGGCACTACTGACTAATGATTATCAAGAGGAAGAGGTAGTTGGACAGAGTGCTGACTGGATGTGTTTGCCATTGCAACACTTCAAGTGCCACTATTTGCAAACGGAACTACACACAAACAACTTAATCATTCCTTGTTATGGAGCAGGTTTTAATAATTCTTCCTACATTCATCATCTTAACCTGTGTTTCTTGTCTCTAGATGATGCTTCTGTGGCATGAACTATATTCTCTTTCTCACACTTATTTTCCATAAAAGAAACACATTTCTGAGATTTCCTGTTGCTTAAGAGCCAGAGGCAAGTTGTTACATTAATAAACACATTTCATATTTTCACAAACCATTGCCTTTCTTTATAGTTTCTCTGTTGAAATACTGAAGATTCTCCGAGACTGTATGGATATAGCAGGTCTTTTAAGGAGGTTGCTGTGCTTCTTTGCAAGCCATTATTAACCCACAGAAGTCATTAGTGCATTCTGCACGGTGGCACTGGAAGGAACTGGGCTGACTTCATAAGTTCAGTGTGCACTTGAAGTGTTGCTCATACCTAAAATGTGTAGCCTAGTTTGTAGAAGTGCTGTATTCCATTGTGTTTCCCTTTCATCATGCAGTGAGAGAGCAGTGTTGTGTTTCATTTATTGAATTTGTTATCCAAATAGCACTAACGAGATTGTGGGTTTTGTTGTGTTTGCATTTTTATAAATGTGTATTATAGGTCCAGAATTTCTCTTGCTCTCACTGTCTTTCTAAACATGGCAAATTTTCTTCCTTTGAAGCACAGTTGTATTGAACTCATCTTACAGTTGTTCCTTTGAAATTTTAGTCCATTTTTTGACCATACTACTGCATCTTATTTACAATATTGGCATGTATTTGTTAGCATTTTTCATTCTCCTGGTAGAGCTGTATTCACAGGAACTTCTGATTTGTGTTCTCGAATCATCATTTAATCATCTGTGAACATAAGGCCATCAAACTAAGAGATATAAATGTGAACCTCAGAACTGAACTCTAGAATTTGGGAATCCTGAAGGATGAGGAGTAGGAAATAATTTGGGGAAGATACAGAAGTTCAAAGGCATTTAAAAGCACCTGCAATTACAATTTGAGAACCACTAGAGGTGTTGCTTTTCTGAGAACAAAAGTAGTATTCTCACCTGCTTGGGTTTTATTCATGCTTTTTATTGACCTGAATAAAATTCTTAATCAAGATATATGTGGAGGGACCATGATGATGTCTGACATGTGAATAATTGAGGTTCCCGAAGAGGACATGAGCTTCAACCCATTGAACAAGTTTCTAAATAGCTTTCATAAATAAAATAAAAATATCTTGGACAAAAATATCTTAAAATATTAAAATGTTAAAATATCTTTAACAAGATATTAATATCTTGTTAAAATATCTTAAACAAAAAGCAAACAAACAAACAAACAATCACAGGAAAAAAACAAATAGCACCTCCAAAACAGAAAACTCCAAAGCATGAAAATAATCCTACCCCTAAATACCAATTAATTTATAACTTTCAGAGTCTAAAGGACTGTATTTGTGTTGCATTTGATGCAAATAGAGAAGTCTATGGACAAAGTATTATGAGGGAAAGTAAGTAAATAATGTGCTAAATATTTAATCTTTCTTTCCTTCAAAGAAGCAAGGGGAATGGAGAATAGAAACCACAATATTCTTCCAACATGTGATTTTGTGTTCTTGAACTTGATTTGAGTTACTTCTGTTAAAAGGGAAGAGAAGGCCCTTTCATGGCTAGATGGGTTGGGTTTGTCATGTAATATACTCATGTAATATAATCTAATTTAATAATCTAAAGCTAGCTTTCAATTCAGCCAGTCCCATACTGGCATGAGGGGAGTCGTGTGGTGGCTCAGACAATGTTTGCAACAGTACCTGGGAAATGATGTAACCCAAGAACAGTGAGAATACTGCCTTTCAAGGTTTTCTTTGGCAAAATTCCCTGTGAAGCACTCTCTAGTGAAATCAGCTGCACTTGAGTTCAGTACAAAAGTCATCTTCCAGGTGAGATGTCATCTTGCAAATCTAAACAAGTCAGTACCTTTTTACCAGCAATTTCACTTCATGCTAAAGTCATGTTAGTCTCCTATTTGTTCACAAAGCAAGGTGCATTTTTCTGTAGCTTCTTTGGTTCTACTGCTGTGAAATTCCTTTTCCAAATGTTAATAATGTGTCATTTGAGAATGCTAATTTGGGCTGAATCTTGGGGTGATTATTTGTTTTGTGGCCAGGCCCAGCTGATCCATGATAGAAACACTGCCTCACACTCTGCTCCAGCAGTGGAAGCAAGTGTGGCTGCTGCTGTGCCAGAGAAAGTGCAGATGACCTGGACTAAAGAGAAGTTTGTCACAGAAAAGCATAAAAACAAGGATTCCAACGTGGCTGGCTTTAAAGATCTTTTCAACATGAAGCCGTAAGTACACGTGTGCTAATTGGGGCATTTCATTCACTGAGTGTGTTTTAATGGGGAGAGAGGTTCTAGCTGGGTTTTGTTTTTTAAGAGCTTTATTTGAATACATATTGCAAATTGAATCCAAAAATAATCTTTTCATGCCCTACACTTTAATGGCATCCTTATAAAAATAGCCTGGGCTTGGGTGGAATGACTGCAGAGAGAATGTTGGGAGTGAAGTTGAATAAGCTGTAAACTCAACTTTGGATTGTACCAGAAAGCATCTGTGTTAAAAAGCTTAATGAGAACTTTTTCTTTCTTCCTCTGGGTGAAAAATTAGTGTATTTTTATTGTGTTTGGTACTAGAGGGAGCACCAAAGAAGCAGATAGGCTTTCAAGACATTGAAGTTGTATTTTTGATTTTGGGTGCATGTTTCTTGTGTGGGGGATGTGTTTTATTGGGAAGAGAGGGAGAGTTGGGGGTTTTTGTTGGTTGGTTGGTTGGTTTTTTTAATGGACATTCATCCCTCATCCTATAAATTAAAGCAATATAAGGCATGTGTCCATATATATGTCTTGCTCAATCAAGTATTTCCTGGTTTAAATGTTCCTTAACGTCTTTTTCTTAATTAGACAAGAGCTACTCCTTGTGTCAAACCAGTGTAGTAGCCACAAAAACAATGACTGAAGGAAATCTGTTTGTTGTTTTCTTCATGTTGTGATTTTTAAGTACTCACATGCATATCTTCTTAGTTCTGGCAAAATAGAATATAATTAATGATATTAAAAATATTAAATCTATTAAAATGTTATTTATATTAAATTAAATTATATAATTATATCTATTATAAATAATATATAATTATAATTCTATATTATAATAGAATATATAATATAGAATTATAAATTATATATTGATTAAATTGTAATTAAAATATTAATTATATTTAAAATATAATTTAAGCTTATGAACAAAGCTTAAATTATTTTCTGCACATGACCAACCCAAAACTGTGGCTGTCGAGGGAAATATTAATATCTGAAAGAAACATACCTTAAATCTTGGATTTCCAGGCAATGCAGTTAGAAAGCATATTTAAAATCAGTACTTAAAAATCCTAAATTGTTTTGTGGATTTGCTTTGAGCTCTTTAGAAACAGTTCCCCTTCTGCACAGTCCAACAATGATTGTGCTCTTGCTCTGAGCATTGTCCTGGGCTGCATTGTACCCGAATCATTGTGGGTTTTTGAAATGAATATCTTGGAAATATTTCTTATCATTGCTTTACACTTAGGCAAGACACTGATTTCAGATATTATTCTTTTAAAACAACAATGTGTAGTTGGAGTAGAAATTCGAGTTCAAGCTGTACAGTATATGAATGTTGTTGATTTAATAGTGTACCTGATGGCATAATTTTTTTTTTCTATGCATTTGCTTCCCTCTCACATAGAGAATGGGGAAATCTGTAAGTCTCAATTTCACTTCACTTAAACACCATAGGCTGGGTTCTCTGCTTCTTGTGATCTTTTACATTTTATGCATGTTTCTAAATGAGAATTTGCAATGCATGTATTCTTTTGTTCCTTGTTTCATAGAATGGGATTTAGCACGTCACTGAAAAAATATTCATCGTTGTGACTTTTTAATGTTCTCTTAAATATTATCCAATTTAATTATCCAAGCTAAGTCACCAACCGTGTGTTTTAGTTTCTGTAAGAATAAAAACCTTGACAGTGCTCCTGTGCACCAGCATAGTATTTAGTGTTCTAATTAACTACATTTAAAAATAAATATATTTTTATTCTGTAAGAAAAGCCTCTCACTGTGCTGTAACCACTTGGACAATAAGGACTATTTGTTCATAAAGGGAATTTTCATGTTTCATCAAAATCAGTTCTTGCCTGCCTTCTACCAACCCATGCACATGTAGGAATAAGTTAAGTTCAGACACACATGACAGATGCAGAAATGGGATACCACATCTCCTGAGTGAAATTCTCTTTGACTCCTTTGCTTTTTTTCAGAGTTCAGCATTTTCTTAATTTTATCTGCTTAGCAAATTGAGCTCCTTATGAAAATGTTGGAAGTTTATTTTGTCTGCTTTGTATGATTTCAGTTCTACCAATGTTTGAAGGATGTGATGTTACTCAGCCTCAGGGGGCATTTTACACAATGCAAGCCTTTATTTCAGTGCTGAACTTTTGCCCACTCTGTCACAAAGTTACACCCTGCATTTTCTTTTTAGTTGAACAATGTTTCAATATTTATATATCTCAATATAGATATATCAATATATCTCAATATTTCTATATCTCAGTTACACAATCTTGCCTCTCTTCATAGTTCTTGTTTGCTTGTCTCCAAATGCAGTTCTGCTTCTAAAAAACTGAGCTTCAAGCATTCTTTTGTTCCATACATGGTTTTTGTACAGTTGGTTCTTAGGATAGGTGGCCACAGTGATAGAAAATCCCCCAGGAGGGACTGATAAACTCAGTTTTAGAAATGTCTTTCTCTTGTAGGGAGGAGATTGGGAGTGGCAGAGTACAGAGAATCAACTGAATTGATAGAACTGGTTTCCATTGGCCTCTAAATTTCAGGCTGAATGCCCTTTAACTATGGATTAAAAAAAAATATTGATTAAAAAAAAGTCATCTACTTTTGGGCAGCAGCTCTTTTTGGAAGATTTGACTAAGTGAGAGTTGGAATATTTTAGTCACATTGTAGCATGTGACTCACTTCCTGCCATGGCTGACTTTGCACAGGTAGCTGTTTCTCAGGAACTGTAAGGAAACTCTTCTTTGATTTTCTTCTGGGAAGCAACTAAACCATACCAGACAAATAATAAAATTAGGACATTTTTTTTAAAATCCTAGCAGTTTTTTCCTCCTGTGCACAAGCCTACAACAATTACATTTGTAGATGCATCAAAGAAGATAGTAGGTAATGCTGATAATGTTAGGGAATAGGCTCACTTTCAGTTCACTGCCTTACTTTACCACAGGAGAAGTAATTTTTTCAAAATTCTGTGGTGTTTTTGAATTTTCTTCACTGGCTTTCAGAATTCTGTAATGTTTCCAAAGGAGCACGAGTAAAATCTTATTCTATACAACATAAATACTTTCCATTGCTTACCTGTAATTTCATTGGCTGTGAATTCTTGTATAAATCCAGTTACTTTTTAATAGAACTCAGTAAACTGGATTCTTAGGGGTTCTTGTCTGAACTTTAATTTCTGTCGAAACCAACGTTTTGATTCATCTTGGTAAAAGATAATTGACACCTGGAAGATTTGTCAATTTACTTAGAACTGCTTGAATTTCAGAGTTAAATGTTCTTGTCTAAGGTATTGCATTTTCTTATTAATTTTGAATAGGTACAAATACTAATGTCCATGCAAGTAGCTTGTTTTACAGACTTGTAATTTCAAAGAAATAATATAGGATTCAATTACATCAGTATTATGACTTAAAAAGTGCTTAAAAATCTTTCTTTGCATACTAGAAACCAGTCCAATGTGAGAAGAATGCACACTGCTGTGAAGCTCAATGGAGTAGTGCTCAATAAATCCCAGCATGCTCAGCTAGTTCTCCTGAATATGCCTGGACCTCCTAAAAACAGAAAAGGGGATGAAAACTGTATCCTGGACTGTATTGATTCCATTTTTATTGAAATGGAGAATTTCAGGTTGGTGTTGCTGCCATTGCCTGATGGGATGACCATGAGCATGCATGGTAAGTCATTTAGGAAATGACACAGAGTTATAAAAAATCTTGGGAGTGGTGAGGGAGGGGGGTTTTCTGGACATAAAGCATTTCTTAACTTTGAACTGTTGTAAAAATTTCCTACTTTTATCTTTTTGTTTGTAGGGGAGCAGGGCAAAACTAGGAATTTCCCCCAGGTTAGGTCTCACTTCCACTTGAATAACCAGGTAACAGGAGAGTAAAGGGTGACACATAAAACCTGGGATGAAATTGCTGAGCTCTATTTTTGTATCATATATCAGACTTTTGGAGAGATTACTAGCTCTTTTGTTTCTCTTCTGAATAAATTCCTTGACCAGATGGTATTTTCAGACATGGAATTTCTGGAAGTTCTGACAGAAGGTCTGGATAGAGTTCTCCTAGTCCGAGGCAGTGGACGTGAAGTGATCACCATTTATTCTTAATCTGTTTGCATGTGGTTTTCAAACACAACACATAAGAAAACAAAGGTTTTTGCCATAATTGGAGCAGCTTCATTGTGTTCTAGTGCATTGAGAATTACCTGCAAGCTGAACCTTCTGATGATGTATCCTTTTTTTCCTAGTAAGATGTTCTATTTAAATATTATTTGAAGCAAATTTATGTAGAAAATATTTCTATGGGGAATTGATAAATGGTGGATGGGTTAGGATATTTATGTGCAGCATATTCTGACACTTCTTAAGCTGTGGTAAAACAAAAAAAATTGATAATGCAATCGTATTTTGAAAGCTATGGAAATGTAAGCAACTTTTGATTATTTTAGTTTTTGTTCTGCAACACAATAAAAGGGAAGGGTTGTAGGAAAGGTTGTCTTCTTTCCTTACCAAAATGCTGCTGTGTTGCTTCTGTTGGAATTAGTCCTGGCTCAGGAACCTTCCCTCAGAGATATGTACAGCCAGGCAAATTTAACTATGCATTAATTGTTTCCCTGAAGTTCATGATTTTGCCATACCCGTTACAAAGAATATTTCTGTATTTAAAATACTTGGGTAGCTGAAACCACCAGGTGATAGCAAACTCAAGCTGTGTGGGATTTTTTCTGTGAGGGACTGGCAGTTACCATTATATTGCATCATTCTAGCAATGATGAAACATGAGGAAGGCTGTGGTGCAGAAACTCCACCTGGTTCCCAACAGAATTTACTACTCAATAAACCACAGCGAGGTGGTTAATGAAATGCAGGCTCTTGTTTTCAGATATGGGTATTTTGAAAGTGTTGTATGTATGTGCTGCTGTTTGAAATAAAATCTGCTTTTCTGGACTGAACTAGCTCAGAAGTGATTTTCATTTGAAATCTTTGAACAATTTCGCTTAGGTGCTCAATAGAAACTTTTTGCTTCTGTTATAATTCTGTTCCTTTTCAGGCACTCTTTAGTTTTGTAAATGTTGTTTAAGACCTAAAGTGTATCAGAAGATTCTTCTGCTGTAAAAAGAATGGGTCTATTTAAATATATAAACAATTCTTTTGGTTTTTCTTTTTTTTTATTCCTTTGCAATACAATCAAGATGCCTGTTGCTCAGACTAGAGCAGCAGTGATGCAGTGCCCAAGGACCTGGCTCAAGGGCAGGCTTTTTGCAATGACCACTCCCAGGTGAAGTAAGACAAAGCTATAAACAGCAAAAGCTGAGAGCAGCCATTCCCTGTCCCTGGAGTTTGCATAGGAGCAGAGGGAACAGAAAGGGAATCAGGTGACCCAGTGAACTCCTGATGACCCAAACCCACGACTGGGTTACATGCAAAGGAACTGGGGAAGGCATGCTGCACACCAGAATGCCCCAGTATGCCAGAGTGGGACTGCAGCTGTGTGCCTTAGGAGCTGAGGTGGGAGCAGCTTTGTGCACAGGCACTCAGAGGGACCTTGGGCTGCACCACAGACACTCCAGGGGCTCTTGGTGCAGTGAGAGGCACAGGGAGGCCCTGAGGACACAGCAGAAGGCATTTGAAGGTTCTAGATTTGCACAGCAAATCAGTTGAATTTAAAAGCATCCTCAGACCAGTGAGGAGAAGAAGAAGATCAGCAGATGCCCCCACTGCACTCCAGGTGGCTCTGGGCTTTGCATGGGACATGGCCTGTTGTGCAGGGCCCTCAGCAGGAATTTATAGACAGCTGTAGATGGTTTATAGGAAAAGTAATGATGCAAATTGAGTTTAGAGAGAGGCTTTCAGTGCCATCAGGGACCCACCAAAGGCTCTGTGAGCACCCTTAGGTGCAAGGCAAGACTGACAGGTTTCTGTGGCCATGCCAAAAGGCATTTGATACACTTATGGAAGTGGTAGAGAACAAACCTTCCAGCTGGAAAGTACAAAACATCAACTTAGAAAGGAAACTTTCAATGACCCAACAGCAGATGGGCTGCTGAGAATTTTCTACATCCTTAAGTGTTACAGGGAGCACCCATGCTGTGATGGAGGAGGATGTGTGAGCACTTCCATGGCAGCTCCATTGGTTTGAGATTTGCTTGTAGTTGCACAATATTAATTAGGGGCTATAAGTTATCAAACACTAAAAGTCCTTCTGGCCCCCAGAAGCCTCGGGCCTCTGCCTCACACAAATGATTCAATCAACCCCTGCCAGAGACTCTCTAAACATATCCAGTTTCTGATTCCCAGCAAAGTCTGCTCTACTTTTCCTGGAACTTTGTTTTAGTAACAGTTTGCAGAC
>VXAC01000519.1:0-18522 GCA_013399225.1 Rhipidura dahli
TGACATAAGAACAGTTTAATAATGGAAGCAAACTTAAGTATAGCAACAGTAACAACAACAAGAAGAATAGATAACTAAATCCCAAGAAATACAGCTACTCACCACTTGCTGACGAAAGCCCATCTAGTCCTCGAGCAATGATCAGCCCCTCTCAGCCAACTTCATCCAGTTTATGTACTGGGCATGATGCTCTGTGGTATGGAATATCCCTTTGGCCAGTTCTGGTCAGCTGTCTTGGCCATGCTCCCTCACTTGTGCTGCTCCTCACTGGCTGAGCAGGAGACACTGAGAAGTCCTTGACTTAGGGTAAGCAATGCTTAGCAACAACCGAAACAGTGTGTTATCAACATTATTCTCATCCCAATCCAAAACACAACTCTCTACCAGCTGCTAAGGTGAAAATGAGCTCTATAACAGCCAAAACCAGGACAACGGATGAATCAGCTAGAATGCAATCTCCAGAATTTTTTAGAAAGAAACTTAGGTGTTCAGAAGTCATTTGTATCTCTTGACTACTGATCCCAAAGTAAACTGGTAGCAGCGCACTGAGGAAAAAGTCATGTCATGGCATATAATGCACAAAGGCCAGGATAGTGGATCTAATGCTGTTTGTGAACCAGAGCATAACTGAGCTGCTGTGAGAGACCCTTTGGGGGAGTTCTGTCCAGATGACTGCAGAGGGGAGCAAGGGAGATCACCCCTTCCAGACTGGGAGTTAGCTCTCAGGCTACAGATGCAGCAGGATGACTTGCTGATGGACAACCTGCTCTTTCCCACTATTCTGAGCAAACTTTCATTTAAATGAACTTGAAATTTTAAGACCAGAGTTTTCCCGGAAGAAATATTTAATCGGAGCCCAGCTGGCCTTTTAAAATCAGATTCTTTATTGACTGATTTGTTGTCATTAGCCACCAGGAAATGCACTTGTAAAGACACTAGATAAAAAAAGCTACAGTTTCCCAGTACCCTAATTTAGGTAATTTTACTGCAGAGAGTTCACTTGGAAGAGAAAAGGAGGACAGACTGGATATTTGAGTACCATTCAGAAGGTTTTTTAAAGGCTTATTTCTCATGCAAATGCTGTCTGAAATCATGCCAGATTATTTTCTATCCAATACCTGATCCATTACTTTACCACTGGAGATTTTTACTGTACTATTTTCTTTTGTTGCTTTTGGAGCCAGCTGCATGTTCCAGATCTGTAGCCCCCTGTTCAACCTGAGACAGCCTTTAACGAAAGACAAAGATGATGAAAAGTTACTACCTCCCTAGTACATGGGGACATTATGAAATGTTCTTTCTGCCAGGGCAAATGGATTTTCCTAAGCTTTCTGTATTGGTTTCTTGGGCAAAGGAACATTTTTTGCTTGTGTTTTTGTTCTGTTTGGGTGATTAAGAGGTCATTTGCTAAAACCCACAGAAAACTACCCCATGTATAAATTTATTTCAGCCCACTTAGTGAGAAAGGTACCAACATGATGGTGTGAAAGGCTTTGTGAAGATCTGTGGGATACAAAGAGCCTGTTTGTGTCCCCAGCTAAGAAAGGGCAATTTCAAAACATGCTCTGAAAGTCAAAGAGCCAGTGCTACCCAGAAGACTTCAAGTATCTGCCACTTTTTTACAGTAAGACCGTAGCATCCTCCAGCCCCTGTACACCTGACTAAAGAGATTTAAGCCAGGAAATTTAACACCAGGCAAATGGAAGTGTGCCAAGTTGGCTCCCTGGAATGGAAGCTCCTCCTCCGCTGTATTTGTACGAGCCATAGGAAAGTCTTCAGATACAGCTGGCAAGGCAGCAGGAGATGACAAGAAAATATTGAGAACCCTCAGCTCTACCAATAACAGGTCCTAAAACCAGTGACACTTCTTATTCTTTTGCTCTGTTCAGGACAAAGCCATCCTATGATAATGTTGACCTGCTGGTTTTAAAAGAACATCTCCTGGTGTTGGTGGGGTGGTTTAAGGCTTGAGCCTTCACACTGACAGGCAAGAGTTTCAAACAAATTCTGCAATTAAAATGACAGGCAGCAGAAATTGACAGTAATTAAAACCAACGGTTTTTGCTTTGTAAAGGTGAACTGTTGGAAAAGATTAAGAATTAATCACATTAATTGGATGGTCTGGTGTACTGGTTTGAAAACAAACCAGTGGGAGGTCACAAGTCAAGATTGAAATTTATAGAAAAGGTAGAAACAAGCAAAATAATATAAGGAAAAAGGTACAGATAAAGTTAGATNATCACACAGAGATGATAAATCTCTCTAGAAGTCACACCGGAAGACAAAAGAGTCACCATTAAGATGGCTGGGGTAGAGGGAGGTGGAAGGGGGCTCTTCTGTTTGAAGCACTCGTGATGTCTGTCGTGGGTTAATTTATATTATGGAGTGATGTATTTGAAACCACAGTGAAGCTCTCACTGTCTGTCAATGCCAGCGTCACACAGTGTCCATCACAGGAAAAGATCTGTCTTCAAAAAAAAAACAAAAAAAACCACGTGTTTTAGAATTTTGACAAAATTCATTTCTACTCTTTTCCAGCAAATATCAAGCAATAGATTTCAAGAGTGACTCAGCTGTTCTGTATGTGACCATATACCTAAAGGGTAAAAAAACTCCAAACCTTTAAATTTCCTGTAAGTTTTTCAAGTTGTCAATACTGGGATATTTATATTTATTTCCTAAAGGTCAAATTTTACTTTTCAAGTGATAATACCACTTAGTTTCTGATAGATCATTCCAGTGAACTGAATGGAGCTGTATATAAATGACTGAAAACTTCCACATCTCCAATATATATCAAATGTGAATTTGCAGCCCTGCTTTAGAATCTCTCTCTTCTTCCTCTGGATGGATCTAAGTTTTTGTCTAGCAAACCACCCTTGCTAAAACATTTGCTTTGAAAAGTGTGCTTCAGAAAGGTGGATTTTATTTGGATTCCACTGTCTGCAGGCTCAAGAAAATTTCAGGTATTTCTTAGTTTCTAAGCAGTTTCTTGTGCTCTCTGGTCATCTGTGTGATGATAAGCAAATGTGAAGTCACATACATATGCTGAGTTTAGGAATGGTATTAAAATAGGCAGGTAACAAAACTCTCTGATAGAAGAATTGTGATGCTTGGAAATTAAGTTACTCTCAAGATAGACATAAGAAAAAAATCTTAAAGGAAGCTCAGTAATACACAATTACTTGATGTTACTGTAATCTGTCATGTAATTTTGCTATGAGGCAAAAATTCCTCCCAAATCAATTCCAAAGTCTGCACAACAAGGAGGGGAAGTTTAGAAAAATCTGCTACTCTGTGTCCTGATGTATGAATCTGGTATCTGGTTAAGGGCAGGGAACAGAGGCTCAGATGGCCATGCTGTTAGTTCTGCTGTTAGTATTAGAATTTAAAGGTTGCAGAAATTGTATTTCCAATAGTCTCTGGGTTCTCATATGTAAAGCTCGGGAATGGAATTTAAAGAAGTCTTTTTTGTTTGCTTAGCTATTGACTTAGTGAGTAATTGTGGTTTAACTCACACACTTTGCTCCCTTCTCACTTTAAAATTATCATTCCAGTGGTGGTAATATTTAAGACTGAGAGGTTTACAAGTTCAGGGTTTACAGAGTAACTGAGCCTGACCAGTTTGCATTGGGAAGGCAGTAGTAGCCACAATAATGTGGAACCTTAGGTAATTGCATTACAAGTCTGTGGCTGGTGGAGGAAAATGAGGGAGGTCTGAGCAACCCTTGGTTTGGTGTGAGTGCAGATGGTAAGTGGCTGACTTCCATTACCCACAGGACACAAGAGATGAGCTGGGAAGCAGTGACTTAAGTGAAACAAGGTCAAATTTGGAAATGCCTAGAAGAGACCAACATTCAAATGAAGTTTTTGGATTGGAATATCAGAGTTTTAGATCTGGAATATCACAGAAGGAGGTATGAACTGTTGGATGATAGGCTGAATCAGGCCAACACTCATGAACACAGCAATCTGTCGGTAAGCTCTTAGCTTGGCAAATGCTGGATTGTACCAGGAGCAAGCACTGATGATTTAGCATTTATTTTCTAATAGTTTGGCACCACAGCAGGTGGTGAAGGGAGGGGAAAGGGAAGCCCTATGAGGAGCAGCTGAGGTCACTTGGTCTGTTGAGCTTGAAGGAGACTGAGGGGAAACCTCATTGCAGTCTACAACTTCCTTGTGAGGGGAAGGCACCAATCTCTTCTCTGTGGTGTCCAGTGACAGGGCCCAAGGGAATGGCCTGAAATTGTGTCAGGAGCAGTTTAGTTTGGATATCCGGAATAGGTTTTTCACTCAGAGGGTGGTTGGGCACTGAAACAGGTTCTCCGGGGAAGTGGTCACAGCACCAAGCCTGAGAGAGTTCAAAAAGCATTTGGACAACAATCTCAGGCATATGGTGTTATTGTTAGGGCTGACCTGTGCAGGGCCAGGACTTGGGACTTTGATAATCCTTGTGGGTCCTTTCCAACTCATGGTATTTTATGACTGTATGATTCTAAATGTTTCAGGTACTTTTCCTTCTAAAATTATTTTGCCTGGGATGATAAGACACAGTATTCTGTCCTTGAGTTCAGTTCCCACAATATGCATGAGCAACTGCTTTTTCTTTTGAAAGACTGTGGAAGGAAATTTACAGAAGCTGTTTTCTTTAAGTTCTTAATGGCCCTTTCAAAGCTTCAAATTATATTTTTCTGTTGAAATAGCCCTTGAAAGAGATTTCTTTAAGGAAATGATGAGTGGTCTCTGCAATCAGCCTGAATGAGTTGTGAAGCAATGACAGGATACTTGTAGAAGCAACATTGTTCAATCCCCGGTAGCATGACAAATTGCTGAGATTCTCTGCAATCTCAGCATTTGCCAATGCCAATGATTTGACAACATATTTCTTGAACAATTATTGGAGAGAATTGTTCAAGAAATAAATGCCAATGATTTGACAACATATTTCTTGAACAATTATTGGAGAAAACAACTACTGTGTGAATTAAATGCAGGGCTGAATATGTGGCACAAGGACATACTGATCTAGAAGAATTTTGTTCAATTGTATTTGCCATATGTAAAATAATCTTCCCCCACGCACCCCCCCCAATTATTCTTTATGAAAATAATAATCACATGGAGCTTTTAAAAATATTATAGAAATTAAATTACTTGTCTGCAAAAGAGCTGTAGGAATTTGGCGGACAGGAGAACTACAATCAGCCTCAGGAGAAAACTCAGCAAATAGGAGCTAGTGACTGGGGACAGATTTTGTTTTGAATTTTACACTTGTCTGAGTTTGAGAGACAATTTAAAAGAGGACCCTCTGGAGTGAGTGTCGTCTCCTCTACAGGGTTCCCATAATCCCTTTCCAACAATAGGAAAGGAATACCAATAGATGAAAGTGGAAAAAAACCACAACGATTTATTAAGAAACAGGATGCCCACAAGACAATGCAGGGGAAAAGGTAAATTACTGTTAGATATTAAACTGTCAGACCTTACCGCATGCGCACACACTTGGACAAAAGACCCAAAAAGCCAGAGAAATACCCGATCATGACACGCGGTATAAGACGGAGCCGGCTTTTCTCTCAGGAAAAAATACAAACAAACAAACAAACAACAAAAAAAAAAAAAAAAAAAAAAAAAAAACCCCAAAAAACCAAAAAAAACCCCAAAAAACCAACCAAACAAACCAACCAGGGGCTATCACGAAGCGGATGAAAGCCCGGTGGCTTGCCCAGCGTTGAACTCCTCCCGGAGGCAGGGCTTCGCGGAGACGGTCATGGCAGGCGTGTGACACAGCTGAGCTGAAGTCTCACTGTGTTTTCTCGGCCCGGCTCGCAGGGTCTTTGAACGGGAGCAGCGCTGCTCCGCTCTGGCCAGCGCGGGGTCCCCTCTTTGTCTACGACAAATCAGCTGCTCAATTCACCTCAGGGCACTCTAAGGCTCGCCATTGCAGCCTCTCCGCAGCAAGGCAGGGAACAGCTTTTTTGCCTGTGCCAAAAAAAGCTTTTCAGTCGAGCAAAAAACACGTTGCCCAAAGCCTTGGAAAACCTGGGCAGTGACGTTTCAAAATGCCCACGCAGCAAACAAAAAGCTTCCCTGGCCCCACATACAGCGTTCCCTGGTCTTAAAGATATAATAAGCATTTTTTGGGCACAAGGCAGAAGATCATGGAATACTCTACCATAATAACTCACGCCAAGACGACACTTCATATTCATTTACTCAGTATCAGAAAAATGCCTTTCCAAAATGTGTTGCTGTGCTTTCATATTTCCGACCGTCTTTTCCTTTGGGGAAAGACTATTGACAGCAAATTATTTATATTCGGGGGGAGAAAAAAAAAACAAGCTGTGCACTTCAGTGTTTCATCTTATGCTTTTTATCAGGAGAAGAACTTAAGCTAAAAATATTTTCAGCAGCCATTCAGTCAATTAAAAAACCCAAATGCAGAACGGCAGCTATTGTTAGTTTGTGCCTTCTGGACTGCCAAACAGACAAAATTAAAGGTGATTGTAAACGGCTTCATTGGAGTCAAGCAGCCAAAAAACCTGTACATACGGGAGAAAAACAGTCATCTGCTTTTGTTGGGAGCAGGTAGAGAGAAAGATGTTTAACTATATGAAAGGGTGATTTGTCAGCAGGCAAATTGCACAGGAGATCAATGTGGACAATTTAAATTTTTGTGTATGGAGGAAATGGGACAGACTACACATCAGGTTGAAGACCCAGAACCCAATGAAGCAGATGACCTGCAACAGAAGTTTTCTTAATCTAAAACTTCTGGTGACTTTGCAAGTTGCATCAGAAAATATGCTTTGCTCCTACAGTGCCCATAGCTCTGTCACAGGGATGGGTCTGATGGGACCAAATGTAATGACTGGATGGTCCAATGCCAAGATACTGATTGTAGATTTTAGTCATGTGGGTTTCTGCCAAGCTCCAAAATGCCAGACAAACTGTTTGGGGCACCTAACAACACTTGCCTCTTCTCCATGAGTTATTCCAAGACTTAGAAATATCTAGAGAACAAAAGTATCTGTGTAAGAAAAATGACCACAGTAGCCAATTATCCTTTTTCAGAGTTTACTCTTTGAGAGATTAAGAATCCCTACGGCAGATTAGCCTAGCAGTTAGAAAGAAAGGACACACACTGAGGACTCCACTCACAGTCGTGGGTGGGCAGTAAAGTCCCACACCCCATTAGGGATACTACCTTTTATTCCCCAGGCGGTCACCACCCTCGATTCTTGTATGTTGAGTAATTCACTGGTCTCAGTCCTATCAGCAGGTTGTATTTATCCCCTTATGATAAGGAGTCACAACTGGCATAGACTCCTTCTGCTTCTAGAACTTCCCCCCTTTACCAATTTCCACCCCTCATCGCCTAATATTAATACAGAAAATACTCTTAACACTCCTCTCCCATAACAATTGTTAATCAACGAATTTCTTAATAATTAACAATCAACTGACAAAACCATTAATAACAAATAAGTGGAGTAAGTAGTTATTTAGCAATTAACAGGGAAACCTCAACCATCCCTTCAGCTACGAAAACCAACTCAAGTTTGTTCAATTATAACACCTGGACCTGCCACTCCACTTGCAGTGCCTATCCAGCTGGTTTGTGGGGGGCATTAAAACAGCTGGATCCCGTTTGTCTTAGCACCCTCAGTGCATTTACTCCTGCTGGCAGGGATGGTGAACGCTTCCCCAGCAGAGAACAGCAGCATTCCGTCCTCAGCTGCTGCTGCTATTCCTTGAGCAAAATTAACAGAGGGAGAACCAGCCTCTAGAGTTGTATTTGCAGAGTTAATTTGGAAATTTAGTCAGGAAATTTATAGGATTGTTCCAATGCTTTGAGGAAAGATTAAGAAAATCCCTGTAATGTTAAAGCAAGTTACAATCCTTTCCAAGGGCAAAGGGATTCTTACAGTCCCTATGTGTGTACCTGTCACGGGTTGACGCCGACATGACAGACAGTCGCCTGGTCGAATCGCGTTTCTCTCAATGTTACCTATAAAAATCCCGCGGAAGGCGGGAGAGGGGACTTTTTTCCGGTCCAGGGGTGGTGGCCGGAGCGCCACGGTCCCCCCGGGGGCCCCGCCGGGCCCTCGCCGGGCCGGGCCGGGCGGCCCTGCCGGCGCTGCCTTTGCCCCTTCCCGAGGCACAGCCCGGACTCTGCTGGGGCTCTGGGGGGGGCGGCCCTCAGGCTCCTCCGGCGCGGCCTCTCCGGGACGGGGTTTTTCCCCTCCCGGGACAGCGGGGCACTGACGGAGCCTGCAGTTCGCAGCAGCCAGCACACACTGCACGTCGAACTGAAGAAACAGCCCTGCATCCAGCGGCGAAGCGGGACGGTAACATTTTCCACCATGATGATTCCAAAGCCAGAGAGAGAAAGAGAAAACCTCGTCATGTGAGACGGAGCCAAGATGGCCACGGGAGGAAAAAGGGCGGTGCCGCGGCTTCCTCGCGGGCAGCTTAAAAGACTCCTTGCCTTGCTGTGGTATGAATATTGTAATATCCCAGACTGTTTGTCTCTTTAATCCAGTTAAAACTCATGGGGGATGGACAATTTTAATGGATGTGTGGCTTGTAAAGGTTGTGAAGAAAATGCCCGATGCCAGGTTTATCAGAAAGCAGAGGCTTATAAAACTTGGTGGCAAAAGAGAAAAAAAGCCTTAGAATTTCAAGCCACAATTACTTATCCGACAGAATAATACCCCCATGGGCTGGCCCATGTTCTGAAGTTGAAGGAACCGCGAGAGGGTTTTATGGAAAAAAAAGAGACTTTACATTACTGCCGATGGTTTTTGCTGCAGGGGTGGCAGTTTGGAGAACCACGTAAAGCAGGAAGAAACCCTTTTCCTTTCTTGAGAACTGCACATGGATTGAGGGAGAGGAGAAGGAGGGGGAGGGAGAAGAGGAGAAGTTCTGGCTGTGTGTTCTGATTGGTTTTTTTTCCTTTTCTTTTCTCTTAGGTCTGTTAATAAACTTTATCATAGCATATAAGTTGTGTGCCTGCTTTGCTGTCTCCTAATGGTTTATCTCACAGGAAAGACATCAGGGAACAGTGCATAAATTGACCATAAAACCACTACACTAAATTTGTTGTTTCCGCCCGGTTATGCAAACCAAACCCGCTACAGTACCCTGTAAAATTAAGATAATATTGATAGATAATGGTATCTAATACCTCATCACTATTTTAGTATTTTTAAATACTTTACTTCTCTCCAACCTATATTACTTTCAGAGCTGCAGATTATGAGATTCAAATGTTTGACTCTGAACATGCAGCAGTGATTAGGAATGCTGTAGGAGAGCCTGGTTGATAGAAGGAGTTGGTATAGAGGTATGGGAATAAGGGGGGTGTTCACTGTGCTGAAGATCTGACTTCCCTTTACCTATTTCAGAAAGAAGGGTTAAAATTCTCTTAGTTACTAGAAGAGGCTAGGGTGTGCATAAATGCCAGCTCAGAAAGCTTCATGAAGGTCAAAGAAAATGAGGCATCTTTGGTTAGAAAGTATGTGTTCTAACTACCATCTACATGAACTGTTAAAATGGGTGGAGCAGTGTTGTTTATCTTCTCCATGACTCAGCCCTGGTAACTGTCTGCAGAAGCAGCAGCCACCCCGGGGGGGGCCATCTCCACTAATGGGCCATCAAAGTCTCCCAGAATTTCTCATAAAATTACATCATCCCCTTGTGGGATACCCTATCATGTAGGAGGAACCGAACATTCCTACCTGTATATAATCTGGAGTTTGGTTGGGACACCACAATACCACTGACGGTGGACACAAAAGACTGACACTGAAAATGGTGGCAAGCATCAGCACGTTATTGCAAAAATCTGGCCTTTTTAAGCACTTAGCGAGTTATCTGTTTACATAGTTTTAAAGCATAACAAGCACAATTCAACCACCCACCATACACCACAATGTATGCATGTAATAGTCACACAGCATGTTTTTCTACCCTTAATTAAGCTGAGTTATTACCCAGAATCCTTTTCTACTTAGCTGAAGTAACAGAAATAGGCCATGATTTTACAAAGGCAAGAAGGCCTTCATTTTATAAGGTTTTACCTATATGCCACATACCACCACTGAATTCCCAGGGGATAAGAGCTCTCAGTAACCACCACTGGACCTCCAGAGAAGGACCAGACCTTTTTTCAGGATGTCTTGGTTTGAAAGACAGGTGTCAGTCAAGGTAGGCTGGAACCTCCCCTGAAATAGAGAAAATGCAATCCCCCTTCCCTCCAAATTATTATAACTTTGAAATAAAGGAGCTTTCAGGCAAAGATGTGAGGAATAGGAATAACAGTCTTTTACTAATATATATATATATATATATAAACCAACACAAGCAGACAGCAATAACTGACAATGACAGCAAACAGAACCCCACCCACTGTGCCCCGGCGAGCAGGGCGGGTGCGATGGTTCCCCCGCGGCTGCAGGGGGCGCTCCGGAGCGAGCTCGGCCCTCGCAAGGCAATGGCGGCTCGGGGTCCCGGGAAGGGACGGAACAAAGGCCTCACAAACCCCACTGGGCAGTTGGTCCGGTGTCCGGCAGAATCCTCGGGAGCAGCAGGCTGGAACAGCAGGGACGAGCACCAGTTCTGGGCGGCAGATGAGTCCAGAGCCGCAGCAGGAATCCCGGGAGCTCTCGGCAGGCAGGGCGCACGGGCTACAGTGTAGCGCAGGCTCAGAGCAGCAGCAGGGACACGGTGGCCACAGCCCGACTCCCAGCAGGGCAGGAACAAAACAGGCTCGGGAATCCCGGGGCTTCTCCCACAGAAGGAAAGCAGCCAGAAATGCAGAGGTTCAGCGTAGCGTTGTCCTCACCACCACGGCAGGCAGCAGTCTCCCCTCACCTCGTGACCAACGCTGAGTGCCCACCGGCCCTCCGAGCTGTGTTCCCACCCCCAGGTGCCAGAGCGGGCAGCCTGCTTGGCCTTCCCCTTTGTTCTCGTAATCACCCAGCCATCATTCTTTGCAACACACCCAGGGAAAAAATTCCACCACGGAGAAGAACTGAAAAGGAAAACTTTCAAACCCCAACACAGGATCACTGCTTCAACAGGACCATGTCCATCACATCAGACTGCTGCCACCATCCTGACCGACAGTGTGTCAGGCTGTACTCTGATTTTGTTGGTATGAACCACTGTTTCTGTGCTATCACCTTTATTGTAATTTTTCCTATTAAATTGTAGTTCTGACATGGAATCTCTCACAACGTATTTGTGTGAAGTTAATTCCTCCTGCTGATTTGCCTTCAAACCAGTACATGGGGATAAACAGAAAATACAATTTGCGCTCTTTTGATAGCGTGATTATTTTCATGAAGTGCTTTCCATACTGTTTAGACATCTGGCTGGCCTGTGATGATCATGTGTCCTGGTTGTGACTGTGGTGTTCTTACTGGCATCTGGCTGTGCAGCTGTGTTCTTTCCTCCTGGCTGAAATGCTTGCTGCTCTTATCCCTGCCTCAGCTTCATCAGTACAGCTGTGCTACAGTTCACTTCAGGCTACACTTGGATCCATTTAAAGGTAAACCTTGACAGAGAATATAGCTGTTCTTAACACATTGTCAGACAGGAAGAACTCTGTCATGTTGACTGAAATGATGCTGAATAGTTCCAGATGGCTGTTCCAGATGTCTTTACCTGTATTTACATTTAGACATTGCTCCCTTTCTGGCCTGGGAGCCCAATTTGAGTAGATACTCCCTTCATTTTTTAAGAGAAATGCCACTGGAAGGGAAAGCTCCATGAAGCTCCACACTTTTGAGTTTGGCATTTACTCCCATAGCACAGCAGTCCACTTAGCCTAATTAGTCACTCAGCAGAGCTGTGGGTGGAAGCACCACCAATTTTTTGAGATTCAGTCTATACAAGAACAGACATTACCACAGTACCTGTAAAGATCTGATGGTCTTGGTCACCTCTGCATTTTTGCATTAAATGATGTATAATTTTGTTGCAGTTCTCCTTTCACCAAAGTATGAGCAGGTAAAGACTGCCATGAGCACACAACTGGCAGAGAAAGTGTGCAGGTGAAATTTTGCGTTGAGAAACTGTGGAAAAAGTGCCCCAGGGAGTCTTTTGAAACCAATGCCAATCTTCTCCAGTTTGAAAACAGTAGGACTTCTTTGCAGGGAAGTGTCCATTATGTCAGGACAGCTACTACAAAAAGGAAGCCAGGTATGTGGGTTATATGTTTCCTTATAGTTTCAGTTCTTTCACATGGGCTGTAACGTTTTGGAATCTGGCTGAAAGTGCAGTTCCAAATCATGTCCATTTAATGTCTTCTGCCAGAAGTGAAAGAAGTAGGGACAGAATCTCCTTGGGAGCAGAAGCCTTTCTGGGGCTCCCAGCTATGCTGAGGCCATGTGTGCTGTCGCATGCTTTCCCAGGGTCAACATTTGCCCTCCTTCATCTCTCCTTCATCTCATGTTCACAAGATCCCCATGAGGAAATTCTGGCTCCTTTGGCTGTGTGAGGTGAGGCATTATGTGGGATGTTTGATTGTGCTATTGTTTTTCACTGTGAATCAAAAAACTTAACTTTGATCTCTGTGTAGTGTGTATGCCAGTGTTCATAAAAGGCCTCAGTCATCTTCCTTAGCAAAAATGTGTAATTTTCTGCCAGGTAATTACACCTTTTGTAATATACTGAGGGTGGTACTGCTTTAATCTGTGAAAATGCCACTTCAGAAAGCGCATGTCAATGGATGAACTCGACGAACTTCTAATTCTCTGAAATCTCTTTTAGAACCTATTTTAAACCTAATTTAGTGGGTTGTTTGTGAATGGCATAATTCAGTTTCTGAGGTCCTGGTGCTGTGAATCCATTCCCTGTCTTTTCATTCTGCATCTACATGAGTGCTCTCATGGGGTGTTCACATAATCAGTACAGCCATTTCATGTAGGATGGATCTTGGAGTATCTTGTGAGTTTTGTTAAATGTAAGATAAACTACTCAGCCTCTGGCTTTGGCTTTCCATTCAGTAATGCACTGCATATACTAAACATGCCACTGTTCTGAGTTTAGTCAGGCACCAGTAATACCTCTGGTAACATTAAAGTAGGACAATTAGTCTAAAATTCACATTGTTTACTCCTGCTGTAAAGAAAAGGCACTGCTTCATCTCTCTGATAGTCTGATTTCTGTATTTGCTACCTCTCAACTGCTTGCAAAAGTGTATGTCAAGGTTTTTTCAAGACTTAATCAGAGGAAACATTTTCCTTTCTATTGCCTTTTAGACATACATCTGTTTAGTGTCTTAGAGCAGCTGCCCTCATAGATTACTAGATTGTTAATCAAAGCTGAGGCTAACATTTCAAATCTAGCTGGTTTTGGCAGCAAATGCTAGTGGGCCACTAAATGCACTTAGCCTGGCTTTCATATACCTTAAAGCAGTTCTCCTTGATTGTGGAGGAAACAGTTTTCAAGTTTACATTTCCCTTGTGTTTATCATTGCTCCTGCTTGAGCAGGAGCTCTTGGAGATTTGCAGTGCGCTTACAAACTGCCCAGCTGTTTGCAGCGTGCAAGGTGGAGAAAGAGGGATAAATCTTCAAGTGGTGTAAAACTGCTGTTGATTTGTTCAGTTTGCAAAGCTGAACAGTAATCTGTCCACTCTTACCAAAACATACAGCTTTTACTAGTGCTAGGTTTTTGTAGGGGATTCCTGGATACATGAACAGTGGAATAGGATTCTGATTTCCCCCTGTGGTTCAGGATTTTTCACACTAAAACATCGTATCTTTTAGTTAGAGATGTGTCACTTAGTGCAACAAAGTCTATTTAATGGAATAAAACTTCAGCTTGTTAGCAAGGAGAGTACAGGCTGGGCTCCATCATACACTAATTTCCAGCTTTTGGGAGTGGTGAGACTTAGTTTGGTCACCTTTTACCTAGGCTTTTGGAGGTGCTAGGTTAACACTTCGGTTGCTGTGCAGAAACATCTGCATCCATCATCTGCTGGGGGAAAAAAAACCAATAGTGTGACAATCTGCCTTGGTTTTTCATGGTTTTATAGCTTTACCTTGTTGTATTGCTAAAAATTCTTACTGATCTTGTTCCTGTACAGCTAAATGCATAGCCTGACAGCTAGAGATAACAGTAGCAATCCTTTCTAGCTTTTCTGCATCTGTGATGCAAAATGTCCTGTTCAGCTGGTAACGCTTCAAATCATTAGAGTGAGAAGCTATAAAATAGATCCTTGATAATGCATGTGTGTGAATTTAATAGCTATGAATAGATTAACCTTGATCCAAAAGGGTCACCTTGTCTTGATTTATAACAAGCAGTTTTGTTACCAAAGAGAGATATTTGCTTTGAACATACCTCTTAATAGATGCTTTGTATCACATTAGCTGCTCTACTACTCATAGAAAAATTATCAGGATTTCTCTGTGTAAACTACAAGTAATCTTCAAAACAAACAGTTGGCTCTATTTAAGTCTCAGTATTTATCTCACATGGGAATATCTGATACAGATGTTTGATAACTGCTTACTGTTTATTTCCCTCAATAAAGGGAAGCTGTACCGATTTAGAAGGCAGTTGTATATATTCAGGGCAATTAAGTTTGTTAACACTGTTCTGACCTGGCTCTGAAGAAATCTTACTTGGAAATTCTAACTCCTTGATTACCCAAAATGCTGTAGCTACGCAAACAGTATAAAGTTAGAGGCATTATATTCATTAGAAACAAATATTCATAGAAGAGACCACTGAAACCAGACATAAACACTAGACAGCAGATCTGTTAACACTGAGCTTTGCAAGTGTCAGAAGGCACCTGATGGTACTAGTGCTGCATGGCAACTTGGATGCTCAGTGACCTCTAGTTTTAAGTGGATTTACAATTTTAGAGGCTAAAATAAATTCACTGGACTAAATGGGCTGTACTTTGAAACAAAATGTTATTGCCTGTCTTGCCATATCTTTACAGTTGGAAACTGCTTATAGTTTCTACATCGTCATGCCCTTTTCTTTAATTCTGCATGTTGAGAGGAATAGCAGTAATGGGAGAATATCTTGGACTCATGGGATAAGAGATGAGATGCTGTTATTAATCTCTCTTAATAGCTGTATTTTCAAAGCTCTCATTTGTTGAAGTTCAGTGAAGGGGCAATTGCTTTAAAATGCTTTAAAATTTCTAAACAATTAGAAATACAATCTTTATTAAAATAAGTAACTGGTGATAGATAATTTTAGTGTTCTGTTCTTACACCCTAAATTTATAATACAGATTTTACAGCCTTGCTCAAATTGAAAGGACAAAAGTAGCATGATTGGAGTTTAGCTTTTCATATTGTTCCACATTACCTGAAAACAAATTCAAAGATCAAGCCTGTAATGGGTATATTTTATATAATTTGAGTTACTGACTGTACTTCAGACAAGCTCTCATTGCAATTTCCATCCTTTCCAAACAGCAGATTTCTTGACAAGAGGAGTTTAAAGTTGTTGATTAGGTTTGAAACTTGGCTTTCCACCACCAAATAGATTCAGTAGGGCTGAAATTCTGTGCCTGCTCACTCCTACAGGATGCAAGGAGGAGTAGGAAGTTGGATTGTGATTTTGCCTCCAAATTTTCCTAAATGCTTTTAAGGATTGGCATGTCAGAGGCTTGTATTTGTGAGTCTTTTGATGGAAGGTCATTAAGGAGAAGTGCATCCCTCAGTTTCCTGCATGACCAAAGAAGAGTCCCACTCCTTTCTAACTCCTAAATTCTCTTAGCCAAAGTTCATCTGGCAGGAAGGCAAAGGATTTCTGGTACACTGGCACCATCTCAACACTGTACTGGAAAAGTAGCTGAGCTACTTTTTAACTGCCTCTGAAATAAGGTCTTTGTACCTAAATTCTCCTTATCTGTTCTCCAGCACAGCTTCCTAAGGATGGCTGGCCAGTATTTGTATTTGAATAGCTTAATGCTCATGGTCTTACTGGTTATTAGTTGTAGATCTACATATATCCAACTTTTTTGCTCTTCTCTATTTGCCTCACAGTTGGCACCTTCTCTACCAGAGAAGTAGTCTCAGATCAAGATTTGTGCTGCAGAGATGCAGTGCAGAAAACGGAATTAACTTCAACACTTCTCCATGTGCAGCCATGTGGCTGGAGACCTGCCTGGCAGGGGTTGAATTCAGCACAGAGATAACAAGTGACAGCTCTGGGTGATGCCTAATGATTTCTTTTGCCTTTTTTCTTTTATATTTTTTCTGTATTCTTTACACATATATTTGTATCTTTGTAGCCTATTACTGCATTCGTAGCTAGTTTTCCCAGTACTTTTCTGGGCCCTGATAGGCAGAAAGACAAAACATACTCCAAAGTCCCTTTCCTATCTTGGTTCTCCTTAGAAACCAAGACCAAAAACCAGCTCTTTGAGACACGTTTTCATCACCAACATTTAGGCCTACCTGAGGAGGGAGGGTTTAGAAGGGGCTTGGGCTGGGGTGAGGGGAATTGCATCACCACATGTCTCCTAATTGGTGTTTTTGTCAAATATGCTGATTTGCTAAACCTATAAAACCCATGGGGGTGGGCTTTTGTGGACATTTTCCATATCTGCCCCTGGAGGCCTCCAATAAAGATCAGGCTTTACACTGCCTCCTATATTAATGTTATCTCGAAAGTGTCTGTTGTTTCATTTATAGGTTCTAAAGGCATCATGGGTATTGTGGTTCTTGGGCACCAGCACTCAGGGCAAGCCTGAATTTTCAGAGCCTTCATGTTTTCTTTGGAAAACAGGTTTATCTGTGATATAAAAGAGAACATTGGAGCTTAGCCAGATCTTTAGACACAAAGGGCACAAGTCTTCCTTATTCTGCAGTTATTTAAGAAGGTTTGGGGTTTACTGGTAATGCAGGTGAGTTGCAGAACATCACTTTTCAATAGCACTTGTATTGCCAGTGACTCTCATACATCAGAACAGCAGGAAAGAAGTTCTCTGTCTATGGCAATGCTTCAGCTACAAACTAGAGGTGAAATAAAACTGCAGGCAGGCTGCATGGTAGAAGGGTTATTTATATGAATAGCTCTGATAGTACTTTAGAATGTGCTTTTCTTCTGATGTGGAAAATTGCAAAGGATGTACAGATGGGACCTTTTCACAGTTGTATGTAGGCAGACCACACTCTGTTAGCATTTCTGGCCTCTGTGTCGCCTGCAGGACAGCTCCTGTGCCCGTAGGCAGGGCACAGCTGCAGCTTTGGCTGACATGCCCTGCAGTAGGAATGGGAGGAATCCCAGCATCCTGGCCTAGGAATGACATGGGCACTTGTGAGGTGGCATCTGCACAGGCTCTGTGAGCCTCTCCTAAGCCATTTCCACTTGGCTGAGCATACATAGTGAGCAAACATTTCATGCTCTAAAGCACCGATTTTGTGATAGAAATCATGAAAATAAAGAGAAATTTGTTCTCTTCTCTACTGTCCAGTTGTCTGGTTGCAAGCAAATATATTTTCACCATTCACTTGTTCTGCTGTTTTATAATCAAGATGTTCTTTGAAGCCCACTGATCTACTCGTAGCTGATGCGTTAAGACAATGAAGTTCAGCTAACTGACGATGTACAGAATGTGAGTGATGAGATAGATTGATGCAACACATTCCATCAAAGTCTTTGCATTCATGTCCCTGCGCCAGTAGCAAGAAATCTATAGCAGCTCTATTCTGCAGTGTGGCATGTCGTACATAATCAACATCTATCAACAAATCTGATACAGCTTGGGATGTGGCATTTTTTCGTTTGGACAGCCAGCACCCTAATTTGTTCAATAGGGCCAGGGCTCTAGCAGAGGCAACTCTTGATGCTAAGACAGATGTGGCTATAATGGCTTTCGGGGACTAAAATTTTACATCATCTCGGCAATCTGGATTAAAGCCATTCATTTGAACCTATGGTGTTGTCTGGATACATTTAAAATCATTGATATATTGGGCATTAGCAAGGTTAATCTCCCTATGGAACAGGGTCCACCTTGCAATTGGGATGGGATACCTGGCTAGGCACAATTTCTACAAATCAAGAACACTCCGGATGGTAAGGTTACTGGATTATTTGTGGACACAGATGTAGTAGTTGCTGTCTGTGTGCACCAGCTACTGACATTTCTGAATGCTGGTAAACTGGAGTTAACATTTACTGCAGCTGCAGTTTTCTCCTGTTGACTAGTCCAATTGAATTGCATACATCCATCCATTTTCACAGATCTTAATTCTAGCTTCTGTGGTTCGCTTGGGGCTACAGGGAAATGAGGTGCCCAGTGGTCCCAGTTATCCACCGTGAAATTAACATTACTGGAATTGCAAGTTGGAACAGAAGAGGGGCATGGCCAGGAATCAACCGGAAGACCTACTGAGCATGTTGAAAAGGGATTTCCATGTGATGATAATGCAAGACAAATAGCACTTTGGTGCATAAGGTTAGCCATGGTGATCTATATGTTTTGGGTTGAGTTGGTGCCCACATGCCGCGTACTTCCCCTATCAAGAGGCTGA
>VXAC01000527.1:0-21727 GCA_013399225.1 Rhipidura dahli
ATTTTACAGAACTGAAAAATTATAGACCAGACCAGCCTTCTATAACAGGGAAATTAGTACAAAGCATAATAAAGAATCAAATAAGCTGAAAGATTAGTACATCTGATAAAAAATATTTTATAATAAGGAAGGTTCAAGATGGGTCATATAAAAAGAAATTTTCTTTTGCTCAAATGTCCTAAATTTTCTTGAAGGACACCATGATATTGCAAACAAAAATGCTCCCAATACTGTGGAACTATATATAAATATTTAGTTTAGGATAAAATGAAAAATATTTTTAGACTGTAGGATTTGCTCTTCATTGACTGTAAATGATAATCTCACACTTCTCTCATGTAGGTTGGTGAATTTCTCTTTCTTAACCTATGAAATATATCCTTCAATTTAATTTAATATTAATCATACTATAAACTGGGAGGTAAAACTTCTTGAGTGACTGCCCTTAATAGATTTTAAAAGATAACATAAATCCAGGATAATATTTGTCATTGTCTAATTACAGGGAATAAATCCCACTATATTCTTCTATGATATTTAGGGTGTTCAGTACAGTTATAAATAATGTGGGTACAGTATCTTTAGTGAAGCTATGAGTAGCAATGGCACAAAAATACCCAGATGTATAAAGACTGACCACAAAGAGTTGGTACAAAGATTTAATTTTAACTGAGCTCACAGTATTACTAGAGTGGGAAATAAAGTCATAGTTGAAATGTAAGAAGTGCACATGGGGAAAAAGAAATAAAGTAAGACACAAAGCAATCCTAAATATGTCCCTTTGTGATGCACTCTAAGTAGAACTACTACAGTTCAGAAGGGTTTTATTTGACTAATTTTTGATTGTTTAATGACAAACTGAACAATATTCTGCAGAAAACCTAGAGATTAGATCAGGAATTATTAACAATAAGATAGGGTATAAAGTGGAAAACATGACACCATATAAATCCCCAGACTATCTGGATCTGAACTGAACTTTGTACAGTTCTGCTTCTTCCCACTGAAGCATTTGGTAGAAATGGAAATAGGCATGGGAAAAGTGATAAAAGCCTTATCACTGCTGTGGATTAATTTATGTATTGGAGAAATTAATTAACATTCTTTACTTTGAAACAGGATGAATCATAGAATCAAATGGTAATGGCACAAAAAATCACAGTTAATAAGGAGAAGTGAATATACAGTGATTATTCACAATTTCTTACAGTGATTAAGAATTCATCAAAGGAAACTATTTGGTGCAGACTAATATAAAAGTAGATATATATTTAAGCTGTGGAACTCTTTGCCTTGGGATGCTGATGAATGCCAAAAGCACAAATAGACTCAGAAAGGAATTATTCATATTAGTAGAACAGAGATCCGCTGAAGGCTAAACACAGAGATAAATGTAACAGTTTGTCTCTGAATCATGGGTTGCTAGAAGCAAAGAAGTTGATGCTGCAAGCTTATCTGTTAAGGTCCCTTGCCAACGTCCAATAGTGGTCACTATCAGGGCCAGGTATTTATATTTGACTGAGTGAATCCATCATTACCATGCTTCTTATTTCTTTGTCTTGTACTGGAAAGAGCATGCTTAGTAGTACTCAATTTAATCATCATGTTTTGAAAATCTTAAGGCAATATTCCATGATCTGAATTTAAAGAATCTTTAGTGCTAACAAATGATGATTCTTCCAGAATGAAGTTAATTACTTCTACTTTCAGTTGTCAGTGATTTCTTTATTCAGAAGTTGTCTATTGTTTTAAGCTGCATACTGACAAGCTGTCTTGGCTGCTGTTGAGTTGAAAGAAAATAATGCTCTCCTCAACACATTGACAGCTGTTCAACCATGCCTTGCTGACAGAGGTTATTATTCTTGTAGGTATGCCAAAATGAAGAGATTTTTTTTTCCATCAGAATTACCCACGTCAAGGTCCCCTAGCATCTCAGTGTTTAAATCAGCTCAAATCACTTTGGCACAAGCAAAAAAGTCAGGATATACATATTTGTGTCGGAGATCAGGAAGATCAAGACTCTAGGAGATACACTACCAGAATAATTTCTGTCTCTTTTCAAGCTGCAAGAAAACATCCTTATTCTGGACCATTTTGAGGAAAGGAGGGATGGAGGAAAGAAGGAAGGGAGAAAATACTGTGACACAAAATAAGTACAGCTAAATTGCTGGGTGAATTTATCTCTGTAATTGCCTCATTGAGGGCTTGCTCCATATTTTGTGAAAACTCCATTAAGGTTAAGGGAAAAAAAAATAAGTGTAATCTGTAATACAGGTCCACACTGAGATTTCAAAAGCCCCTTCTAAACCAGAATAGCTAAGTGTCTTAGTTTAGGAGTTGTATTCCCCAACTCAGTGCCCCCACCAAAACTCTCCCAAAACACACAAAACTCATCTTGCTTCCCCTTCCCCTCCCCTTTCCCACTGGCAGGATAGAGCTGAGAATTGGAGGGACAAAAGGTGAAGATCATGGGCTGAGATAAGAATAATTTACTGGGAAGAGCAATGAGATAAGAAAAGGAACAGAAATAGCAACAATATTAATAACAAGAGTATACAGCAAGGTAGAATGATTCACAAACCAAAACCACAATAAACAAATACCAGATAGTGCTCATCACTGTGCTTTCAAGACAAGAAGGAACCCATTCTCCATGGAAGGGAGTCCCTTTTCCCCTCTCCCAGTGATGATGTGAGGTGAGAAAAATGGTAGAGTCCCAGCCATGTCTCTCTCCTGGCTACTGCTAAAGTTAAGCCTGTCCTGGCCAGAACAAGGACATTATGTCAGTGCAGTATCAGTACAGATCAGATTTTATTGCAAGTGTGTTTTGAAACCATGATTTTTTTTTTGTTGTTTTTAAAGAAAGCATTCAGGGCATGACTAAGAAATAAAATGAATGGAGAATAGATGATTATACAGGGGGTTCTTTTTTAAACCTATGTAAACATAATTGGGGGGGGTAAAATGAAAAGAAAATATATGTAATGGCTTAAGCAGTGCTTTTCATCACAATAAAGAGGAATCCATGTCACTTACTGCCATAGAAGAAAATTATTTTTAAAAGCTAAATAAAGTAATAAAATTTAATTAATATAATAAAATATTAATATTATTACAAATGAAAGAAAACTTTAATTTAATAAGGAGATAAAATATTTTTATTTTAATATAAAGGATAGTCAGTTAGACAGTCCTCTTCAGGGAAACTNAATTTAATAAGGAGATAAAATATTTTTATTTTAATATAAAGGATAGTCAGTTAGACAGTCCTCTTCAGGGAAACTGATAATTCATCATATGAGGATATGTGAGCATGTAATGTAAGTTTTACTCATTATCCTTATGTTTATGTCTTACTCTCTTTTACTTTATTCTTATTTAAAATTCCTTTCTCTACGGGGAAAAGGAAGATTTCCAAAGAGGGACTAATCAGAGATTCATGAAACTGCCTGGGGGAGACAGACAGAAAAAGAGGGAAGGGAGATCTAAGGACTGTATCTTTGTAGATGGAAATACCACATGCAGGTAAAGACCATACAAAGACATACAATTCTAAAGTATATGTGACAATAATGGTCTTTACTAGTTCACCTGAGGTGAATAGGTTGAGTAAGTTAATTATCCACAGATGATTTGCAAGGTCAAGAATTTCTGGCAGGTCTCTTTGTGATCTGTTCAAAGCGTTGATCTGAGGAGCAGAGTGGTTATTTTTACTGTGAACAAACCTAAACCATTTGAATCAGGCATTTAGCAATATTTGATGAGAACATCTCACAATGAAAGACAGCCACACTAAAATAATTTTAACTAGCTGGTTAATGTCTGTAGGAAATGTAGTCTGACAGCGGTGAAAGGGACCCAAGGTCTCTGTGTAGGTCTTCTGTAAGGAACTGGCTAAATGTAATACATTAAATAAAGACCATGATGATTTCTATCTTTGAAAATAGTTATCTCAGTGCAATAAATAGTAATAAAAAACATTCTATAAAGTAATTTTAAAACACAAAATATAAGTTCTAATTTTATGCTCTGTTTAGCAAGCAGCTACAGCAGCAGACTTATAAACAATATAATCACGTCTGCCACTGTATTCTATATGAGATATAAATTAAAAATAGACTGATTAATGATTCTTGTAGGAGGTTTTTCCATTTCTAATATATTAGAAAAGTAGGGAAAAATTAAGTGTTTTACTATTATTTACTGTATATGTTTTCAATATATTTCATAAACGTAAGACACTTCATCCAACTAGATCCTCAAGCATATAGAATTCTGCTGATAAAGATTAACATTTTAAAAGTATTTACAAACCAATATTCAGCCAATTTATATCATAAACCATATCAGGAAATCATACATATGACCAAGAGTAATGTCTTTAAAGTTTCTGGGAAAAAAGGACTATCAGAGTATAACTTAAAGAAAATTTGTTATCCCAATACCAAATATTCACTTGTGAAGTAACAGATGAAATGGGAATTCTCTCAATGATTAACTTTGAAGTCATAGAAGAAATAAGGAAAATTCCAGTTTTTTGTCTGTCTTATTGAGCCAACAGCAATGTTATGAAGCCAAATTATCAGCCCAACATTTCAGAGGATACCTTCTAGTCTGTTCTTTGTAGTCGTGTCATCTGTCAACATATTTGTCCATAGAAGAGTTACATATTCTTAATAAACTTTTGGCCAGTAACTGCAAGATATAGCCTTGCCTTGGTGAAAGGAACAAAACTTAATGAAAATGGTATTGAGATAGGAACTGTAATTCAATTCAAACTGAAGCTTAATAGGGAAAAAATAGATATGGTGATAGCATAAAGTTAAATCAGGGCAAAGTATTCTAATGGTGTCACTGGAACTGACTTTAAATACTTAGCATTATTATAAGGAATAAAACAATTCAAGACATAGATATAAAAAAATGGGTGAAATTCCGGCTACAGGTTTGCAACACTGAGTTTTCAGGAAGGACTAAAGATGCAGATTCAGATTAATGTTGTAAATTCAAAAATCAAAGGACAGCCATTGAAGCACTGGTAGATTGCAGCTATTGTGGTAGATAAAGTACATTAGCAGCATGCAAAAGCAATTTTATTTAGTTCTAAAGACACTGTTAATTTTATCAGTCCCATTTCTTTGAAGTGACTGAGCCAAAATCTCTTTTTATTTGCACAAGCACAATTTTGACCATTTGTGCTGAGCTTAACCCAGTAACACTGACATAGCTGGTGACATAATTTAGTTTAATATTTGCTAAAGTGTAGTAAGAGTATTTGGATTTTTAAACTCATTTATTTCTTATATATGTACATGGTGAGTATAAGCATTTGCTCAACAGATCTACATCGTAGAGTTTAAGTGAAAAGAAAGAACCTGTGTACATTTTTAGTTCAGGAATGCTGAACATCCCAGGGCAGCAGTATGCTACTTTACTGTAATAAGCAGTCTCTCCACTTATTTCTATGACAAAGTATGAGTGAAATAACTCTCAGCAGCTTATTTCCAAGTGGTTTTCATTTTTTAAAACAAGCCAAAAAGTTTCAAAAGTTTTCCAAGATACATTTCCATCTTTTTCTTTCTAAAATTTTTGCCTTTTGCTATCTGTTTCTCTTCATATTCCCTTTGATGCCTTTGCCATTGGATAATAGACTAGATTATCTAGGTTTTACATCTTTGAGAACATCCTTATGTATATAGTACAAAAAGTAATTCTGGGGAGTTGCTTTCTGTAGAGAATTAATAGTATGAGCAGACAAAAACCTATTATCTCCAAATTCATGCAAGGTTTTTATTAAATATACCTCTTAAAAATAAACATAAAAATCTGCTTTTAATTTTTTTTCCTTTAGAAACTACATTGAAAAACTTGAAAACTTTAACTGAGCAAATATACCCAATAGTGAATTAGTGAATTAGGAAGAAAATTAATTTATTGTCTCCCATCAAAGAACACTTTCTTTTAACCATCTGCAGGGTTTCTCTTCACTGCAGACTGCTGTATCACACTGAGGTAAGAATGTGACACAGATTAGAGTATAAGCAGAAACTCTCTCTTGAAACATTTAAAGCAGAGGTGGATGTAGAGCACAGTTAGAGTTGCAAAGCTTAGTGGGAGAGAATTCCTGCTTTGGATGAAATATTTTCTAGCTGACCTAACATGGCTCATCCCTTCTAAGATTCTGCAAAATGGCAACTTAAAGTGGTCTCTGGTGCGTAGAGGTTTTTAATGCTCACGCTAATGGTCTACAGATCCAGAGTCAGAGTACAATTCTGAAACATTTCAGCCACCGTAATAAGTACTAAACCCCATGTTAAAACACATGCAGAGGTCTTTTCTTTGAGTAGCCCTATCTTTGAGGTGGTGCCAGGATAACCTGACAGACAGGTCACCTTCACAAAGTGAAGGCACATAAAATCTGTCTTTAGACTATAAAGTTTTGAAAAACTACAGTTCTGATATGTTCACTTCTCAGGAACTCCCTGCAACCCACAGGAAATGCAATGGCTTCACTTCCTTGGAATGGGAGCCATTCACTTAAAAAAAAAACAACAAAAAACAAACAAACAAAAACAAACAAACAAAAAAAACCCCACAAAAACGCAGGAGAGAAGAAAGCTGAAGCCATAGCTTTGGCACATGTCACTCTGCATCAGGAGCATCTGCTCTCAAATTCACAAATTTCCCATCTCTCAGACTCACAAATGCATTAAGCATGTGAAATAGAGTCTTTGGGGAGATAGTACTTGCATTCCCCATGACCACCTTCAGTTGACTTGACCAATCAATGCTAAAGTAAAAGCTGGACTGTCCCACTGCTTCCAGTGAATGAACTCAAATATTTGCAAAGATAAAAAGACAGCATCTTATGCCAGTAACATATGCAGATTAATACAGTTCTATAGTACAAAAATTGCATAACACTGTGTTTTCTCCTTCCCAAATTATAACTTTACAGCAATTAGAACAAAGAGCTGTTTATAATTTTGAGTCTGTTTTTTCTAGTTTACTATATTCAAAAGTTATGCCATCCAAAAGACATTCAAAGAATAAAATATCCGATACAGAAATAACTGTCCAAATAAACTGAAATTGATTTACTGCATATGCCAAAGAAAATAGAATACTAAAATATTCCCCTGGGACTATTATTTGACACCACAACCCCTTAGATTTCTGGGCTCACATAGGGCTTTCATGTGACATATTCTAATTTCAGTCACAGGTTTAAACAATTTTACCTGTTATCAAATCTGACATATAAACCCCCTCATTAATATCATTTTTATGTATTTCTAGGTGCATATAAAACAGTATGACATATATGACCTATTAAGATTACAGTTCCTCTGACACTAATTAGTAAATGCACCTTGAATTTTAAATAAATAGACATTTGAGTCTCTGCCAAAGAAGAACAGGAAGATAAAATATACATATGCCATTCCCTAAAGCTAATAGAAAAGTTCAGTCTGATTTTAAGCTGCTTTAATGGACATGAATGTCAAAAGGAATAACAAAATAACTGCACTAAAGTGTGTTTTTCTTATCTCTTTATACATAAAAATACTTACCAAAGGCATAGACATAATTATTTGAATAATCTATTATTCTAAAAGGATTTTTTTTAACTCTGCAGTTCACTATGTTGCATGGTGTACTTAAAATATAATGCAAATTTTTTGCTGTCTGTACCAGTGTGAAAGTTTAGAAGAAAAAAAATCTTGAATCTAAAAGAGCTATGCATGAATACAACATCATGAGTCCAGGACCTAATGCAAGAGAATAGAATAGGTGAGGGTTGTCTTGGAATAATTCTGTTGTTATTTTTACCGTACTATTGTAGAAGAAAAAAACAACAGGGAAAAAGAAATTTAAAAAAAAAAAAAAGAAGAAAACAAAAAACAACAGGCAAGACAGTTCCAAAAAGCAGTTTAAGGGCCAAGAAAATTAAGTCAGCATCTTACATGTCCAGAAGTAAAACTGAGATCCAGAACAATCTCTCCTAGTCACTGCTGACTATAAAGAAGCCTGAGGTGCCCATGAACTCCCCTTTTTACCTCAGCATTCTCTTGGCACCTGCACTGTGTTCACACCTGGTAGGACCTGCTCAAACCCCAACCCCTTGGCTTTCCAAACTAGGCAGAAGAATAGTTACATCTTCACATTGTAATCAGCTGTAAAAAGTAGAAGCCACCTGATCAAGACTGCTGTAGGTCAGCCCCCAGGATTTCTTTTATTTTACAGATGAAGACAACTGGCATTTCCATGGCCCAGTCCATGACATCTTCAAATGGCACTTTTTAAGTTGATGACATATCCTAAAAATGTCTTTTCCTCTCTACTGCCATCAAAGGCACTCTGGCATGATTAGTATAGAAGGAGCTGTCTAAACCTGTTGTAGGTGATAAAAATAGCTTAAACTGTAAATGCTAAAAGGCAGCAGATAATTTGGGGTGAGTGAGTGGGTGTGGGTGTGTACAGGAGAATGTCTGGACCTGAGCTTTTGTATTTTCAAGCAGAAACTTGCTAGCTGCAACCAGCATGGACTGGCCACGAATTCTGATAATACTTGAACTGAGCAGAAGTGACACATCCTGAATCCTGCAATTAATAGAGACATGAGAGAGAAACACCAATTAGGAAGCTAGGCATGTGCACACACTCTAATTAGGTTGGAAAGCTTAGAGTTTGGGCCTCTGTAAAGAAAGCCAGTGTTAAAAATAAGGGTCTTGATAACTGGTCTCAGAAAGAGGGGTCTGAAAAAGGTGGTGAGTGGCCTGATTCAGGGATACAGAGGCATGCTGCTGTTACATAAATACAATCATATTTTATTTCAAAGCATTTGTGTACATTGACAATCACACAGAATTACACAAAAGCCTTATCATTTTTTAACCCAATAACAGTGACAACAGGCAACAGTGACAGGATAAGAGGAAATGGTCTCAGGCTGCACAAGGGGAGGTTCAGGTAGGACATAAGGAAGAATTTCTTCATGGATAGGGTTGGTAAGTGCTGGAATGGACTTCAAAGGAGGTGGTGGAGTCACCATCCCTGAAGGTATTCAAGAAATAATTGGGTGCGGCACATATTATTAGCCATAATAAAGACTTACATGTCTGAATTTGGGCAAGGTAGATTCTGTCTAAACTGAAGTTATGGGAAGATATTGTCCATAAAAAAAAAGGTATGAACCTCTCAAGGATGCTCTCAACCACAGCTCAGCACTCTTCTCAGTCTGACAGCACTCCTTCTTGTCAGAAAATATCAGCTACTGTGCAATTGGGTGGTGGGACACCTAGAATTTTTTCTCAAGCCCATGACAGCTGTCATCACATAACAAAGAACACAATTTTACCAGTGAAAGAAAACAAGCAAAGCAAAATTTCATGCATAGGTGTTCACATTAAAGGCCTCCATTCCCAACATTAATCCAAGGGTTTATTCAAAAACTACACAAAATATGTAAATAGTATTATAGGAAGAGACAGATCTCACAGATAACATGTTACCTGGAAGGTTAACTGTATTTCTTTTTTTCATCAGTTTCCAAAGAACTGTGGTATGGCAGATGAACAAGATACCTCAAATGACTGAAATAGAATTTAAGTACTTAATTTCTCAGTTATGACGCTATTCCTTCTCTGTCTAACCTACTGCTTCATTCCAAACCAGCTAAAATCTTTTATCCTTTGGATTTTTAACATTAGCATTTCCTTCACACCTGAAGTCCAGTTTATGAGGCTGTCAAGATATGCTTTAGTTTGCACAATTTTGAACAGATCCATGCCTAAACTGTGACAATGCCCAATGTCTATTTAGAAATTAGTTGCTCTTTATCCATGATGTTTAATGAGCCTCACCTTGTGGATAATTTCAGAGTCTTTTGCATACATTACAGTCCATACCAAGTCCAATGACAGTGATCTCTGGTATCTGCTTAAGAAGTTTTCGAGTAGAAGATATTGAAAGGGCCATGAGAGCATCCCTGGGAGCTCCTGGAAATTCATCTGATAAAGCTCTGGGTCACTTAAGAGCCAGTGCAATTGAGGGTCACCTCTTCCCAGTGGTCACCCAGGAGAAGCTCCCAGGGGCCATGGTGTGAACACTGGCTGGGAAGGTGCTTTCTATTGAGGGTCCTGCCAGAGCTCCAGGTCCAGCTCCTGCTGTCCTGTGTCCATGTTCCTCCTGCTCCTGCTGAGCCACAAACACCTGGAGGGCAACATCCCAGCCTGGGGCCATCGTCCCACCATGCCCCATTGGGCACGGAGGTGCCCAGTGCCCTGGGACAGGGCTGCGTTTACTACAAAGACTTCATTGAGACACCAATATAAAACACAGAAATGAAAACACAAAATTCAGATTTAGGGTTGATTTGTGCCTTATTGGCAGCTGTAAGTAATCTTAAAATTTCACACAGAATTTAAAGCTTGTTTTTTCTTAATCCTTTTACTTTTCATAGTTGTATCTTATTTATTTCCCTTTTCACACCAGAGGAGTTATTTTTCATATGCTCATCTACTTTCTTATTATTCCATACTCATTTTTTGTGTGAGAATGGCTTCTTAACTTACTACTCATAACTTTATCCAAAAGATTCTTTGATTCAGTAAAGAGTGTGTTATCCAAATCAGAAGTAGAAAGACTTAAAACTATGGAATGACCAGCTCCAATTAACCAGGGAATTTACCTCAAATAATGGAAGCTCTTGTTGGAATCCTTACATTACCTCCATAAATTTTTGGTTGAATGCTTTGTTCAGTGAGCTGAGTCAAGTGGGTGAACAAGAACACATACAAGAAGCTAAGTGTCCTTAATAGCCAGTGGAGGAAACTTTGGGGCACCTCTCCACAAATATCTTTCCCCTGAACATAGAGGAATTCTATGAAATTTAGCATCCTTTCAGTCTGTCTAGTTTTCTTTGGGACTTTTTCCTTTTGTACAAACAATTAGCTATTCCCAAGGTAACACAGAGGAGCTGCCTTGAATATTTAAATCCTTCCCTCGGTGGATTGTTTATACAGAGTAGAATAGCTCCAGGAGAAGTCACTGGGAGATAATAAATACAGTAAAATCCACATTGGAATTTAGAGATTCACAGGGCATAGAAGAATCTTGGATCTCAGCAGACATTATGGATCAGACACATCTGGAACTTAAACAGGATCAGTAAAAAGCAATGACAACTCTTTGTGCAAACAGTGATGGCTGGACAGGTGACAATCATTATTGAGAAATGAGATCTCTGTGTCATAAAACACAGCTCCATGAAAATATCAGGTCAGTGCAAGAGCAGTCAAGAAAACAAATGTAATTCTATGAATCATGAAAAAAATAGCAAACAAAATAGAAAATTTAATTATGCCCCTTTTTGTATAAATGTGTGATATATGAACATCTGAATATCATGTATAATTCTTCCTAGTGAAAATATTATAGCAGAACTAAAAAAGATCTGGAGTTGTATGGGACAAGACCAACAAACAAATGTCAGCAAGGAGTATATGTGTTTGCTATAGTTCTCCAGGAACAAACTGTCTGCACACTGAAAGAGCAGGAACACTGCAGCTGTGAAGCAAAGGATTGAGCAACACAGAGGTATTGTGGTTATGCTACATCTAAAAAATGCAGCTAATGGGAAACTAAGTCAAAGAATGATTTAGATGATAATCAAAAACTGAATTTTGCTTCATTAACTTGAGAATGCATATTGTTTTCCAGGCCCCTACCTATGCTAATGACTAAAGTCAGTCCAACTCCACCTAAATATGAACTGACATCAACTTTAATATTACTTTTTCCTCTCCTTCAAAGACATTAATATAAATACAGCGTGTGTGGGGAGGGCAGTCAATGAAGACTCCATCATAACTTCTAGGACTGGTCAATGACCTGAACCTGTCTTCTCCCTTGTTGGGACACATACTGGATAAGAGGGATAAGAGCCTTATCCTATGCACACAGAATGGTTATCTCAAGCTAGCTTTCATTTGTGATAAGAACTTGTCTGTCTATCACTTCAAGTTCATTTTTGCAGTCTGCATACTGTCAATGGCAATCTCTGAGCAGCCCATCGCAGTCTTCTTCTATCATTGTGCTTGTTAATATAGAGTGTCATTCCATACTGCTTAATGGGAGTCGTCCTTTAGGGGCACTAGCAGCAGCTGGCAGCAGATAACAAGAGTTGATAAACCTGACAATATTCCAAACAAAAGTGCAGGTGTTGCTGGTGCATGACCCTGAGTAAATTAGCTGAACCACACTCCAGTACAGAGGGCTGTTCAGTGGGGTCGACATAATAGGGTGCTGACAGGCTGGTTGGGCACAAGAGTTTTGTCTTCCTCAGCCATATTGATAGATTGATCCAAATCAAAGGTTCAAGGAAAGCTGCCTTTCACATGACAAGGTGAGTGATGAAAAATGTTTAAAAGTATCAAACTGTAGAAGGAATCATTGAATAAATTACAGCTTTCCAGCCCGGACAGGAGGCAAGTGAAAGGGTTATACATGAACTCATGTATATCATAGAGTAAATGCATGGGAGATGCATAATATGAGAACTAAATAACATTCAACAAGAGAAGATGGTAGCATATAAACAATTTCTTCATTCATTGCATCTTCAATACAGAATATCGTTGATGCTAAAAATTTACATGAGTTCAAACAAGGAGTGTGTGAATCCACAGAAACAAAGAAAAACAGCTGTGGAGTGCTGAAACCAGACTTCCATCTTCTTCAAAACAGGCCTAGCCATCTCCTGTCATTGAGTGCTGAACATCATTGAAAACTGTGGCAAGCAGTGTTATAACCTACTTGTGTTTTCATGTTTTTTTCAGTATCTCACACTAATATATAGCAATATACACATTGAAGTTTTGGTACTTATTCAGTTTTTGATGTTAGAAACTGAGTCTCGGAGAGAGAAGTTGAATCCTCCAAGGTAACACACTCAATCAACATCAGAGATAGGGAAAGAAATAACCATCTTCTGACTGTCATCTCAATGCTTCATCTCTGAGACAGAAGGAAAGCCTTGACTCTTTAAAGGATCTCTAAAACATGAGTAGATGCAATGAGGTTTTTTTAAAAAAAAATTTAAAAATCACTAACAGGATCTGTATGAGATAAAATGGGGTTTAAAAAATAATATGCTGCAGAGGGGAGGAAGTCTGACAGCAGGCATTATGCCTCATACAGTGTCTTGGAGTGTGTGTGCATTCTGCACACAAACATTGCCACGTATTTCTCTCTGTTTGATTAGGCTCAGCTGGATGCAGTATTCTTGATTGAGGTACAATACAAAGAAATGCTCTCTTCTCTCCCTGGGAGAATAAAAGTGTCCTTTTCTTTTTTTCCCTTTTCTCTTTTCAGCAGGCTTCTAAGTGGTCTGAATAAATCCAAAGGCCTTGGATCCCTACTGTCTAGAGAAATCAAGCATGTGACAATTTATCTCAGCATACTATGGAATGAGAAGATGTAGTCATAATTATTCAATAAGATCCCCACATTTCTTTCTTTGTATACAGTGATTTTACATCACTCTAAGTAGGACAAAAGGCCTTCTCATAACAAACAATGTGAAGATAATGACTAGCTATATGAATAAGAAATCCTCATTTACATAATCTGAATGAAAATATCTACACCCTGTTTTTAAATAGTTTCCCTCTGCTTAGCACTGAAAGGTCTGTGTGCATGATGACGTAAAAGAGAATGCAATTTCCTAGAAGTATGAAGGGAAGGGAAAGCACTTTACTTTCATTATCCTTTTTGAACACAGAGACTTTTATTTTTGCTTGAGATACCACCAAGAAGGAAGATATTCCAAGAAGGAAAAAAAGGATGAAAGAAGCATCTATTGAAATAAATAATGGAATCATAGAATGTTAAGGGTTGGAAAGGACCTTAAAGTTCATCTAGTTCTGAGCCCCCTGCAATGGGCAGGGGCACATTCCACTACACCAGGTTGCTCAGGGCCTTGTCCAAACTGGCCTTCAACACTGCCTGGGATGGGATATCCACACCTCTGGGCCACCAGTTCTAGTGTCTCACCACCCTCACAGTAAAGTATTTCTTCCTAATATCCAGCCTAAATTTCCTCTCTTTCAGTTTGTACCCATTATTTCTTGTCCTATCACTACAGCACCTGACAAAGAGTCCCTCTCTGGCTTCCCTGGAGGGCCCCTTCAAATACTGGAAAGGTTGCTACGAGGTCTCCACACAAGTTTCTTTTCTCCAAGCTGAGTATCTGTGGTGCTTCAGTTCTCTTCTGGACTTGCTCCAACGATTCTATGTCCTTGTTATGTGGGGACGCAGTACTGTGGGTGGGGTCTCACAGGAGCAGAGGAGAGGAGGAGAATCACCTCCTTCAGCCCACTGGCCATGCTCATGAATGAAACACACTGCATTGTTCTACTGACTTAGACTCATGCTGTTGTTATTTAAAGATCGTGTTTGTGTAAAAAACTGTACACACTCAAAAATAAGGTAAACCACTGCAGTATCAATTGTATAACTCTGGCCATTTTACAGTGCATGTGGCACTCAGTTTACAACATAAAGCACTGACCCCTTGGCATTATCATGGCAATGTCCTCAGTAAAAATCACAGAGCTTACCTTCTCCTCCTGTAACAGCACAAGACAATCTCTGAATGTCCTCATTGTTGTTACCTTATTTGCTATATTTGCTAAGGGCATAAATCCAAGCACCTGATCTACTCTTGAAATGTTTTAATTCCATTACTTTTATGGTTATTTTTCAGTCTGATCAGCTCTATTTTTATGGAGATAGTTCAGTTAATACATTCACATTTAGCTCTTATGGTCCCTCTGCTGGAAAGAAAATACTTTTCAACTACAGTTCTGTCTTAGTTATTTACAAGTATGCAGAGTGAAGCTAGGAAAATGCTACTGTGGTTTTACCCACATTTTAAAAATAAGTCTGATTGTGTTTGGAAATATTTACAACTTGTTCACAAATATAAATGCTCATCCATTCCTCTTATTCTGCCTCCATAATTTACCAATCGGTTTAGAAAGATGGGCAGGAGTCAACATTTTCCTTTCATAAAATACCCCAATATAAAAAAAAAAAAACAAAAAAAAATTCTACCCCCCCGCCCCCAAAGTAAACTGAAACTTGACCATGAAGATAAATTCAAAGTTTCCTAAGAAAGTTAAATATACATGATATGATAAAATAGGAAAAGAAAAACCCCTATGTGCCTAATGCTAATCTTACCTTTATTTTTTCATATTTCTGTAATGGAAATATAGAAATAAAAATAGCAAAGATACAATTAAAATAACAAATTCAGATTTCTTCCATTTAAAAAAATTACCAAACTATGTTCCTGTTAGATATTTCTACAGATAAAACTGCATTTGTTCAGTGAAAAACAGTTCTGTCTAAAATATGCCATCAGGACTTGACTGCATCTTCTGTAAAATTAGCAGTGGAATTGTAGGAAGAGGATGCTTCATTGAGGCCTTGATCCTGTACACCACAAAGACACATAGGAGCCTTCTCTCACATGTGGGAAAAAACTACCCGAGCCATACAAAGGTCACAACACAGACTGAAGGGAATCTAAGCCTATCAGAAGAGCAAAAAATTAGAACCTTGCTGTTTGGTTTTTTCCTCACTGATCTGAGTGAAAATGCTCATGTACTTAACTACAGTGAAGAATATTTCCTCTGAAGAGGGAAAAATTATTTTATTGATTTCTACTCTCCTTCTCTTAATTTTTAATTGCGTTTCTCAATATGTATCTCAAGATGTATCCCGATATCTCTATCTGTACCTTGTTATTTAAACAAAAATATACAATGAATAAAGGATAATTACACAGCCACTCATGTAATTCATTCTTTATTTGTGTTTTCAAAAAGTTCTGGAAAAGCACACTCTGTCTTCTGCTGGTCTTCAGCTATCCCTCTGGATAAAGGCTACTGAAAGAGTCAGTGCCAAGTACACATGAATCCCACCCTCCTTCTGTTCTGAGGTCCAATGCATCCTGCTGAAATGTACTCAGGCACTTTTTGAGTAACAGCATTACACAAGTGAGAGAAGCGGGAGCTGGTAAATAATGCATTAAATCAAAATTAAAAGAGGAATCTAGGTTACCAGAAGCTGAGCTAACCACTGCTTGACCAGGCATTTGGAGCAGACAGAAATCTTCCTGGCTGCTGAAGGAGTAATAGGAACTGCAGTAACTGTAGTCTGGCAGCTTGAGGAAGATGCTGAGAGCCAGAAAGCTTGGGTCTGTTTCTTAACTGGCAAAGGGGCTTCTGCTCTTTCACACCCAGACTGATTGTGGAGATGGAAAAAAAAAAAAAAAAACAGTTGAAAGAGATTCACTTTCATGAAAACTTACAGTATCAAAGAATATCTGATTTCTTGAAGAGTTTCCAGGCAGTTCCATTTGGGAAAGACAAGCCATAGTTATATTTCCTTGTTACAGGGAAATATTTGAAGGGGCTTTTTAACCTCCTATATCACACTGCAGTAGCACATTGCTTTCACAGTATTTCTGAACAATAACAGGCTATCTCTGAATGTCTGACTGCTGCACCTTGACCTGAATTAGACCTTCCAGTCAAGATTTACAGGCCAGCATGAGGGGATTTGACTCTGATCCAAAAGAATCTATTTTAAAGAAGATGAAGTGTATGGCAGACTCACACAGGAAGCAAATGAAAAGCTGCAGCAATTCTCCCCAGCCCATCCACAGGTGGATATAATTACCGGATAAAATTACTCTGAAGTTTTGGCAATTTTTGTTCACTGGTACTGTAAGTTGCAATACTGCAAACTAAAAAATTTAGGTTTTATGTTAAGAGGGAGTAATAACTTGACTTTACAATTTTTCATATACTTTACAATGAAGTTAGACTCCATAGGAATCTAATACTTCTTGACTTGTTGTCAACATTTTTATTCTTTTTGTGACATTATTACCTGCTACTATATCTATAGCAACTGCTTAGCTTAAGAGATTTATCCTTTTGTTGAGATTCTGAGTTCTGAATTTCTGTCATTATATGCCAAACTTTGAGACTCGCTTTCTGCTTTCTAACATGTAATCTTAATAGTTTGTCACAATGTTTTCTCTTTTAAAAACTCATCCATAAGTAACGAGATTCAATATAAACTATAAATTATATGTCTTTATACAAATGCAAAATTAAATTAACAAAACATTTTATTCCTCCTATCATTTTTTTCTGACAGAATTGTTATTCATAGCAGTAATGTGGAATAACTTCAGATTTAGTGGTGAAATTAGAACAACACAAATTCAGTCTGGGATTGAGCTTTTAAGCAGTCAGTATTTCTGCCAATGCTTTTGGCAGCAGCTTCTTAGCTTCACTGTACAGACCTGATATGATCTGAGCATGCAGAATGATTTTTTTCTTCCCTCTTTTTTAATTCATTGCTAAAACACAGGAGCAATTTCATCAGGAGTAGTTTGAAGGATGACTGAGCTTGTTAAATTGAGGTGGACAAATAGACTATATTGATTTCACAACTCAAAGTTAAAAATACAGAAACGTTTACTTCAAATCAAGAGGTTTTGAAAGCAGAGCAATAGTTCATGTGGACACACAAGAATGGAAAGAAACCTTTACTCTGCAGATGAAGATAATTTGTTCAGCTGCAATCTCTTGTTCCTTCCTTTTGCAAGGGAAATAAAACTACCACATCTCCTGTGTGATGGGAGTGCATATATAGAAAACAATTGTATCAGCAGACACCAGAGGAGGATTTTTCCTTGCCTAGCCATTTGGTCTTATATTTGCTGTTCAGTAGTGATAACTAATGTTAAGTTTTGAGGCAACAAAAGTAGTTTAATTGTTAAATAGTGTGCAAAAAGAAATCACTAAACTAGAGAAGCAACTGAAGTTCTTAAAGTAGAGCTGTTTAAACTCAGGAAAATGGAGGCAAGATGGGTGGGGGATGACAGCAGCAGTGAAAGTGACATCTATCTGCATGGGTGCCTGATTGGGGGACAGCAAAGAAGGTGAAGTCAGACTTTTCTCTGTGGTCCCCAATGAAAGAACAGGGGGCAAAGAGTAAAAAAACTTTAAATGAGGGTGATCAGACGTAACAGGTTACTCAGATGCTCTTTTTGGGATTTTGGATTTGACAATCTCCTTTCTTACAGCTATTCAAAACATAACTGGATGAACATCTCAGCAATCTGTGAAGGGTTGGTCTTCCACTCTGAACAGGGAGGCTGGACAAGAGGATCTTCAGAAGTGCCTGCCAGCATCAGTATTCTGAGATTTCTGTGAAAAACTCTGAACTATTTTTTTTAACTTTCTGCCCCTAGAGAGAATCCTTTGCATGTTCAGAACCACACCAGCCTAGATTTGTTGAGAAATTAAATAAGAGCAAGCTCAGGCAATGACATAGGTATTGTTCTCCTGTGGCTTGTCCAGCTTCTTTGTGGCTTTGCTTATTAAACTGTTAAGGGATACTAAAGACACAGCATTGAAATCAAGTTCATTGGCAATGCTGCCCTGGAAGACTGCTTTATCACTCCTTTTTAAAAACTTTTGTGCATTCTTCACCTTTGAATGAGAGAGTCAGGTTTAATACTAAAGCATTTATCTAAACAAGCACCTTTACTAGCAGGTTCATGGTTTATTTAGGCACTCATGCAGTTGAACAGTGACAGCTCAAATGTTTTACAGCTTGTATAGATCTCAACAGTTAATTTTGTAATAGACATATATGTAAGTATTGTGGTGCATCTGCCTATGTTCTCATGGGTATTCACACGTGTTATACTTGAAGATAGCTACCAAACTCAGCACAGAGGTCTACTGCACAAACACAAGAGCTTGAAAAAGCCCTGTAATGTGCTCATGTGTTAATAAAAACCAAACCAAACCACCCAACCAAAAAAACCTGTGTAAATTTTTTGCGAAGTTTATCTTACTACAAACTATAATTCAGAGCTAGTTTTGCTAAGTTTCCCACAGGCATTTGGCAATCCAAGATGATGAGAGAAAGTTCACAAATGTTACAAGGTTCTTTGCAATATTTTTTTTAAATTTTGTGTGTACAGAAACAAACTATTTTCATGTTTGTTAGTGTTATCTGGATAATGAATCATAGAGTCACAGAACATGCTGAGTTTAAGGATCATGGAGTCCAACTCCTCCCCTGCACAGCAGCATCCCCAAGAGTCACACCATGTGCTGGAGAGCATTGTCCAAATGCTGCCTGAGCTCTGTCAGGCCGGTGTTGTGACCACTTCCCTGGGGAGCAGCAGGGACTGACTGGCTACAACCTCCTTTCAGGTAGGGAATAATGCCCCCTTGAGCCTCCTTTCCTCCAGGCTAAACAATCCCAGCACCCTCAGCTGATCCTTATAAGATTTGTGCTTCAGACCCTTCACCGGTTCCATCGCCTTTCTCTGGAACGCTCCAGCCCATCAATGACTTTCTTGCAGTGAGGGGCCCAGAACTGAACACAGGATTCCAGTAGTGGCCTCAGCAGCGCTGAGGACAGGGGGACAATCACTGCCCTGCTCCTGCTGGCCTTATTATTTTTGATACAGGCCAAGATTCCATTAGTCTTCTTGGCCACCTGGGCACAATGCCAGCTGTTGACCAGCGCCACAGGTCTCATTTGGCAGAATGAAAAATTATACCCTCCTTTCAGTGTGCTATTCATTAAATTTAGAACACTTTCCCTCTAGAATGTTTTTTGGGGACTCATTATATTATTTCTGGAGGGTGGCCCATAGTCAACAGGAGATTGGAAGGGTTCTGTCACATAGAACGGTCTGCCACTGGTGATTTAGTCTACCCAGAAAAGTAAAATATGTATGTTTTAAGCCTCTTACCCTGGCAAAGCTATATTTGAAATTAATGCTGTAACAGCTAAAGCACTATATAAAAACTGGCCAGGGGCACTGTTTCTCTTATTCAGCTATGAACTCAGATGAAAAGCATGAGCAGCATGCAGTTGCTCAGGAAATTGTAAAGGGACTTATTCTGAGAAAATGAGAAGGATTATGGATATTGCTGTCATGTGCATAGACACAATTGCTTGCAACTGTATTGAAATGTTTCACTTCTAAACACTTTTAATACATCTCTGCTGGTTAGTTCTATGATTCTTTATACAAGACAACTTATTTTTTTTTAAACTACCATATTCTTCTCTGTCATTACCAACACAGCAAGTCCAAAATTTATGAATCCACCAATGTACCAACTGCTATAAAATATCTAAAGCATTTGGCTAACTGGTGATATGCTTGTGTGAAAGGATTCAGACCACAGTGTTTCTTCTGTCTAAACCAACCTCCCAGGAACTGACACCAAACCTCAATTTACAAAAACCTATACACTTCAAAGGAAATCCAGGCAAACAATGGCTAAGTAGTGATTATATTGTTTCTGAACTGTACTAGGGTAATATCTGACCTAGAACATGAGCACAGGGATTGCTGTGCTCTGTTTTCCTTGTACATTTTATGCCGCAACGTTTCCTTTTTCTTCACATCAAATGCTTATTATTTGTGAATTTCCTGTTCTCTTAAAAAGTTGTGTTTTGTTGGTCTGCATCAGTTGAACTCTTACACATATTACATGAAATGTAATGAATATGGAAAATAGACAGGAAATACTCTAAATAAGAATAGTATATCTGTAAATGGCTAGTGAGCAATAAACAGTAATACAACAGATATTTAGCCAGATCTGCTATTCAGGTATCAAACAGGTGCTAGCGAATCTACTATCTGATACAATGATGCCTATGTGTGGCACAGACTAGAAACATTTATTTTGTAAGCTTTATAGGGGTTCTTTTCTAATATGAAGGTTAATTATTTTGTCTTACAGCTACTAGGTTTCTGATTTTTCACCCAAACTAAAACATAACAATGTGTGAAAAATGACCAAAGGAAATGTCACATCTTGAAACAGAAAAAAAGGGGGAGGAAAAAAAGGTGGCAACTACTGAAGAAAGGGCAGATAAAGATGCTGCAGGCAGCTGTCAAGTTTAGTTATCCAGGACCTTTCAAATATATCATAGCACTCCAAAATCTGGATTTCTGTACACTTCTGTGATCCTGTTATCTTGTTTGGATAACGCTTTTATCTGAGCTACACACGAGTAGGAAGGCACGGCTTGAACAGGCCGAGCGAGGCGATGATCACAGGGAGCCCCAGTGCCGGGAGCGTCCCCCCACCACCGCCCCGCGGCGCATCCCGGGCGGCCACAGCGCCATCCCGCGGCTGTGGCAGGCACAGCACGGACCGCAGCCGCGGGATCGCCCTCCTAGGGAACGGGAACAGCTCCCGGGAGACCTCCCGGCACCGAGTACCCTCACCTTCCCCCAAGGGACTGACTAGTTGTTTCTCTCCTAGATAGTCGTGAGTGATCCTTGCACCCTCTGGGTGTGCCAAACCCTGTGACGACTCACCGTGATGGAGAAGGAAGCACCCAAGGCTCGTAAATGCTCGTGCTCGGAAGGAACATCAACGTCTGAGCGCCCACAAACTACCAGAAAGTTTTGTTAGTAAATTAAACATTTGGCATGGAAATTGGTATATTATTCCCTGGCGTACTATATAAGCACATGACAGTGGATTTTAGGTAAAAAGGTAAGGTGAAGAAGAAGAGAGAAGAGAAAATATTAAGGGGGAGGGAGGGGGGAAGGAGGGAGACCGGAAGAAGGAAAAGAGAGGAAAAG
>VXAC01000530.1:625-115014 GCA_013399225.1 Rhipidura dahli
CCGCCCCCCCGCCGGGGCTGCGCACCGAGACCCCCTCCCGTCACTGCCGGGGCTGCACACCGAGACCCCCCAACCCCTCCATCACTGCCGGGGCTCCACACCGAGACCCTCCCGTCACTGCCGGGGCTGTGCACTGAGACCCCCCCGTCAATGCCGGGGGTGTGCACCGAGACCCTCCCGTCAATGCCGGAGCTGTACACCGAGACCCCCCCGCCCCGTCCCTGCCGGGGCCGCACACCGAGACCACCCCCCCCCGTTCCGTCGCCGTCTCTCACCTGCAGTCGGCGGCAGCCTGTAGATGTCAGTCGGGGCGTACATGGGCAGGTGGGCGCGGTGGCGGCGCAGGTAGCGCAGCACGGACTCCCGAAGCGACGGCGGGCCGGGTTTCTGCTCAGGGCGCTGCTCGGCGGCAGGGGGCTGCTCGGGCACCTGCAGGACAGAGCTGTCAGACACGAACGGGACTCGGGGCACACTCTGGAGCCACGGAGCGTGGCAGCGGCGTCCAAAAACGGCCTGAAAAAGTGTCGGGACTGGGACACGGGGCACTGGGGCACTGAGTGGGGCTCACACTGGTGGCATCGAGTGCACCCTGGGGCCGGTGGTGCTCGACTGTTTGTTCACCTCTCCCTCACAAATGACCGGCCACAGGTGCAAGGGTTGCGTGGAACAAACCCGTGTGGAACCCCCGGCTGTCCCTACACGGCCTGTCAGAGGGGTTTCGCCAGAGGAATTCCTCACATTCCCTCCCCCCGCCCATAGCCTCTATTTACTGTGGCTTTTAACCGAGTCTCGGCACGGCCCAGCTGCAGCCGGAGCACCAGGCCATTATTCCTGACGGACGACAAGTGCTGTTCCGGAAGGTCTGGCACAGCACGTGTGCCCCCGGCGTGCGGCAGCATCCAGCAGCTGATGGAGGTGCAGACCCCAGCCCTGCCATCTGCATGTTTGCATCGCCGGGGCTGCGCACGCCGGCACAAACACATGGCTGTGATCCCCGAGGGGTAAACACGCCCCGCGCCAGCGGCTCTGCCAGAGCCCTCACTTCGAGGGCAGCCTCGGGTGACAATTTCAACACAGGCTAAACGCACGGCCCCTGTCCCCAGAACTTAAACTGCCTTTTATGCACAGTTATTGCTTCGATTAACAAACATTTCTGTAAATATCACCTCTATTGCATGACACTGATTTCCACTTTCTCTGGAAACTAACCAGAAATATCTGACTTCTGCACACTTACGCCCACAGTTCTTAAACATCTCTTTCCCTCATTTTTACACTTCACTAGTAATTTTTCTGCATGCTGAAATGAGCTAGAATATGAGCAACAGGAGACAAAGACAGTAGTTCTCTTACTTCATATAGAAATACAACCAGTCCTGAAGCATTTAAGAGATATTCTACGAGCACATGGTACCTATTCCATATCTGGCAATGTGCCCAGAAGGAACACCCAATGAAAACATAAACGGTGACATCTAGGAAATATAGTAAAAAATCACCGTGAAAAAACACAGAAGTCCAAAATGCCAAATTTTCCTTCAGATGCAGATATCATCACCTATGTCCATAGGAACAATCCTGACTCACAGAGCTGCTCCCAGTCCATGAAGGGAGACTATGTCAGAACTGCTGCCACAAAGCCAGGGTAAGGCAAGTGAGTCCTTAACTTGCAGAGCACCAATTCCCCTTTCTCTGAAGCTGTTCACACTTACAGCATGAGAAAAATGTTTGAATGATGGCGAGGAAAACACATGAGGCCCCCCATTCTGCACAGAGCCTAATTTTGCACATTTTTTATAGATGTCTTATAAGAGAACGCAAATTAAACTGCACCAAGGCCCTTTCTGGGTCAGGACAACAGGAGGCAAATTGCTCTGAGCCCTTTGGGGAGGAGGCAGGGCTGAGCATGTGGCTGTAGCTGGGATGCAGCAGCACTGGGCCCTGGAGATGGGTGCGCCATGAGCTCTCCACAACCTCCCTTCCTCCTGCCACCCTGCCTCCACTTACACTCAGTCCTGTTTGTTTTCTGCACAGTTAAAAACTCCGTGAGCACATGTTTAAAACCCACCCAGTGCCATCGTCTGCGTGGGGTTAAACAAAGGCAAAAGCAGTGTGAGCAGGGGCAGGGTGAGCTGGTCCCACGTAGTGAGTTGGAAGCATCAAGATCAGACCACAAATTCTGTTTGGGATCAGCCAGAAGGTCCTCACGGGGTGCAGGAGGCAGCACTGGGGGCTGATGAACACCTGCTGTCATTAGTTCTCCCCAGGGAACACAGTGGCTTTGGATTTTGGGCAGGCAGTTCCAGGCTGCTGAGGCTTTATGCCTCTGTCTATGGTGCTAAAGCCAAAACTGTAAAACAGCATTAGCAAACATTTCAACTTCACCCTTATTCAGGAAATCCACTTATCACTGAAAAAGCCTGTTGCTTTCACCATTTGGACTACAAAAGGCATTCCCTGTGGGTAGGTGTTGAAAAACCCACGGGCTCAGCTGAGACAGGCACAGGGTGGCCTGTAGCGTGTTGCTACCAGGGAACACTACTCAACGCAAGGGGATACACAGACAAGCCAGGCTCCAGATTCCACTGGGTACTCATACTCAAATGCAGCTATAATGCAAAAATGCAGTGAAGGAAAACAAAGCAAGTTCAAGTTCTACTGCCAGACTTGAGAATATGCCCAAACAAGAAAACTGAACAATGTGCTGTACATGGTGACCCCTCCTGTGAGGTACACCGTCTGCTCAGGCTTCCCCAAAGAGAGAGGTAAACAGAAGCATAAAGCTTCAGGATAAAGATGGGAGAAGGAACCAAAGTGAACAACACTAACAAATTACCTAAATAATAAAGTACGCTCGCCAGTCGTTTTTCTTACCTGTTCCGACATCAGGGTTTGGCGCAGTTCCTTCTGCAGATCAATAAACCGATCGTGATAGATGGCCATGGACCAAGGTTCCCTGAAGTAGCTGCGTAAAAAAGAAGAAATTTAGTTATCTTGTGAACCTCTCATTAACCACTAATAAAGTATTTACCTGCTTTTTTGCCTTTATAAATTACAGTTCTGGACCCATCATGATCGTTTGTTCATAAAATGCCCCCTTGTAACAGCATGGTCAATCAATTCTTTTAATGGATGTTCCTGATGTACAGCCAGCTTCAGTAATTACATTTAAAGTGGCTTAATTCAGAGCTGTGGCAAGACCCGGTGAAGAATCCTGATTTTATCAGAATTTAAAAGCCTGAAGACCTGTAAACGGTGTCTCCATTATCTGTCCTCATTTGAGAAAAGCAGATTGCAGGATTAACTGAACTGCTGCATAAACAAATTAAATTTGTGTAGACAATGACACAAATGTTGTTCATCATTAAGGTTTCTGGATTAATAAAAGCCAGAAAAACAGGCCACCACAGCGCTGCAATATGTTCTTTGCACTAGTGTGATGAAGCTGAATTGAACCAATTCTAGTAGGAAGCTCTTGTAACTTTTTCTTTCAGTGACAGCATTCACAACAGCATTCTTCCATGAAAAAGGAGGAAAAGGATGGAGAGGACATGGCTCCCTGTAGAACCTCACAGCTGTAAATATCACTGGGGGCAGCCAGATTACAAAGCTGTGATTTACTTCTCTTTATAGTGAAAGATAATTTTTACAGCTCAGGTGAGATGCTCAGAGTGTAATTCTTGTTAATGCTTGCTGCGGTCAGGAGGTGCCCCATGCTCATCCTCATAATGACCAAGCAGATGTCAGCAGGGTCACCCAGGAAGCTGGGAGAGGGGGGCATTTTGCGTGGTTCCCACCAACACTCGTTCTTTGGGAATGGCAGCAGGGCCCTGGCACTGCCCTTGGGACCACGTGAACCTTCTCTTGCCTGGCTCAGCTGTGTGGCCTCTAAGTGAACACCTGCATAAGGCAACTTAAACATACTACACAAATGTAGTAATTCTGAGATACCTGTCCACAGAGAACTAACGTGCAGTTTCCTCACTGCAGATTTTACTTCCTCCATGTCCAAGGGCATTCCTGCTCTGAATGCCACCTCAGCTCTCCCTCACACCTGTTAAAATGCTCTGTGCACCTGGCACAGCTTGGCTGGATGTCCATGTGCTTGGCCCCTCTCTTCCCCTCTGTGTTCCAGGCTGGCTGGGGCTGCCTCTCGGAATCGGCACGGCCTCCAGCACAGCAGGGCTCTCTCCCATAGATGTTTTCACCATATAAACATTCACGGACACTATTCCAAGCACCACATCCTTGTTATGGCAAGCGCTGCCCAGCCCAGGAGTCACCAGGACTGACGCTCGCCTGCTCATTCAGATATGCAGGTTAGAAAGGATAAGCTCAGCTTTAAGGATCCTTATTTCAGTAACTGAACACCCCAAATATGTGCAGAGAGCTGGAGAAAAACACAGTATCACATAATTTCTAAAACCCTTTCCATTTCAGAGGAAAAACCCCACCCACAAACCTTCAACTCGCTATTGATAATTAATAGCAAAGACAGAAAGGGAGGAGTTATACAAGAATACATTAAGGCAGTTAAAGACTCTGGGTTTACTGATACGCCGTGGTAAAAGCCATGTTCCACTGGCCACATGTTTTGCCTTCAAGCTGGCATCTTAATTTTGACTGTAACCCAGAGCAGATGATTTACTCTCTCGACTGAGGCACACCTTCCGACTGCCTTACCTCAGTTAACTGGTTCACCTGCCTTACAGAGGTGTTGCATCAAATGCTGTTTATGTTTCAGGGGTGCCAGCTCCATCTACAGCTACAATTTTAACTCCTCCTGTCAATATCCACAGATTTGGAGCTCAAAACCTGAAATGTTTTGAAGCTCAAATCCAGTTTGGAATCTTTAATGCAAATAAAATGCCCTGGAGGAGCAGAGAATGCCTTGTCTATATTTTGTAGATAGGCTGCCAGAAGGAGCTCCCAGTAACCAACATTTACTCCCAGACTTCCTTCACTTCTCTTCACCTGAAGAACATCAAGAGCTGTTTGGAGATTCACCTCACACAAACAATTCACTTTCTTTGCCAGCTCTGTGCTTCCATCTATTTACCTTTTCAGTTCAAATCACCTTTCTCAGGGGGCAGACGGTGTTTTTGACAGAGCAGCTCTACATATGGCTGCTAAAGGGAAGCTTAATAATGAAAAACCCCATTTGAAACCAACAAGTTGACTTTCTGCGGCTCATTCTGAATTTTATTACCACTTCAGCAGCAGTACCTCAGGGCAAGCTGTGGAAGGCTTCAAAGTATAAAGCTCTTCAGTGTACGAGATGGAGCTGGCACACTCCCAACAGGGGCTCAGCGGCTCCTCTACTATCACGAGAACGGCATCTGCCACATGTGTTTGCACCATTCAGTCTTTCATAACCTGCCAGAGTGATCAGGCTAAATATGTACAAGATGACAGTGTTTGCCAGGAGCGTAATGGGTGCGCAAACTTGGTCACTTGCTAGCAGGGATCACTGCTGGAAGCCTTTGTGCCAGCGGCAGCGATGGCGGGAAGGCGTTTGTGACGGGTGGGATGGAATGGGCTCCTGCGGAAGACAGTGAGCAACATCCTTCTCGTTGCTAAGGAGCTGGTCTCATCTTTCACTGACAAACAATATTTCAAGTCTGTTCTGCCTCATTTGTGAGGTGTAGCCTACATTAGATGAGAGGCGAGGAGGAAGGAAATATTTAGTGGTGTCCTGCACAAAAGGCACAGTATCCTTCCCTCTGCAAGGGATGGATATAAATAAAATGGACAGAGCCGGGCACTGCTAGCAAGCAAAAATGGAGTGTGCACATGGCTTTCCATCTGAGAGCTGCCTAGAGTTACTCTCCATTTCATTTGCAGGAACACACCACTGTTGGAGAAGAAGCCTCTGCCTCTGTGGAAGATGGTTCTACATCCTGGCAGCGAGGACCCAACACTGACCTGCCATCTGAGTCAGGCCTGGTGGCACAGGGTGTAGCACCGGCAGCAAGGTGCAAAGCCAGAAAATCTTAAAAACTAAATGACAAACCTTCCAAATAACACTCCTGTTTTGTATAAGGACAAAACAAAAAGCAAGTTATAAAAAAAAGAGATGAGTAATTTCAGCTTTGTGGTACATCCCTACCTGCAGGGGAGTTCGGACATGCCAAATCCGCTGTGCTCTGGCCCAGGGATCAATCCTGACCCCTGAGCTGCCCTGGGGCAATCTTGCTGCAAGGAGGCCGGGATGAGGAGGGGGTTTTCCACTGCTCAAAGGGCAGGAGGCACCTCGTGACAGTGTCTTTGAAAAATCCCTCTGCAGACTGGCATGTCAGTGACTGCAGGTTTGGAGGATGATGTGCCTGTGGCTGTTCTGATGCTACTCAGAACTTGCTTGCATCCCTCCTACCCCTGTTCTTCCACCAACACACACACACCCCAGAGAAGTTCAGAAACTCCGACAGCCTGTGATGCAGGTGGAATCTGCAGCTCTCAATAAATGTCTCTAAGCAATCCTGAACACAGATCTCTTGAAAGCCCATTTGTTTCTTCCTGATGCCATCCACGAGTCACCAGTGCCCTGCCCTCAGTGCCATTAAGCCCAGTGGCCCTCTGGTGATGGCCGTGCCCTCAGCACCAGCACTGTGAGCACACACAGAGCAGCACCATGGCTTTTAGTACACAATACAAGCAGAGTCACTGATCAGCCTAATCTCCTGGTAATCTGCAAGGAGGGGAGAATCTCCTTTCTTCTTTGTAGCTTCCTGAGCTTTGTTCAACATGGGGAATTTTCAAGACAGATGTTCACTTTCCTAGGCTGAAATATGTTTTCTAAGAAGAAATGTAATAGTTGAAATGCAAAATTCTCCAGGCTGTATCTGCTACATCTGGAAGATACTGTGTCCCTTCTCAAAACCTCAGACCTCGGGACACACAGAGTCATTCCCTGGCACGTGTGGATGGCTCTGGTGGATTATGGAAGCTGAGTCTCTCAGTGGTGCATTTGGCACATGATGGCCAAAGCCCCCCAGTGCTGGGGAGAGAGCCCAGTCAGGCAGAGAAAGGCTGCTGCTCGCAAATGCCTGGAATCACCCCAGGAGAACAAGCACAGAGGAGATTGGAGCCGTTCAGCTGACAGGGGCTCAAGTGGAACACAATTATGCCAGGAGTGCCTACACAGAGCAGGGACTTCACTTCTCAGGAGTGGTGAGAGTAAAGTATTGCAGAGGGATAAGATGCAATGCAATTCTAATTTTCAGGCCATCCTGACAATAGTTCCCAACCACAGCCTGCAGATGAACAAAAGACTTTTCTCCAATGCAAGCACAAGATGGAACATCCCATCTTGCCACAAAAATTCAAAATGTGTTGTTCTGAGAACAATATATGCATGTCTTTAAGACTCTTAGTTACAAAGATATAGCAAATACCAGCAAAAGATACAAAATATTTCCTGATATACCTTGGATAGCTGGATGAGGAAACATAGTGTGTTAATTTTAAGACAATATAAATAAAACCACTGAGCATTTCCTGCATTCACCTGACCAATAATTTCAAAAGACAGCTTGTTTACATAGGTAAAAAGCAAGACCAATTTGTGTAAAATCCCCTAGAGCACCACCTGAGAGCATTGTTCTTCTGCACAGAGGACATATTCCCTGGCCTGCAGTTTCTTAACATTCACCTACAGCTGCTGAACAGTCAAGTAAATGCGAACCAATAGACTGTTTGTAGCAAGAAGGGTGCTCCTTTGCTCCCTTGCTCTGCAGTTCTGCTCCCTGAACATCTGCTTGTCCAGGCGTTTGAGTATCTCCTGTTACATTCAGTGATCCAGGACTCTGTTACTGCTCTGACCCAGTAATTAGTGAAATTAGCAGCCTCATGAACAACAAATCTGTGAGTGAATCCACTGAACAGTCGAAAAGTAAGCGCAGTGCTCCCGAATTCACAAGCTGACATTTCTTTTGTGCCTTTTGAGAAGGAAATCCTGGAGAGGAAGCCTGTACTTTTTTACTTCTTCTCACAGAACCTGCAATGCCTTGTCTTTGGACTGGTTTAAAACCCTGTTGTTTACAATCCCCTTTAAACACAGCTGCAATGGCAAACCAGAGCACAGGACAACTGCTCTTACAGTTCTTGTTCTGGAAAAAGGGACACTGAATCCAGACCTCGTTGAGGGTGATAGTGCTCCCCCCGGGGCTGCTGCAGGGACCTGCTGACGTCAGGGGGTGACACTGCACCACTCGCCAGCATCCTCCCTTTGCAAACGCCGGTGATCCATCATGACTGATAAATCAGCTCTGTTTGCTGCAGTTTTAATATCCTGGAAATGTTACAGCGCTGTACCCAGAGGCACCTTCAGAAAGCAGATCTTGGTACTGAGATAATGCAGCCCTTTCCTGTTCTCCTAAGTGTCCTCAGGAGGGACTCTCTGCTTTTTCAGCACTGGCATTTGGTAAATTTTAGACACCTTAGTAGATCACAGCAGTTACGGTGTACTGACTCTCACTGAACTGCTCTCTAAACTTTCTAAACTCTGTGCTCTTTAAAGCTGACACAGAAGCACTGCTGTCTGTGCTCTCTTTATGACCACTTTGTGGCTGACCCTGAAATCAGGCTAACTGTATTTTTTCACATCGTACTATTTCACACATAATGTATCATGGAAAACAATTTAAAGAAAATTAAACCTGAGGCACAAAATCATCAAACAGGCTGTGTGTAGGGTTATGATTGCTTTTCTGCAATTATTTATGGATTCAGAGTTCAATCATTCATAATGGTTTGCATAATTACTAATATGAATCAGCAAGGTTCGGCTACAAATTAATGTGGTAGGGTTCAGCCGATGAGCTTTTACTTACTAATTTGAACATGGGGTTTCTTAGTAACGTGGCTCTTCATTGGCAAGTTAGCTGCTCCTTTAAAACTACATTAGTATCTGGAAATCTCCAGCCATTTGTATTGATTTGCTCTGTAAGTGCAGCTGTACCAGCACACCGCGGGGTTGGCGGTTAATTCCGTGAGCGGAAAAGCCGTTAGTGCTTTGATATCCCTTCAATGTGTTCCTCTTTCCTTACCCTGTCTCCCTCTTCATGAAAAGCACACACATTTCCCTCTAATTAGGCTGCAGAACGCACAGAGCAGCACTAGTCCCTCTCAGTCACGCTCACTACCTGCTACAGTTCCTTTCTGGTCTCTTTTAACCCTGCAGAAAAACGTCCCACCGTTTTGTTCATTGCCCAATGAACAAAAGCCTAAGGTGGAATCCCTTAAATGCAATCCTAGTGTGCTGATGGTGTGGGATCCAGCAGATTCCAGAAGCAGGAGGGCATTCTAGTGTTGCTCTTAACAAACACCTACTCTTCACTTCAGAAAGCCTGGGTTAAATCCAGCTTTTCTATGTAGCACGCATTTCATGTTTAAATAATCACTGATTATCCAGCCTGTAAGTAATGAAGTTCTCTCTACCTTTTAACAGTAATGCTGAAAATATCAAATGCTCTTCTTTTCCTTAATGTATTTGTTATATTGTGAGGTTTATTAGCATTGAGTCAATAAACAGTCCAGTGTGGTGTTTCTGCTTAACAGTCTCACTGAATGACACTGCATAATAGAGCACCTTCAGCCTAATGTTAACAGCACCAGGATGTGGGAATTGAACTTCAGTGGAAAAACCTAAATGGGTACTTCAAAATAAGTGAATGCTGTTCATACAGCTAAAAATACTTTTGAGCATTTAGCTTGTACAGCCAATATGAAAATGCAATGTGAAAATAAAAAACAGGGTTTGAAGAAGAGCAGCCAAGGAAACATCTAGTGCTGTTATCCATGAGGTTTCTGGGTGGATTTTCCAAAGCCTCTCAGGAAAAGGGAGCCTGACTCCCTTTGCATGTTCCTGCAGCGTGTTCAGCAGCCTCATGTTCAGTGGCCTGTCAGTACCTGGTGCAGTTGAAGCTGTGCCACCTCATGATATTTTCTTCAGGGTGCCCACCTCTAGGACAGCAACACCCACCATGGCCAGGTAGCATGCAGGCCTGCTTAGAACCACCTGGCATGGATCTCTGCTTGTTCTCTTCCTCAGTGAAAACTAAATCCTGCCTGCATTGTGGCATGGGGAACAACATTCCTCTGTGACTACAACTCAGCTAAATCCCCTGTGCTTTTTGTCCCACGCACAAGTACTGTCACATAACCCACCCTCCCAACTCCTTCTTGCCAAAGAGCCCTGGTCATATCTGCTGGGGGCTTCTCCCTCCTCATGGTGCCCAAGACCCCTGTGCAGAGCAAGCAAATTGTCCAGTTTGACAAGCCCTTAAAATGCCAGAAACCAAGCTATTGAAACAAAAAGTAACAGTGATTTTAAGCTCTGCCTGGATGACTGTGCCTGTGAGGCTTCTCTGCTCATCACTCATTAAAACACTCACTGCCTTTGTGCACTCCTTCCCAGGCCTGACTCTGAGCCCTTCGCTGCCTCACCTCACCGCCACTGTTAGTGCCACGTGCTGAGACACAACCAGCATCTTCTGCAGGTCCTGGCTCACAACGAGTTCATTAATACACAATCACAAAATCCCAAGTAAAAGCCACTCACACCTCATTTGCAAAAGAAGCTCCTTAAGTATTTTAGAAACTAGTGGGTCAGATTTTTATGCATTTGCATTAGATTTGATTTTCATTAATGCCAAATGAATCTTACATGAAGCACTTCTATCTCATATTAAAGGCATGATGCCAGTGAGCATCCATTTGGTTGCCAAGTATCAGGAGACCCCTCTAATTATCTGGTTTGTACTTAAGATGCAGCAGAGGGAGATTCCACTGCTCTGTGGACATGTTCCATAACTTGGCAACTGCCGTGCAGCTGCCTTCAGCTCAGGAGAACACAAAAGGGGGTCACTGGATGCTTGCATTCCTCCTCTGTGAAGCAGTGTGGAGGACTGATGACCAGTAAGTCTATAAACTTAAAAAGAAAAGAAAAAAATGCTTCAGACCTCTCTCCCCACCCCTCTCTTTTATCTGCTGCTAGGGCAATAGTAATGGAAATAATCTGAAGGCCTTTCAGCAAGCGAGGGAGGGCAGGAGCATGGCATACAGTGTGGTATCCTCCAGGTCACACCACTGGAATTTGCTTTCTTTTTCCTTCAGGAGAAGACGCCCCGTGAGAAAGAGCCTTGCTCTTGGGGACTCAAATTCTAGTTGACTTTTTGAGATGCAGCCTGATGGGAAATGAATAAAAACTGTAGAAACTCCTTCCTGAAGTGGAGTCCAAATCTAGTGAGTAATGCCATTCACCTCACAGGTGACGAGTCTTTGGTTCCTACATTTCCTCCTGCCCTGCCATAGAAGAACTGCTTTGTCAGGCCCCTCTGCTCAGGAACGTACTGGCTGCAGGCCCAGGTGGAAGGAGAACACCCCACTGCGTGGCACGAGGCGACTGGAAGGGAGGGCAACGTGTGCCCACTGCTTCACCTCCTCCAAGAGCCCAGGTACTGAGGGCAGGAGGCAGAACAGTGACCAATCCTTCCTCTGGTTGTGGATCAAGTCCTGCAGCTTTTAATACTGCTGAGCTCATACCCGAATCAGTGGAACTTTTCTCCAGACAAAAGGAAATGCTATTTCTCTCATTATTCCCATTAGCCGTGGCTCCTTCTGGCACACGACCAGAAGGGGTGACTTTGTCAAGTTTGCTGATCTTGGGGGCCTGTTGTTAGTGCTAATTTGAGAATGGCACTGGCACATTCTGCCCAGGAAATCCGGTACCATGGGGTTAACTTTAAGCTCTTACACCGAACGCAAATCAGTGAGGAAATTCACTGCTAGGTGCAGTCTCTAATTATTTAAAAGATAATTTGCATGCTACACAGAAATAAATTAGCTCCCAGGTGACAGCTGTTCCACTGTGTCCATTCCTGGAACGAGATGCCATGCTGGGAAATCTAAATGCAGACCAAAAGATTAAAACACTGCACTTTCTTGCCTCCTAGGAAGGCTCTTCCCAAAAGAGAGCATAAAGAAGAGAGGAGGGGAACGATGTCCCAAACCAACAAGTTTACAAGCTTAACTAACAAACCATGCTTTCACAGCCTGTATTTTCTTTTCACTAAGGGTGCTTCACATCTTGCCAGAAGATGCGGATGCAAGTGTAACGTGCACTAGTTTAAAAGAAAGGTTTTGAAAGCCAAAGAGAGGAATTCAGTCCTAACCTCAGGTTGGCATTCATGTGGGATCCTTACAGACCACATGGACAAGCCTAAAACAGTTTTTCTTTTATCATACAGTGAATATATTTTCCTATTCTGTACCAAAAGCCAACCAGGCACCACTTTTTCTCTAAATAAAAGTGTCAAGACAACTCAACAAGAGATGCTAAACCATTTTTCAGTGTAATGGTTTTCTAACAGACAGTCTTCTCATGACTCAGTTTTAGCAGTGCCTATTGCACGCTGCACACACATGTACACACATTTTACGTGACACTGTACTGTGGGGACGTGGATGTACCACAGGTGTGATGTATTATGAGAGTACATCACACTGCCAGCCTTCCTCTGTCACTCCATGTCCTCCTGAAAGCAGCAAATTCCTGTGCCAGCTTGCTGTGTGCCAGGACTGCTCCGTGGGGATGCCAGGCAGTTTACCTGTTACACCTGGACATGTGGAACAGGAACTCCAAGCTGGGATGAATGGGAATGTGTGCGTGTGTGTGAAAGGGCCACAAGAAACACACGAGCAAGGATTAAAGAGCAACATATGTTCACTGCTGCAGAGCAACATATGGGATTTCATTCATATGACCAAAGAGCAAGAAGAGAAAGAACAAACCTATCTAAAGATAAGGTATAAAGAAGAATGAAAACAACTGGAGGCAATAAAATAACCAGATAAGAAAAACCTGGCAACTGTAATTCAGGAATTCTGCCACAGGCTAATGAGAGGTGAGATAAAATAATGAGGCAAAAGGTCCCAAACAACATCACTGTCTAAAGGCTGTAAAAGACAAGTCCAAAATTAGTTGATTGTCACTAATTAAGGAGAGCTGAAGGGATGTGATGAGGCCCTGATACATGGTATTCCTCTGTGCAGCACATCAGTGAGCCTTTGGTCAAGGTCAAGAAAATACTGCTACCTGTGCTGCAGGCTGAAATCTCAAAGCAGGGTGATTTACTCTTCCAGATGTTGCTACTGGTGTGAAAGGTGCTGGTACATCTAACAGGTGACACTGACCAACCCAGGCAAAGAGCCACGGCCTCGGTGTGGTTCACAGCAAAGATGAGCTCACAGTGTGTGTGCGCACTGTAATGCCACAAACAGGACTGCTGGTACCTTGCCACAACCTGAATATTGAGTTCTTCCACTGCTCCCAATGTCTGGTCAGCATGAGCTGTGACAAGGAAAGGAAATCACCTGCTGCCTTCACCTATCTCTTGTGCACTTGTGTCACCCTCCTTCAGTTTCTCCTTAACACCTACTGACAGTGTGCTGTTCAGGTGAACTCCACGTCTGCTGTGTCCCACTCCTCTCTCATAAAACAAACCCAACATTTGCTGTAAATCAAAATCGAGCCCTGTAGCAGAAATAATTCACAAGCATGTTCTGGACCACAACACACCCTTTACAGCACACTTTTACAAACTGTTACCTAAACAACAATGTTGAATCTGAAAATTTTGCTGCCATTTGTGCCTTTCTTCCAATCACTCATAAACATAACAAAATCAAACCTGGAAACATTTCAGGCACCACTATCAGCTTTGTATCACAATAAAAACTGATCCTTTGTTCCTGAGCGTGGCTTTCTGTTTCTACCCAGCTGATGTAAGGCAGTACTTCACTACTCCATCTGTGACAGTTTATGTTTCAAAGCACCATTCTTGAGGGATTTCTTCAAATGAGAATCAAAAGCAATGAAACATTCTCTCAGAGGAGATGGCAGATGAACCAACCAGGCCCTTCAGCCTCTCCCACCTCTTCAGGATTTATCACTACATGAAAACAGCCAAGTTGTTGAGCATGACAATCACAATGAGTTATTTAAAATCTCCCTAGAGACCTTTGGCTTAAAAATTTGATTCAAAGCAACAAAAATACTTTTAAAAGTGACTTTTGAACATGAGTCTTCAGTAATAAAGGGTTGTTCAGGTTCAGCTTAATGATTAACATACTGAATATTCTAAACAAAAGTGATATGGACACTGAAATGGTCTTTCAGGTGAAAGATAGTCAAATAAACGATTGCTCCTTCTCTAAGTAAATCTCAGACACACAGCTCTTTCCAGGAAAGTCTTCAGGATTTCCATTTTTACCAACAACTTTTCTAAGTCCTGGAAAATATTTTTAGATCTATTTTTCTACCTCTTGTTCCAAGGGAAAATGGCCAAAAGACAAACCATAATAAGCCATGACTGAAAGTCTGGCAGAATGTAGATTTTGTGCACAGCATAGAGCTTGTCTCACCTGTAGAGGTCTGTGAGCTGCTCGGCCCTCCAGCGGTAACACAGGTCATTCAGCAGGCGCTCGTGTTGTCCATACAGGCAGATGTAGTTGGACACAGGGAAGGGTTCCTTGGAAAAGCAGGTGATGCTATCCACCATATTGTATCTGCTGAAGTGCATCCTGAAGTAATTCCCGTGCCCTGCCTCACCGGTCACAATCTCCATCCCCTGGAACAGAAAACACCAGGAAAGCTGTGCAGATGGAAGGAACACCTGACCTGGCACACATACAGGGTAAGCAAGGGGTTCCCAGCCCTCAGTTCCCCCTGCTTAATGTCCACAATCCTTCTTTTAAAATCAAGAGACTGCTCCTGGCACAGTGGGTCGTCAGGCACGTTGCTGTGGCTTGGATACAGATTTTCTGTGTGGTTTAGTTTGGCTACTGCCCACCCCACGGTGCAGCACCAGCCAAGTGCCACTGCAGACACCTGGGGGATATGGCCCCTCCAGCTGTGCTGGCAGCATGACACCAGACCCACAGGGACCTGTGACCTCCTGGAGCAGCAGCTGGAGTCAGGAGGGATGCCCTGGGGCATCCCTAACAACACTGGATAGCTCTGTGTGGGTAACTCAATTGAACTCTGTTCAGCCTCGTTTGTGACACAGAGCACACACATGGCATATCAAGTTTACAGTCAATAAAAGAACACCAATATTGGATGTTCATGCTAAAACTGTAGCATTTATATTCAGCTACTTAAACCAATCACTTACACAAAAACGTAAAAATTTGCTTCAAACCTCACGTTGCAGTGGAATGATCAGATAGCTTGAAGCTATTTTTTCAAGCTGTATTCCTGTTACAGTTTTATACATTTCTACAACCTGTTGCTAGGCTACAGGAACATTTAGTATTTTCACATCTAAGCTAGTACCTTTCACAAGCTTCTCTTACTTCTTTCTTAAAAAATTCTTTTAGAATTTACATTAAGTTTCTGGAGTGGCTTTAAAAAGATGGTCTCTCTTCAGGTAATCAGCAGGTCATCAGAGTGGCAGCAAAAGAATTCTAATCATATTCTAACAATTTGGAGTAATAAAACCAATTCCTCTCTCTGATAGTCCTTTCTGCTTTCCACTACATGCTGCTTTGGATGGCTCATCCTGGATCTGAAAAACAAGGTGAGCCATGCTTTGATTCCTCTCCTATTTCCTTTTTTAAAAGCCCATTTGCTTCGTTGCTGTCCAGGTTTTAAAGTCAACACTGAAGCAGCTTTTTAAAAGCTGCTCTTTAAATCAACTGCAAAAATGGGCTTGATGCAGAAATTCCCAAGGAATAAGGTACAATCTGTGTGAAAGAGGATCTTGCCTAGGTGGAGAGTCCTCTCTGGCTTAAAAAACATTAATCTAGTCCTTTTCTTGCCTCAAGCCAGGCTCTGCAGTAAGAGAAGCGCTCCAAGTTTGTATCCTGGGACAACCTCCATGTAGCCCAGCACAGGGAGTGCCTCCCTGCGCCCTGTTCCAAGACAGCTCCAATGGCTGCAGGACTCGCTATTTTCTAGCAGCACAAAGCATCTCTTCCACAATACTTCCTGCTGTTCCAGAGACCAACTGAATTTCCCTGACTGACTGCCATCATCTGTATGCCCTTGCAGCACCAGAGTGCAGGGAGCTGTTGTGAGTGGAGGCTGTTAACTGAGGCTGAAAGCATGAAATCCTGCTAATACTGTCCTGTGTCCTCTGTATGCAAACCAGGATCTTTGGAAAAAGCCAAACACCAGGAGGCATGGAAAGGTACACCTGAGAGATTCTGTTAGTTCTGTGACTGCTCCTGGTTCTCCAGCTGTACCTGGTATACACGGTGCCCCCAGGCCCAGCTACCCTAAATAGGAACATCTTTGCAAACAACCCAGGGGATGAAACAAGAAAAGCTCCATTATTTAACTTACATGATCACACGGGTCATGTTCTACATCCAAGGGCACGGGGATTGCTGGCTTGGAAACATGCAAGTAGTTATAACCTCCAGGAAGAACACCACCTGCCATAAATGAAAATATGAGATTTATTAAGTCATTAACAATGAAGAAAACAATGTAATTTTTTGTCCTCCTTCTGCCATCATCTTTTTTCCATCATATAAGGAGCTTTGAGGGCTGTAGGGCCATGAGATGGCACCTGAAGTGAGATGGACCCACCTGTACTAGAGAAGAGCAAAAACACCTCAGAAGGGATGGAAATAGGACAAAAATCCAGCTGGACATACCTTGAACTTTACACCTTTTGTATATAGGGATGAGTCTGTCTGAGCCTTCTGGTGGCTCAGAACTGAGCTGAGGGGTTGGATCAAAGAGACTCAGCATGGATGCAGCAAGCTCAAAGCCAATCTCCTTGGAGTTGAAGTTGCTGTGTGTCAATTCATCCCTATAGTATCTCCTGGAGAATTTTGTCAGAGGACCTGCAGCCCTGATGCTGACATCATTGGTGTGGAATTTGGCATCAATCACAAGTCTTCCATCAAAAACAAGGCAAGCATCATTGATGGCCTTAAAGGTTTCATAATCCACTGTCCTGTAGGCAAAGCTAAAAAATGCCTAAAAAAATGTAAATAAGTGAAGATTATTGTATATTACTTAGCGGCCGATGCCATAAATCGAAACCCAGACTTTATTCTGAACGTTATTTTAAAAAACAAGAATGTGAAATATAGTATGATTTTAGCAACACTGGCACAGCAGACAGAGAATTCTGATCCAATATTTACAGCTACCAAGGTTAAAACTAAGACAGTAGAAAGGAAAATTACTAAACTAGACTCATCTGCTTCTGGTTATTAGATAGTTTAAAAAATCCAATATGTGCTACATCCAACAGCCTGAGTGGCCTGAGTGCCTATTTTCTATTTTAGTACAAGCATGGAACGTAGACCTGAAGCCTTTGTGAAGTTTTTCTTCCAAATGCTCAAGCCAACCTGAAATCCCAAGGAACAGAAGAGCACGGTGTATTTGGAATTTAGTAGGATAGTTGTGTATTACAAGTGTTTTTCCAACTGTTGAGCCTGTTTACCAACAAACTTTGGCTAACCGGCACAGGGACAGTCAATGAAATGGAAAGGTCAGAAATAAACTTGTTCAGAGGAAATGTCATCCTCATTCCAGCTACTGCAGCAGAATTTCAGTCAGTGGAGGCTGCAGAGGCCAAGGACCCTAGGTCCATAAACTCCTGCTTTAAGTCTCAAAGAAAGAAGGTAGTGATAATTCTCTCCTCCTTCTGTCTTCTCGTGGCATGGGCACAGTCCCTCTCCTGGGCCACAGGGAAGCAGAGCTCCTCTCCCCACGCAGAAGCTGGGGCAGCACGACCAGCACTGCAAAGCAGGTGGTGCTGCGAGGAGACAGCAGACATGGGAGAAGCAGCAACCACGAGCAGCGTCCTCGAAGCTTTCCCTGGCAAGGGATAAACTGAGTGCTGGCAGAACACAGTCCCCGAAGAAGTGTAAAACAAGAGCACCCACTGGACACCGAGCAGTGAAAGGAGTAAGACCGACAAGGCTGAGAGATGTTTTGCACAAGACCACAGTCTGCAAAGGGCACAGATGAAGACTGACTGCCTCATTGCTCCAAGGGTTTGTGAAGCCCCAGAGCCCTCACACCGGGGTTTTCCTGCCATCAGTGCCCTCAGCTTTTAAAACCATTAGACGACAAGTTGCTGCCCCTCCAGCAAGAAAGATTCCTTTACAGGCTTAGGAAAGGGTGGAAGGGTCTCAGAGGAGCACATTTTCTTGCTGCCTTCATCCTGAACAGCCCAAGACACAATTGTGCCAGGACAAAGCAGCATCTGTAATATGTCCTACCCTTAGCACCAGCTCAGGACACAGCTGTGACCAGGGTAAAGGTGTTACCCAGTTGTACCCCCAAAGACCTGTCCTGGAGACTAAGGGCAAGTGTCAGATACTCAAATGGCTAGATGAGGCAGCTGAAAGAAAAGGCACAGGAGAGGGAGGCAAAGGGAGCTAGAAATTTTAACAACACTGGCAGTGGATACGGCAGTGGAGGAGCCAGAGCCCCTGGGTTTGTTCATAGATAAACCAAGTGATGAACTGTGCACAGCTAAGGGCATTCTGACCATCTCAGAGAGCCAAAAATCAAAGAAGCTCTGCCCATGAGGGCAAGAGGACCACACAGCCCCACATCCTGCTGGCTGACAGGCAGGACAGTGTCACCAGAGGGGAGGAGAGGGCTGCAACCTCCAGGCGGGAGCCATCTGTCAGCCCGGGCAGGAGGGAGGGAGGAGGGAGGGAGGCTGCTGCTTTAGGGAAAGAAGAGATTTTCTCCTGTTGTTTTTATCCTGCAGGACTCAACAAATTATGTCCCCAAGAACTGCCAATCAACAGTTGATACTGGCTGAAATCCCAGAAGGCCCAGAGCTGCTGCAGAGCTGATTCCTGCAGAGCTTGGTCTCTCGTGAGTGCAGCTGCTTTCCCGGTGGAGCTGCTCTTCAGAGTCTGCTCCTCCTCCGAGTCCAGACTCCCAGGAGCCTTGCACAGCAGCTGAACTGGTTTTGGAGAACACAAAGCCCTTGACATCACAAGCAATTGCAGGTCTTTCATCTAAGAGGCTGTGAAAGAGAGACCTCAAGAGGGAAGGACCGTGGAAGGAGGAAGGATGAGCACGAATGGGCAGAAGAAAGAAACCCCGAGGCAAGGGGGGTCTGAAGGAACAGTGTAGGGGAACAGAGTGAGGGCTGAAGGGGAGCTGGTCAGTGGATACCAAGCTGTGAAAACAAGAACCACACTGACATCTTTGTGGAAGGATAAAAACAGAGAGATTTCAAGGAAAGAGGAGAGAACTTGAAAAGCTGCATACAAGGAGAGAGTGGGAAGAATGTCACTACTGATTTGCAGACCAAAGTCAAGAGACCGCAGTGGATAAAAGTGCTGTGTGAGGTCTTCACCCCCACCACAAATCCCCCTGTTACAAAGAAAAGGCTGCAGAGCAGGGGGCCAGCAGGGACCCCGACACCTGGGAAGCTCTCTGGGAGTGGCACAGGGCTCGTCCTCTCCACAGTGAAACCCACCAGCTGCACAGAGGAGAGCACACAGAGCAGGGAGTGCAGAGGGGCTCGCAGCTCCATATGGACGCAGGTTTTGAACTGTCTCTGTCAGAAGCACTCACTCCTGTGGATTAGTCCAATAAAGGAAAACAAAACTATCCTGACCCTTAGGAAAGGCCAGAACCTGTCCCCAGTCTCAGAGCAGAGACACACCTGTGAACATGCCTACAGCTTCCATAAGATACTGGTACTGGAAGTGAAAAAAACTGCAATCATTGATGTAGAGGGAAAGGAACCTTCTTAAAATATGTTTTCATTAAGTTACATACTATCCCAGTGTTTTTAGCTTCTCCTATGACAATCAAATGCACATAACTATAGACAGGAGTAACTGCACATTTAAATAAGAAAAGGATTTCTGGAATTACTTTGAAAATGAATTAAGAGTATTTGTCAATCAGCAGTGAACAATTACTTGTGTGTCAGGTGACTTAAATACATTTTAATCCAAATCAGTCAGGGCATTAACAATAGGTTTATTTGGATTTTTAAAAAAACAATCCTTGAGACTAACAAGTGAATGTTTAATCTCCTAGAGACAATGAGGAAGCAGATAAATCTGTGAGAGACCATCTCCATTTGATGGCCTTTGTGTTAAAAAACCAGCCTGAAGGAAAGGCACAGGAAGCATGTACTTACTGAGCACTGCAGCTGGAGCGTGTTTGTGGCAGTGGTGAAGGCAGCCCAGGCAATGAGGCCGTGCTCACCCTGGCCCCACTGTGCCAGGACGCTGTCCGGGTGCACGGCCACACCCGCCCCCGACAGAGCCTCCCCCACCGAGCGCTCCAGGGCGGCGTCACCGAGGCAAGGACCGGCAGAGCCCAGCGGAGCCTGCACGAGATGGATGCGGGAGCCATCAATCCCGAGGGATAAGAGGGCTTCTACCGTGGTGTAAATGTCAATTGTATTCCCATAGACAATGACGTTCCCTAAGAGGAAGGGAAAAAAGGGGAAAGATTTCTAAGACATACAATGAAAACCTTATTAGTATAACTCAGATGATAATAACATGGAATTGCTCTCTCTGACCCTCTTACTTCTCTGATGCTATGAAGCAAACAATGTTACCTAGCAACAGCAGCTAAGATAATTTAGTGAAGAATCTGTACAAAACATCCCACAAAGTAGGCAAGTACTTAACACAGAAGTATGATATTCATCCTGACCCCATAATCTGAAATTATTTTGATTGAAAAGCCTCTAGGGGTAAATAAATAAATAAATCACCATTTTTATTTTGTTCTCCCCCTTCTCCCTAATTTTGCTCATTCAAAGGACTGGGGGGGGGAGGATCAGACAGAATTAAATTCAATACACCGTGCAGAAAACCCCCACAAGCCGTGGAAAGGCCGAGTTATAGAAAACAAGCCCTTGTGCCACCTGGAGGTCACCAGTGCTGCCGCTTCCTTCTGCCAAAGCCTGCTCTCCAGAGAATGGGGATGGCCTTGCAGCCGTACCTGTCCCTGGTGGTGGGCAGAGCTCGGCACCGCTCTCAAGGCAGCTGCACATGGCACACTGCCCAGCCCAGAGCCAGCTCTGTCCCTGCTCACTGCTGGGAGCTCGGCGAGATGCAGGCAGCCATCCATCCGAGCAGCTGCCGTGACAGCAGCGTGTAGGAACTGCTGCTCCTTCTGCAGAGCATCAGCAGCAGCACAGAAACCACTCCTGAAGCCAGCTCCATGCTCCTGCCCCAGGCAAAGACCCACTCCTCCTGCCTGGCACTGCAGAGCTGCAGGGCAGGGCCCTGCTCATTCTCCTCCTGAACTAGTGCTGCTTCAAACGGCGCAGTCAGAGCTGAGCAGGAACAGAGGAGGGGAGGGTGTGTTCTGTGTGAGCACAACGGGACTCTCCAGCCCAAGGGTTAAAGCCCTCCTGGCAATAAGGGAGGCAGAGCTGGGATGCAGCAGAACAGCTGTGTGTTTTATCTCAGGATGGTTTATTATAAAACGCACAAACATTGCTCTGAGCAGGACCGAAACATGCTCCTCTCCTCCCCCTTCCCTCTGCCCCCCTGCCTGGAATAGGAACCATTTGTCTGCTCTGTGATCCACTAAGCCTTTGAGTAATCCAGGCGAATCTCGAGTAGGGAACTCCTCTCCCAGGGGCTAAGGACCCTTCACACAAGGGCCAGAGCCCAGCCCTGCAGGCTCTCTGTGCACCCCACGCCCCACAGCTGTGCCATGCTCAGCTGCCCCAGCCCCAAGCTGGGGGCCCAGATGGAGGCAGGAACACCTCCAGCTGCCTGCCCATGTCCACACCAGCTCCTGTGTTTCAGATCTCACCTGCTAGCACAAGGATGCCTCCCTCAAAAGCACCTTCCCAGTGCCTTCCCGTCCCACACCTGGGCAGTGCTGCAACCACTCATTTATCTCAGCAGTGGCATTTACGTCTCGCCACAAGTGACAGCATCCCCTATGCCCAAATTGTATTATTTCATAGGCTAAACTAATCTCACTGGACCATGTCCTACTGCATGAGATGCAGGGCAATACTGAGCATGCACACAGCCCCAGCTCCCGAGAATATTAATGATAAAAATGTTAACAGATGTTCTACTATTCCCCTCTGACTACAAGGTTATTTTATTTGTCCCTCTCAGTTTGGCTACTTGTAGCTGCCAAAGAAACATCTCTCTTCATAGCTGCCAGAGAAGAGACTTGCCCCATGAGTACACTGCACAGAAATGACAGAAAACATGTTTCTACTGTTCACAGCAATGACCAGAGGGACAGAACCTGCAAATGTACCCATTTGAAAACTTAAGAAAGAGATCTTACTACTTCCATAAATATCATATAGAATACAAGAATGCTCCAGTGTGTCCATCACTGGCCTGACTCCCCAAGCCAGAAGAATCCATCCCATAGCTTGTGCCTGCCAGAATACCTGGCTGCAGCTGCACTGGCCTCAGGAGAGGGCCAAAAGAGAAGACAGACATAAGCCTGATAGGTTTTTCCCTGCTGCAGCAGGGTGTAATGCAAGAAGCAACCCAGCAGAAACCATGGGTAAAGACCAGCTTTGCTATACTCACTTTTATTAATGCCACGTGCTGACAGTGCAGGCCAGAACGTGGTGTGCAGCTGCTGACAGCTTCAGCTACATTTACATGTTTTCAGCTCGCAGGGAGTGAAACATATCAGGAGTGAAGAGGATGCCCTGGCTGGAAAAGGAGGATGAGAAGGGCTTCCCTGAGGCACAGCCCAGCAAAGCTGCTTTCGGACCCCAGGGCAAGGCTGGGCTGAGACACCTTCACCCTTGAGCAGCACCAGCCCCCTCAGAGAGAAGCTCAGTCACTGCACTAGACACTGGCTTTAGGGGATGTACAAGATCAGACGCGAGTCCTACATTTCTCAAGGAAAATTAAAATTCTGGTTTATATGGTAATATTAAATACAACTGCATTAGATCAGGGAAAGCAATGCTCCTTTATTGACCTCTTGTAAATCAACAATTTACTGCTTCTGCTTATTACAATATTAGTGGCTTTTTAGATGACAGCGCTAGTAGTCTAGGAACTGCAGATATTCATTATGGACTGAAATTATGTCCACTGAACAGGGAGCAGTTCCTCAGGATGCTTTTATTATTTAACTACATGAAAATGTATGTATCTGTGAGTAAACATAATAATCTTCTACAGAAAAAACAGCCATAAATAAAGATCATTACAGTAGTTTTATCATTTATTACCTGAATGTCAGCGTCCTGCTGCAGAGCAGACTCATTAATTTTCCACAAGTGGAAGCACAATATTTCAGTGACCCTAATGTGACCTGAATCTTTGGAGTTTGCAAAAGCTAAAGGAGAAACCCAGTGTGAGCTGAAGTATTGGTGGCTCCAGTTGGTGATTCATGCACTGGAATTTTAATGCAAGAGTATTCCTACAAACACGCTTTTAATAAGGCAGTAAACTATGCTTAGGTGAAGAGAAAAAAATAATTGCTCCATTTTGGTCCATTAAAGCAGTTTTGTTCCTTAGTTTACTTCAATCCTACTTTTACAGTCATGGAAAGTGTGGAGCTAATAGGAGATGAATTTCAATTAGTCCCAATTACAGCTGTAATAGGTTCCATGCATTAGGTGGCTGGGTTTCATCAGTGAAGCCACAGTGGCAGCCATGGGGCCAGTGCTTGCCCTGCTCCCAGGCTCTCAAGCAGCAGAAAGCCCTCCCAGAGCCCTGGCACAACTGTCAAGACTGAAAGAATGATGTCTGTAAGAAACACAGCTGGAAAAAGAAGCAGGGTGAGGAGTAAGAGAAACTGACATCAGTGGAGAAAGACCTCTCCAGCTGGGCACTCTGCACAGCAGAGAACGTGATGGGAGAGCAAGGAAAGGGAAATGAAGCCAGAGCAAGGGGAAAAGAGAAGGTGTCACATCTCCAAAAGTCCCTCCAGACCAGCCTCATCAGGAGGTGTGAATTTACCTTGTCTACACAGCCAGCGGCTCATTAAGAGATGCAGCTTCACGCTGCAGCCAAGGCCAGCAGCACTAACGACGTTAAGAGGAACATCCTATGATTTTGGGACCACTGCTGGAGAAGGGGCACTCACACCAAGGCAGGTGAGACACTGTGATTGTGCCATGTGCTGCACAGTGACTGATCCCCCCAGCCCCATGCAGCCCAGCCAGCAGCTGGCTCCCAGGCACATCCCTGCGCAGGGGGACTGGAGCACACTCCAGACTGGGCACTCAGGGATTTACACAAAGGACTAGCAGTAGCAAACAGGGAAACTAACAATCTCATCTGTCTGTGTAAAGTCAGCTGCAGGACACAGGTAGGGCCGTGTGGGCAGGGGCTGTCACCAGCTGGAGGACAGGTGGAGCCAGACTGCTCCAGAGGCCCCAGTGACACGCCCGAGGCCAGGAAGCTGGCTGAGAAAACACTGCCATGTTTATGGACCCCTGTGCTGATCACAGCAATACCCAGAGAACGATAAAGGAATTTCCAACGTCTTGAGAACTTCCCTAAAGGAGTGCCAAGCAGGTGTGAACCTTGCACCACACCAAGCCACGGCCAGTTCTCATTACACTCCACAAACAAGGCAGGTAAAACACATCTTCAGGAAAGTCCTGCTCTTGCACTCCACCACCAGGAATTATACAAATACACAAATACAGCATTCCTGCTCTGAACTGTCCTAACTCGGAGCAAGCAGGAACTGACATTACACAAACTCACTGACTCTTCGGTCTCTCTTTCTCTAGTTCAAAGTTGACCCAGAAACCTGGATGGTCCCAGATATTTTCCACATCGCACACACACAGCGGATGAACTAATGAGCACAGGAACAGAGCACACGCAACGAGGCTGAGGAAATACCGAGATGGTGCACATCTACACAAATGTCTGATTTTAAGGGTAAAAAAGCATCAGAAGCTTGCAGTTCTGTGTGAAAATCTGTAACCGATGCAACTGAATACAGCACTGATAGAGACTTCCTAATTTAGACTTGGTTTCTTTGTGTTGTGCCACAAATCTAGATATTTTTCTATACAACAGAAAAACACATCCACTAATTAAATTATTATTTAATTGGCTAATTAATGACTCCAGACAGATTTGCATTTGGGACTCATTTTGTTTTATATAATAACTGCAATAAGAGAGATAATTAATCTATCTCAAACCTTTCTTTCTCAGCTAAATATGCTGGGTATAAAAAAATGACAAAAAATTGTAAATTAATCTGGAAAACAAAGCCCAGCAGATGAAAGATAATCAGGCGCCAATTGTACCATGGAATAAAGGAAACAGTAAGCCTAGAAAACATTTCTCTGTGTGTGTTAGCAAAGCCCCTTACCTTTGGAGCTGCCGAGGTTCTCCTCCAGCCAGCGTGCTGCCTCTGAGCAGTCCTGGGCATCGTTGAGAGTGAAGTGATTGGAAGGGACTTTCTCCATGTACCTCTGCGGCCACTTACTCGTGACTCCACTGACACCTGCTCCCGTGGGAGCCAAGGGCTGCAGAAATGAATCAGTGAGTGGACACATGGCACAGACCTTGGAGACCTCGTTAAAAGACAATGACACTCACTTGGGCTGCCCAAGGGCTGCTGTCCTGGGCACATCCCAACCCTTCGTCACGCTCAGCAGCAGCAGCAAACACCCCCACAGCCACAGGCAACAGGGATCCACGCCGATCTGAGCGTACACACGTGATCCCTGCTTCCTGTGGGATGGGGGTGACCACTTCAAACAGCACTGCCAGTGCAAGTGGGGGCACATGGCAAACACCAAGGACTGCACAGCAAACAGTGGAAATATCCCAACACACAGCAGGGGATCTCAGCAGCTCTCTGAAACACAGATCACCTTAAAAGGCCCTTGGAAGGCCGTTGTGAAGCCAGACTGCCTCCATGTTTTGTCAGCAAAAATCAACCTTCTACAACGGCAGATTTTGTCCCACAGAAAGGGACCGAAACCTGCCTGATGGTTCAAATGAGAAGATTCAGTAACAAATTCACTGTAGAATGCTGTTCTCCACTAACAAACTCGATCTGAGCTGTACCGAGCAAAAAGGGAATCTCATCTCTGATTTCCTCAGCACCACTGAGCCACATCTTGAACCCTGTTCTCACTGCCAGCTGGATCAACTGAAATACTGTTGGGTCATATAAAACCAAGCATGACACCAAAAGATCTTACTCAACAAGTAACTCTCTGAATCATAACAGATAATGTTTTACTAAGCATTCTTTTGACTGCTTACCAAATAAGGGACAACTTATAAAAAGGATGGACTAGAGTTTCATGTAAGAAAACAGAAGCCACTAATTTCTTCTTATCCTTTTGTATAGCTTAAAAGTGATTATGAGATTTATTCTCAAAGGCAGATAAAACCTGCCTTTTCCCTTGCTTTATCTTTCTCCCCCACTGCAGTTACTTGCCATAAATTATTTTGCAAGTCAGAGTTACTTCCAAATACCTTTTCCTAGGAGCACTTTCCCAGCTGCCACTTCAGGTTTTGCTTCATCCCTGCTGAACAGAGACCATGAGCTGCAGTTTAAGCGTGGCTCTGCTCTGAGAAGGGATCCCAGACCACAGAGCCTGCTGCACACATGCAGCCAGACACTGCTGTGGGACATGGTACAGCACTGTAAAGCTGCAGACATTGCTCACATCCTTCATTTTTAAAGGCAAAATGCCTTGCTCACAACTCCTACCCCAAACCACCCAGGTAAGGCAAAGCCCTGCAACAAGGGAGCTGTTCCAAGCTGCCCATTTGGTTACACAGCCTGATGGCCTCATGGCGATACAGGAGCCAGAAGCCACCCTGCCCAGGGAGTCTCAGTGGGGCTGGAGCTCAGCTTGATTCCAGATCTTACATGCAGCTAAGGGTCTGCTTCAGTCTCACTGGAAACTCAGCTGTGTGCTACAATACCAAGCAGCACCACGGACGTGTCTAGGCATGGTCATCACGTGAGATGAGTAATTAATTTGATAAGGAATTCTCTCCGTTTCCAAAACTAGGTCAAATGGTGTTAGACCAGCTGGAGTTAAAGTCTCCTGTGGCTGGGGCCACATGTCAGTTGAGCCTGCTCCTGAGCAGGTTTAATGGTTATGGTGGCAAAAACACTGGCAGCTTTGCCTCATGCCCATCCCTGAGCAGTAACTGCTGGTGGGAAATTCTGTCCGACCCTCCTCTCCTCCGGCTTGGGCAGCAGCCCGGACACGGCCCAACCTGCTGCACTACAGAGCTGCAAACTGCTGTGCTACCCCTGCTAAGGCTGCTCTGCTCAATCCCAGGAGCACCAGTCACTGCAGAAAACCTGGGAATACCATGCTGGATTTCACCATGTACACAGCTCACCTGGTAGCTCTGTCCCGTGCACAGAACCAGGTAGTCGTAGGGCACTTTCCTCTCCTTGGAAACAACGACATACTTGGCAGTGCGGTTTATGCCGGTCATTTTACCAACCACAACGTTAACCCAGGAACAAAGTGACATCTGTGCGTAATCTTCATCATTAAAACAGTGGCTGTGAAGAAAGAATATCTGTAAGTGACATTTCTGCAGCCGACAGCAGGCATTAATTAGACATCTGGTGAGCTCGGCCCAGGCCCCCGGTGGCTCCCCTGCTCCCTTGCCGGGAGTTTACTGCAGTCTACGGTAAAAGATGAGGCATTAGGAAATACTCAGTTACAAACTGACAACTTTCTGCTGAAACCAAACAATCCTTTCCAGCACTGGGCCTTACAGCCACGGAATTTAAGAACAAAGTCAGAAATATACGCTTTACTCTGCTTTTCCTTTGCAGGTTGATGCAAGGTGGAGGCTTTTGAACCTGCCAAGAAAATACTTTAACAGTCCAATTCTTCCTCCAAGACAAGACTTCCTTATTCAGCTTTTCCCCACTTTCCTCTCTTTGCTATTCAGCTTCACCAGTCATAACTGGTCATGGTGAGACACAAATGCAGGGAATGCACCCTATCATCTTAGCATCTGCATTCCAAAGTATTAGTCCAAAAAGTTAAAAAATAAATAGCAAGCTAGGAAAATGGTGGTCAGAGCTAGAAGTAAAATGCAGAGATCTCAAGTCTCTATTGGTGACCCTTTTCTTAATGAACTTTTCCACAATGCAAGAATGGCAAATACTAAAAACACACTAAACTGGTCCTGAGCTCCGGGATGTTCAGGGTGTGCACAGAGCACACATCACAATCAACATCCTCTGGTAGTGTGAATTCAGTATCAGTACCCTGAAATCACGTGTTGACTTTGACAGTCTCAGACAAGATTTGCTTTTCTTGTGTTTCAGGGGTGTTACAGCCTGTTCCAAGCAAAAAGCATCAAATATCCCTATGCATGAGAGAAGCATCAAAGACCTGGAAGCTGCTGTTTTAAAAAGCCAATTTTAAAGCAAAATCCAAATTACTTACTTATTATTGCATTTATACCACCTTCTCTGCTTAAAAAAAATATATCTTAAATAAATAAATATCTTCTGCATGGAAGATAAAATACTTCCATACAGATGTACAACAGACACCTCACTACAAAATGTGAGGAGGACCAGAGAGAGAACATTCCCATCTAGGTCCACCATAACCCTTGAACACTGCTGAGCCTGGCAATAGCCCACCGTGGAAATGCACAGCAGGTTGCTGGTCACTGCAGATCCAGCTGGGCTCAACTCCACACCTCCTGGATACTGAAAACCTGCACCAGGCAAAGCCTGTTAAGTTAGGTTCTTTCAGTAGAACTGGACAACCCCATTTATAGCTTTATAGAGCAACAAAACCAATAGGATGTAGTAGAAAAGAATGCAACAGGTTTAAAACAAGCAAAGAAGATGAATGGCTGGTGTCACACAGATGTCTGGCTTATGAGATCAGAGTAGCACAGCAAGAAGAAGGACCATGAACATACTGTGTGAAAGAAGCTGAGCCTCACCCCTGTCAGGACCTCAGGATAGGAATGGGCAGTAGAGAGACCCTGGGCTTCACCCAGGCTGTGAGCTCAAGTCACTACAGAAAATACATTCCACCTGCCAAACTAAGCTCATGGCCATTTAGAGGCCCAAGAACCTGACTTTCTATTGATACTTAGTGATGAAAAATAATTCACTTTCTCACACAGGCCTAAGTGTGATTAAACAGGAGGGGCTGGGCCTGTGCTCGAGCATTTAATGCTTTTCTGTGGCATCAGCAGCTGCAGCACAGAGTGTGGGCAGAGACCAGCACTGACAGCTGCTGCTTTGCTGTTACTGCCAGGACACACATCCCAACACAGAGCTCCTGGTTCCACATTAATTGTTGCTACCAAAGTCCCAAAACTGGCATTCAGGATGCCATGGGAATAAATACAGTTGATTTCACAACCTGGGGAATTTTAGGATTGAATTGCCAGGCTTTCTGAGGTGCTCTGCATCCTCTGTACTCACAGATACCAGAGGCAAATAAATAAATAAGGGAAGAAACCCACTGACAATGCTAAACTGTAATAATGCAGAAATCTATAAATAAAATGGACATTAAGGACAGAGGAAGGTTTACAAAAGCACCTTTATAATTGAGGTGCACAGTTCCCAGGAGACTGACACTCCAAAATCACAGGGATGCTTTCAGAAATCATACCCTGCAGAGTTCAATTTTCACTCTTAATCTGCTTTCAGATTTTAACAGCTAAATCTGGTGAGGCAGCTCTGAACTGCAAGTTTCTGTCAGGAAGGATGCTTTGTTAGTACAACTCTTTTCTACAGTGAACTTAGGAAAAGGAGTACATGCATTTATTTGAGCATATAATTCCTTTCACTTGCTAGATTTGCACTTGAACATACCCCTTTCTACAGTACAAAAATTAACACAGGTAACTACTTATAAAAAATTCCTTGTCAGAGCAAAATTCCAAATGAGATCAGATGGTTTTAAACAGGTTCCCACTACACAATTTTTAAATCTTTGTAGAGATTTCATTTGTAAGGTTCAGCAAGCAGACGTGGAGCTGTTTTGTCATTTAAAAAGCCAGCCCTTTAGTGCACTGCAGCTCACTGAGGAAATGATTTGGTAAAATACAATGTGAAGGCTCCAGAGAGTCACATGCCTAATCTAAGTAACTTAGTGTAAGTTCATTCCCCAACCATTCAGAATTACTGATCCATTTTAATTCTATGCTTCTCAAAGTTCAAAACAACCATGTTCAACTACACAGTGATGATTTATTCCAAAATAGAAACCAAAAGTACTGTATTGAAATGAGAATTATGTACTGTGAATTTTGAAGAGGAAAAGTAAGATTTTATCTGACTAAATGGAAGCTATTACATTTAAGGGCAAACAAGGAAGCCTGTGGAGTGTTTGACAGTCCCTAGACAGGGTTCTTCCACCATTTCCCTTCAGCTGAGCACAGCCATGGCCTGGGACAGCGCTGTGGCTGGGACTGGGGACAGACTGCTGCCACCAAGGACTGGCACTCACAGCCCAGGAGCAGCAGAACTGATGCAAAACAGCTCTGCCAAACTGATCAACAGCAACAAGTCCCCCTGCACTCAGCAAAATCCCCACCAATACTGGGGGGCTCTGCATCCCACCACATGCTGCTCTGATTCAGTCCCTGTCACATTACTAACACTAATTTTTGTACATTCTTTGGTTGAGAATTATTTAGAACAAAATTCACTAGAGTTAAAAACCAAACAAGATTTAAAAAGCAAGCAGACATCTTGTGTCATTTGTCTTCAACCTGGAGATCCAAACAATCCAAAAAAAGCTTGGGAGAACAGGAGAGACCCCTGTTCTGGTATAACACTGTGGATCGCTGTCCTGAAGTTACTGCTTTGGCACTATTTCCCTACTTGTAATTCTACCCAACTCCTCTTGCAGACGAGTGTATGCTGGATAGACAGACTGGAGTATTCTGGGGCTCTCTACAGATGTATCTAAAATTTAGGACAAGTTCACAAGAATTACAAAGTGTTATGTTTTCTGCAGGAGCTATGGAAGTGTTTAGATGCAAAGTCAAACCTGTTAATTAGAAATCTTCTGTGCCTGGAGCTCTGTGGGTCTTTTCCTGGAAGGCCATGAATGGAAATCAAGGTCAGGTTGTTGAACTTCAGACGCGGCCTGTGGAAAGAAAAACAAACAGCCCCAGTTAGAAGAAATTCAGAGGGCATGTCAAAGGAACAGCATAGCTCAGAATTCCATGTCTGGGAGGATACAGAAAGCAATTCCTTTACACAGGAACAAAGTGTTTCACTTTGCTCAGATGCAGCTGTCTCTGGATACAGAGAGAAGAACAATTTCCACCACGGTTTCAGTACTGCTGGGGCACTACTTGGGGGGGCAAGACTGACAGTATGTTGAACTAAATGTGATCTGACATTTGAAAACAAATAAATATTATGAGTGATTAAGCCTTCTAATCTTCAAGGCTTTCTGTAAGTTAAGGATGGTCTGATGCAAATGGTACAAAGGAATCAGAATGTTTTTTATCAACCAATGTTAATTTGTTATTCATACATTTAAAAAATATATTCAAACAAAGTTAAAGGTCATACTTAAACCAAGGAATTTCAAGGTTATGGCTGCCCCTCTCAAAATGCATATTAATAGTTTAATTCTGGATTATGGATTATCTGTGGTAAATCTCCATGCATACTCAAGCCGAGCACAAAGTAATAAATAACCTTAATGTAACAGAGTGCATATATTTATACAGATTATGGGCCTGATACTCATTTAAATTAAGGTCACTCTGCAGAGGTGGATGTAAGTAGAATTTGCTCTTCATTTATGGCCACCTTATGCTGTCTGAGTGCTACAAAATGGTCTTTATGTAAATGAGAGTGAGCCTGATCCACGAAGCTGAAGGCAGAGTGTAAGAGTGATGCCATCTGCACTCAGGGAGCGCCACTCCTGGGGTGCCAACAACAACTACAGTAACTTCACACACCAACACAGACAGCATGGCTCCCAGGCATTTATTTACATGGGATTAGTTACATAAACACCCAACACATCCTCCTGTCCTCAGAGCAAGGAGATGTGTGTGGAGCTGAAGTCACCTGGACAGACTGCAGGGCCTCTTGCCAACAGGTGCTCAAATCCAGGGGCTACAATAACATTATGTTTAAATACTGTTAATATTTAGGACAGACGCTTTGTGAGCCAGCATCAGAAGCACGGCAGAATCAAAGTTCTAGGCACCATTAATGTGCCTCTTTTGCATGACTGCACGATGATGCACTTTATTGATCTGGTCACATACCATTTTCCTCTGCAGATGCTCTACCTCTATTGAGTCCACAAGCAGGCACCCAGGATTTCCCCAGTCATATGGTATTTGTTCCCTTTTCCCCCACTGAGCAGGAGGCTTCAATCAGACCTTTCAAGTCAGTACGATTTACTAACTAATGATTTACTTCTACCTCAGTGCTCCCATGGCATCCCCATATGCCCCAAACATTAATTCATGTTTCCCACTCATTCATCTCGCAGGCATCAAAATGTTGATTAGCATCTCCTTGGATGAAGTGAGATGAAACGAGTCATATCTTTGATGCCCACTTTACACTGAGGAAAACCAAGGCACACAGCACCCTGGCTGGAAGGTCCCCAAGGGCAGGGTGGTGCAGGGGCAGAGCTGCCAGGGCTGGAGCCCATGCTCCCAGTGCCGCACAGCTCCCAGCACAGCTCCAAGCAAGAACAGCGCCATTTGCACGCACAGAGGCAAACCCCTCCTGCTGCTAAGTGTCAGAATTTGTTCAGTGTCTGAGCACAGGCTGGTGGTATTTATGAAAATTATCAGAATCTTTAAGCAATAATGCCACACCTCGTGTTACAAAGGCCTGGCTCCACAAGTGTAGCTGGCACGCGTAACCCCAGGATTTAAAATACATACATTTATATACATGCAGGCACTCACAGGCAAGCCCAAGCACTAGAGGGGAGCTGCAGCTCCTGCCGGCAGTGGCAGAGCCACCACGGGGTGACAGGTTGGGGATTTTGGGCTTTATTATTTCTAGGCTAACAAAAGGATGGCTTATTTACTACAGCTTTTGATTCCTTACTGGTGCCTAAATGCTCTTAACTGAAAAACAAACAAGGCCCTGGAAACAGGCAGCGGGTGTCAGGACTGGGACTAACACTTAGATGCTGCTAATAAATATAACAAAGCCTGACACAAAACAGGGCAAAGTGGAGATTCCCATTTGGTGAAAAAGTCTTCAAGCTAAGAGCCTGAACCAGTGCAATGTTAAACAAGCACACCTGCATTTTAGAAGCAAATAATTCCAGGAGGGATTCATGTTGCTGTGGATACAGAGGGAAGAACAGCTCAAAGATACTGGTAAAGCAGGGAGGGATTCGAGTATCTAGGGAAATAAGTAAAAGGTGTTGGGTTTCAGTGCACAGCTCTAGAGGACGGCCACAAAGAGAGTCTGAACACCCTTGTCCTCAAAATAAAACAGGATTACCACTTTACCGAGCATAATCAAAAGGACACACAGAAAAGTTTTAGTACAGTTTTTACATGCATCCTGGTGCTTGTGAATCTGTTGGAGTATTCCTTGCTCATTTTGCTGCATTTTTTGCCTGATGTCTTGCTACCTTTCTTTTCCTCCTGTGTGTGGCATAATGATGGAGGCTTAGACAGTGGAAACTGCCTGAACAAATAATTTAATTAATTGCTTTCATTAAACCCCTCATTATCACAACAAGTCAAATCACTTCTGTTACAAAAAATAAAGTGCAGCGAAGTAGTCTCCATGAACCCGAGCATTACAATTTATTTGAAATCCTGAAGTTTTTAAACAATATTATCTGAAATTATAACCTATCCAAAAGTAAAGTATTAATGACATTGGGTCCTCAGCTTCACTGCAGCAAAAGCCCTTATAAAAATGGCAGCTCGAGATCATTCTGAAAAGGATAAAGAATAGTCTGATTTCAGCACTAAGTGCTGGAAAGTAAGATGTGATAAAGTCTTGCATTAACAAAGCTTTGAAATCAGAGAAACCTCTCTGAAACAAAAAAGGAACATTAAGATTTTGTGGGGAGGAAGGAGTGCAGAAGCAGAGGTGATGATGATGATGATAATGATGAGAGTCCCAGCAGGCCATGACCTATATTCAAGACACAGAAACTCCACGTGTCCGGGTGTCAGTCTTGGTGTACAAGGCAGATATAGACAGCTCTCCTTTTCCCCACAAATATAACCATTTATCCAAAGCAGGACTTTGTTTTAAGGAAACATTTCAAGAACATACAATCACGATGTGACTTGGAGAAGAGACATCTCCAAAAGGAAAAGATATTCTAACAGACTTCCCAGTTCCACACAAAACTCTAGGTAGAAATGCCCAGCTTACCAAAGGTTGCTCATATGAATAACTAGAAAGAAACCCTGCTCATTCACATCGTCACTGCCGGATAAATGTGTTACTCCGCACTACAGCCTTGCTTGGAGCCACCTTTCCAAGCAACGTGTTCCCATGCTGTCTCTCCACTGAATTCCTTTGCCAGCCCCAGTGTTTTCCCTTTCCTCCAACTGCCCAAGCCTCCCAGGGCAGCTGTGCTTGGCTTCACCAGCAGCAGCAGGACTTGTTGTTTGTATCAACACCTACCAAAAGCACCTCTTCCCCAGCATCAATTACAGCCCCCAGAGCAGGACTCCAGATTCACTGCTGATCAACAGATGTCCATCTACAAGTTATCCCTCTTCAATTACCAGTAAACAAAGATTAGCCAGTTCTCCCTTGGATCAACTGTAGGAAAAGTGTTAAGACTGTGAATGAATTTGCTCAACAAAAGAAGGGATAACAGCACAGTGTTTACTGGGACACTTGTCAATGCAAGGGTCAAGGAGGGGCCTTCCACACAACCTGGCCCATGGCAACTCTCCCTCTTTCAGCAAAGTACTTCATCATGCCCCAGTTGCTTCCTCCTGGTATTAAAACAACAAGATCTCTTCAAAAACTTCTGTTTTGATGGAACACTGCTTAGTTTGTTTTTTTCCAGGAACTTCCTGCCAGGTTTATCAGATGCTGTCACCCTAAGAAGAGCAACCTCCAGGCCATGAAAGCCAGCACTGTCACCATTTTTAACATCTTAGCAAGAATCCATTAAAGAGCTAAAGAACATTTCCTTCACTCTTTGACTAACACCCTCACAGATGCTGCGTGTGCTTCTCTCTCCACCACTGGCAGCTGAGTCTCTCACCAAACTTTGAATTTGATGGTTCACTACTTAGTAACAATGACATCAGTGAGTTATCACCATTATTCTCATACTCAACCCAAACACAGCTACTGGAAAGAAAATTAACCCTATCCCAGCAAACCCAGGGCAATCCTGTCTCATAAGCTGTTCCTCCCCAGATAAATTTGGATTCTCCTGCTAGGTTATATAAACTAGTCCTCTCACTCTTCCCCCTTCAAGTGATTAGCCCTAGATTTCCTTCTCTGTGGTTATATTGCTTGTCTCTCATCCTCTCTGCTTATCCTTTTCCTAGGCACAAATATAATTAAACACACCAGCAACTCATACTGCTGCCTTCCAATTCCTTTACTAATTCCTCCTTTTTTAGGTGGTTTTACATTAGTCTACAATCTAGATTACCAAACATGTCTTTCTCCAGTTTCTTCTTTTGAACTCCCATCCACCCTGTAACTCATTACTCTCAAACACCTCAGCCCCCTCCTGTGGCTGTCACTGCTGTTGTCCCTTCCAGCCACCTCTCACTTCCCACCAGCTTGTTTTGCTTGCAAAAACTAGAGCATCCATTCAAGATCTGTGGCATTTTCAGGATCTAGGTTACTAAAATCAACCTGGCAAAGTTCTTACAGTATGAATTGTTCTGTAACAGGGCAGAGAAATCTAGAGAGTTCTTTTCCTTGCCCACTCAAAACACACAGCTAAATCAGACCCATCCAATATCCTTCCACAGCTACAGAATTCACAAGGGCAGCCCTACCATCCCAAATCTAAGTTAGCTTTGAGTCGGACCTAATCAAAATACCATCCAGCCACTGCTTCGGTGAGAGCACTTCCTTCCTAAAATTTCAATTTCCATTCCACAAATGTTCCAGCATTTCATTTTCTTCAAACAGGGCAATTATTTTTCTAGACAGAAAATGAGGGATATCTGATGATGGCCCTGGTAGTTAGTCTCTTGCTGTTTAATCACCTAGCAGATTCCAAACCACAGTAGAGAGACATCACCACCATTTTCCACAAATAAAGGTACCGTAAATTAGGCAGTAAAACTTAAGTGTGGTTGAAACTTCACCGGTTTGCCTGCTGCTGTGTGAGTGCTTCAGTGAGTAACACACAGAACAGGTTCCAGCTTGCTAATAGGACATTTTTAATATTATAGGCCAATTACCCATGTTAAAACTAAGGTGGTGGGGTTTTATGACTGTCTACCAGACTCCAATTTTCCAAACTATCGCAGACGAGATGAGTATTCTGACTCGATGATGTAGCCTGGTGCAAATCTGGCAATGCTGTCTTCTGAGTGTGCACCCTCAAAATGCTCCCAGATGCCACCAGACAGACTGCCCTTGAACCTGCAAGGCTTGAGGTTTAACCACATGTGCTCCTCCTGCCAGCAGCAGAACACACAACTTTGATAAGTTGCATGTTCTGAGGCACCCCCCCACCCAGTGCCAAGTCTTCACGACATAAAGCTGGCAGCCCAGGAAGGACAGGGACATAGCTGGCAGAGGAGTCAGCTGGGCCAAAACTCCTGATCTCAAACATCCATCCCTTCAGTTGGTAACCCCCACACATCAGCACCCTCACTCTGCTGCTCAGAGTACACACACACAGACACGATCAGGAATTAAATCCACGCTAATCCCTAGTGGGAAGGACCACAGCTTAGCCACACAAGTCATTTTTTCTCCACTGCAGAGTCTGCTGTGCTTCCAAGCCAACCCTCGGGCAGCCTGGATACTGCTCTGGAGGGCTCAGCACTCACTACACCTTCTCCACAGCTCTGGGAACAAACTTCAAACAAAACCAAATACGAACAGAAGAGAAAGTGGTTACACCTCCTCCATGGCTTTAGCAGAGAGCTGCAGAACCTCGGTGTAGAGTTTGCTCTTGGAACGCTGCTGTATTTGCTCTGAACTGTATTGATCAGAAGTACCAGGCTACCAGGCTGTGGATCTCCCACTGAGTCACCAGGAGGGGATGACGGATGCAGCCCAGCATTCTATAAAAACCCTTGTGACTCATTCCAATTTTGAGCAGGCATTTTATGAGAAAACTACTATTTCCAAGATCAGCTTTAACACTCACCAAGAAGTTAGAGGTATTCAAATATAAATAGTAGCAAGAGAAAATCTACAAATCCTTACAAATTTCAAGTATGAAAGAACAGTTCGGGCTCAGAGTGTTTGCATATGTTGAAAGGGCATGTATTTCAAGTTGAAATAATCTTATTTAAAACTGCAGAGGGTCTCAAAAGCAAGACGGTAACTATAAAATAAGCCCATACTGATGCTAATTGAGTCTCCTTCTCTGGCAGAGGCTGTTAGGAAGGCTGATCCTGATCCACATCCTCCCCCCCTGTTGATGTCTGGTATCAGTCACTGCCAGCGTTCATTGTGATGCCGACTGCGCAACAAGGCCAGCTCTGACCCATCTGATTTATCTCTGTCACGACTCGAGCTCCGCTCACCAGAGGTGGTGGAAGGCAGCAGTGTCTGAGGGATGCAGGCACTGAGCACATGGCCTGGGCTTGCCTTGCTATGCAGGGAAGGCAGAGGTAAGCACACGTGTGTCAGCTCATGTGGCAAAGACAGATAGGACAGAACAATGGGCATCACTAACCCATTCATCGCGTGTTAGCTCTGTGGTCAGCAAGTAAGCACTAACTATTTAATTAGTCAACTAATTAGTGACAGGGAACATGGAAGGCTTCAGATGTTCCCAGACAAATGCAAAGATAAAAAGCCTAATTAACCAGCAAGCATTATGCTAACTACAGCCAAACAGGCCAGATGTGCAGGATATTGTGCACCCCGGTGCTGCCAGATAACGGGCTCCGTCAGGAGCCCTGTTCAAACCCAGCCACCTCACCCAGGAGCTGACCCTGGGTACCCCCAACTCCCAGTGGGAGACACCGCCCTGCAGCGAAAAACTCAGGTCTGCTGTGCTGGATTCCAATTCTAATTTGAGAAAGAAGTTCAGGGCTTTGACAAACATGTACTTTAATCCATCTGGTTATTAAACACAATAGTTATTTTAATGCACCCACGTGGAGAGGGAAATAGATTTCACAACAATTTCATATGAAATATTGTGATTTTAGGCACCTTTCATTCACAGCTATCTCATGTAGCATGTTGCGTATATTCCAACATCCTCAGAGAATAAATTATTGTTCAGGGTTTGGATTAAGGAGGCTTTCTAAACCATGGATTAAAACCAGTTTTCCCTATAATTGAAGACAACAGTGCTTTCCACAGCTAAATGCAAAGAGGTGGATAAAAGCCAATGAGTTCCTTGCACTGGAACCAGTGTCAAGATACTGCTGGGAGTAAGGTCCGTATTCCTTAAGCCAAACTTCCATCCCTGCTGCCTGAGTTCCCATGCTGCTCCAGGAACCAGCCCCTGGTTCCCAGGATAAACTGGAAACACTGAGGTTTGTAATCCCATGTCCCTTTGGCCTAACCCTGATATCCTGCCCATCCCTTTGAAACCAGCGAAGGAAAGTAGACAAAAAAAAGAAACCAACCAACCGAATATAAAGCCACCCACTGTCACACGTGTACCCCCAGAGCCACTGTCACACCAACAGCTGGCCAGGCACCGCCCCTGCTAGTGCAGTGCTGCTGCCTCCACCAGTCACCTGGCCCTCCAGTAAAAGAACAAAAAATCCCTGTGCATCCTCAAGAAAAGCAGCACTACAGCTGAAAACATATACCTGAGCAGCATGGAAAAGTCTAAAGCTCATTTGGGGTTCGGGTGGGTGAGCAGGGGTGCCATGGCTGCTCCACGGCGCTGCTCCAGGAGCACTGTGCCCTGGGATGTGCTGCCTGTTGCACAGTGGAAGCGGGAGGTATCCTGCCATGGGGCAGCAGAGCTCATTCTCAGGGTCATTTCTCTGCTTAATGAAAAATATATTTCTTCAGTCTCAAAGAAGTTGAAAACACAAGATCGAGTTCTAATAATTGCCACATTGGTAAGTGAATTACATTTGTATGTTTCCATGGTGACTGGTAATGTAAAATAATTAAGTATGAAGAATAACGATGAGAAAACGACTTCCTCTTTTTAAGGATTAGGGCTCACAAATTGATTCAATCCAGCTATTTTTAGTGCATGTAACCTTTGCAGGGAATATTAGAAAATTATGAGTAAATTAAACTAAATTGTTTTAAAAGGCCTTCACACTGATCAGGAGGCTATCTGCTGCTGATGTGAAAATTAAAAACTAATCTTTCCCAAATTTATACCTCTGTTAATATAAATTCTGTGACACTGCATTAAATGCTGCCTGCTGGCACTGTGGTTCTCCAAGCAGCACCCCACATGTGAGACTGGGTGCCAAGACAAGCTCAAGGAGGACGTGTCCTGCAGCAACTCTGCCAGAGTTTGTTTCAAACTCAAGCCCTGGCTGCAAAGGCTCAGCCGAGGGAGCTCCAAGGGCAACACCTGCAAAGGCCTCTTCACTACAGACAGACTCAGCTGATACACCTGGAGCACAAACACACTTTGACTTCCCCACAGCATTTTATAACAAAATAGCAGCAACAAACAGCACAGGGTGAGTAACAAGAAAGGGGTTAGAAGCTCTCAAGTACACATTTAGCTGAATTTGGGATGGAATTGAAAGCCTAAAAGGTGCTGAGAACAGGAGCATGAGAGGACACTATTTACCCCGAGATGGGTTGTTTTACAGGAAGTCAAGAACTAAGAAAAGGGCAAAAAGCAGAAATTTTTTGCTGCCCTGCTCCAGCAGTACAACATCTATAAAGCAGTTCAACTTATTCTTCTCCTAATGTTTTAAAAATATCATTTGTGATGTTATCAATGGTTGTTGGCTTAATTGGGGGGAGGAGGAAAAGCAGAATTTTCCATTCTCTGCCTTCCATAAAAGTGCCAGACTCTTTCAGTTCTTGTTGCATTTTGTTGTAAGAATCATGTTCAGAATTTGACTTTTGCATTCATTTCTGCAAATCTTTAATGACATTTCTAGTACGCATGGTTAAATTCAGAATGCAGAAAACACCAATGCATCAAAGGAACTGCATTCTCAGAGTGTGACTCCCCAGTAAGCCCCTGAAACTACCGTGGAGGAGGTACAACAGTGAGACACCAGAGAGAGCACCCTGTCCTTGCTTTGGGAAGGCTGTTAAACAGCAGAACCCATCCACTGGTTTCCCTGCCTTAGACTTAGGGAAGGGGGGATTCACTCAGGTTTGGGATCCCACCAGGCACGACCGGCTTTAAAGGTCAATACTGCTTGGGAGCACACGCAAAGGGCCATTGAGTCCACCTCCCCCACAAGACCGTGGTATAAGAACAATGGCCAAAGCGACTTTAGGTGTTTTCAATTCTCATTTTCAGTGTGGCTTCACCTTCAGGATCCAGGTGCAACTTGGAGTTGCTTGGAACCCTGTGAGTCCCATGGCATCCAGGGCACCAGCACCTGTCCCTACATCTGCAGGTGCTCAGACTTTTAACACCGAGTACTGAGACGGACCCAAGGAATGTCTTAAATGCAAAAAACAACCCCCTTCATACGAAAGGGAACACATCCTTCTCAGCAAAGGAAATAAAATAAAAAACTTACCAAAAAATCAGCGTTTCCAGAAAAGAGATTCCAACGTCGGAAGCACCAACCACCACAATTCTAGTGTTGATACACACTTTCGATTCCAGCACCAGCTTTCGATTTATGTGGTTCAAAGCATAATTCAGCTGTAAAAAAATATGTAAGACATAGAAATGCATTAAAAAAATAGTCAAAGCCTGCTAGGAATCATTAAACTCTCAGTGATGCATTATCTTGCATTGACACAAAACTTCTTATGGCTCACTGACATGACTAATCCCATTTTCCTGTGCACAGCACCAGATAAGTGGTACTAAGATATGTGGAATATGTGCATGTTTAATAGGTCACAGAAAATTACCAGAGCTAAATGGTCTGGCTTCTCCTGAGCAGCATGTTTTGGAATGCTTGCAGGAGAGGACAAAACATTGCTATCATTCGCTGCCATTTATCAAACACCTCAGGAATTTGCATTTACATACTGCTCAGGCCATTTTTATACCTCATAGAGCGGTTTTTACGCTTGCTGGTTTATTTATGGAAATGGTGTTACTTGTAAATTAATTAGGAACTTCTATTTTGAGTGTCTTTGTGTGTTTAATTGAAAACTCCCTTTCTAAAGTTATCAGTTTATTTTCTTAAATACAGAGCAGCTACCTGGAAAGCCAGGTTGCCACATGACTAAATGAGTACCTCAATGTCACGAGGATCAATATGCCAGTCACAAATCTTACTGCAATTTTGGTAGTTACTAATTTCAGCTTCCCCACCACTTCATGCACACTCTGGCTAAGGGAATAAACTCCATGTGGCTTTTTTTCCATGTGTCTCTAGGTCTTGCTACCTGAGATTCTCAAAACAAACATGCAGCTAAGAAACAAGAGATAACATTGCATTTGACATTTTTTTTCACCTTGACTATATTTAGCTTTCACATTTCTGATGAAAGACACAGAAATACTTCCCGTCTCACAGAACAACACACTTTGCATTTTTCCTGTTGCTCTGGGTTGCCTACATTCCCATTTCACAGAATGGCTAACTGCTGGTCCATAAATGCCCTGGGAAGACCAATACAAAATAGAACCACTTCTATTATTTGTCAGACATTTCTCCAATAAATTCCTGCTGTAACACTTAGGAAGGAAGCAATCTAAGGCTTCTAACAGGTTTTCCTCTACTACAAATATGAGACAGCACCAATAAAATTAAGTCCTCTAAATTCCTCCTATGAAAGTACAGTTGAAATATATTCCCTATATATCAGCTGACAGAGTAACCCAATAGATGAAGAGTAAGTACTTTCTTTTAAAGCTGTGGTAATTACACATGCCCTCTCACTAAGTACATGGCACACTGAGATCCCCAAGAGATCTTTCATGCCATGTCTCTGCACTGGTGTTCTGCAGCTGGGGTTTCAGCACAACCCCACCACACTGTGGAACTCACTAGAGTGCTGTCCTGTCCCTTAAGGAAGCATTATGAATCAATTCCCTGCCAAATGGCATGACTGCATTGCAAGTAATTTAGAATATGGCAAAATTGTGTGTCATCTTTGGTCAGGCAATGTAATTTTTTACCGCCAGATAAATGTTCTTTGAGTTGCAGTTCACCACAGTGCAACGATGACATCCAGTGGTGAGCCAGATTCAACTCAGGGGCCAGGTTGCCCTGGGAAAATTCCAGAAGATATCTCAAAAAGTATGCCAGCCCGGGGTGGCTGCTTAACACAGGTCAGGTGCGCAGCAGCCAGCACATGCCCACAATGAAGAATGCCTGGGCAAGGGACAGAACCACCCCGCAGCTCCAAACAGGGTTATATAGGACACAGGCAAGTCCCTACAGAGAACATCCATAACCCCATTCAAAGCCAGGGCTTTCCAACATGGTTGAACACTCCTTACAGAAGGATCTGCCAGCAAAAAGGATTTTAGTCATAAATTAGACTGTCTGTAACACTTCCACATTTCAGAAACTGAAAAAGCCCTCTGTATTTCCCTGAAAGTGTACATCTTTAGAAGAGATTTTAGGGAACGAGAAGAACCAATGTCAAGTATTACAGACATCCCTCACTACTTAAATCAAACTCTGACTGTGTTTCTTATAATACACTGAGTGGTTATGCCCCAGCTACACGAGTTGTTGCTCTGCCAATGCTGACACGTGTGGAGCTCTCCCAGCCCCACAATCACCGGTGGAGGACACTGTGCCCTCACCTCAGTATTCACATTCCCAGGATTGGCAGACAGCAATTCTGCTAGGCTGGGCTTTGCTGCACACGTGGACTTGCAACTGTCTAGAAAAGCAACGACTTGTGGAGGAAAAAATGATTAAGCGATGTTTGTGTTGAAATGCGGCTTTTAATAAGTTAATAAAATGGTAAAAATCGTGGAAAGAAACTACTTGTAATGTACCTAACCAATGAAAATAGGCAGGAATGCCAGCAGCAAGCAGCATAAACCCAACGGGCCTCACGGCAACACCAAGCTCAAACATCTCCTTCTACTGCTGTGCTGGTGGTTTATTTTAATGCACTGCAGCAATGAAAGCAGGAATACAATTTCCCTAGGAAGAGTTGTGTCTAATTTATGAAATGGCTTCTGTATCAGTGACACAAAGGCAGCCTATGAGCAGAGGATAACCTGTTTTTGTTCCCCACACAATGGCCCCAACACCAACAGCTGTCATGCTCCAGAAATCACCTTTCTACAGCTAAGTACACTAAACAGCCCTGGGCACTAAGGAATTAGGTGGATTGGTCCCATAATACCACCTATTTTAACAAAATGGCAGGACAAATGGCTACATGTGTTCCCCAGAGGGGTAATCAGACATCATAATTGATAGGTCAATAGCAAACTAACATGTTTATTTTGTATCCAATCTATTAAAAAAACCAGAGATCATTAACTAATGCAAGGCAAAAAGCATTAATTGCCATTGGTAGAAAAGGCGTACGTAGCCCAGAAAAGAAGATTTTCTTTGGTTATCAAATGGTTATTTGGGGTACTGGCATGCCTGCCCGCCCCCCCCACCCCCTGATGCTCCCATCTGGGGGCAGAGGGACAGTGATGATGGCAGTGGTGGCCCTTTGGCATCAGACCATGGGCCTATTCCTGCACATGGACACCCAGAGCCATCGCCCAGAGGCCTTCAAACCAGACCTCACTAAAATGCTGATGCAGTCCCCAGATACTGACAACGCACACCCTGCATGGGAACCGTGGCTTTCACTCACGATCTCACAGCACAACATGGGCCAGAGCAGCATTCATTTGTGGCATCCAGAATTCACACATCCTTCTACCTCAAGCAACCGAAGGAGAGACATGATACTGATAAGGTTTCAGCAAACATTATTTCTTTTGCACTTTCCAACCATGTACAGCTTCACGCCCAGCTCTCCTGCCTGGTTTGCACGTGCCTTGGGAATGGATTCGTGGTACATTTACTCACTACTTTACATTATATGCTAATTGTACAAATTCACATCCAGAATATTTTGAGGCTCCTTTTAGTTCTGTTTTTAAACATTGGGCTAGCTGAAGGTTTTTTATATATTTATTATAATTGTTCCACAATTGGTCAGGGTTTATAGCAAATGTTAGCTTCATTCTAACAAAAAAACATGGAAATTGAACACCCAAAAATGTGAAAACAAAAATCTGGACAAAGGACTTCAACCCTGACAGGAAGAGAACAGTACTGTGTTCTGAACTGGGCACTGGAAAGTCTATCCCAGTAACACTCAGTGGTGTGTCAGAGCTGCTGCACTCCTCTCCGGGACTCCTCATGCAAAGGCTCCCTAACGCTGCAGAATTTGCAGCATCACAGAATCCTTTAGGTCGGAAAATACCTCTAAGGCCATCAAGTCTGACCATTAAACTTAGACTTGACTTTATTAGACCCTGAAGACTTGAGCCTTGCCCAGCTAAACACACTTAAGTGTTGGCTGCAGTTCAAGTGTCTTGAAGTGGTCCACATTCACAAGGGCTGCTCAGGGCACTGCATGGCAAACAAGGGGCCAACTCATCTGCTATGTTCTTGGCATCTTCACTGATCCCCCACTACTACTGGGAGAGGCCCTCCCAGCCCTGTCTTGTGGGACTCTACATCTGCCTGCAATGCTCTGGTTTTACTTCAGCATTTGTTACTGAGAAACCCTAGAGGATCTAGAGGACCTGCACGATTTGAACTGTTTCTGTAAAAACCATCAGAAGCGGTGAAAACAATTAACAAACCTGTTATGAGTAGTGCTGAGCTCAGCGACAGTGGCAGGCAAACAAGAAGGTGAGCAAACAGAGCTATTTTAATTTCAAGCTCCATTTGAACCACAAGTTAAAAAAAGAAACATCAATGTTTACCAAGGTGATATGAACAAAACTGATTGGAAAATGCATGCTTTTTCAGCCTGCATTAGGAATTGTTTTCTAAATACTAGCTACATTCCAAAAAGCCTCATTAGAAATCTCTGCAAACATGTTTTCAAAAGCTGTTTCCAAGCATTCACAGATTTATACAAATGCCAGAAACAGAAGGAAAAGAAAACAGAAAAAGAAACCGTGATGAAGAGCGCAGCCTTAATTGTTTCGTCTTTGTCAAAGAACCCTTCTTTGGGAACTGTGGCTCTGACAGGTAACACCTTGCCTTTACAGAATATTTTCATCCACAGATCTCCAAGGCCTTTTTGGATGAAGTCAGTATTATTACACTATTGTTATGCCTGTATGGGTAAACGCTGATCTTCAGCTTCTGGCCAAAGCCACCTCTGTATTCATAGCTAATCGTATGCCAGTCCCTATGACTCCCTACGAAACCGGGGATTTCCTGCTTAACTCCAACCAGCAGCAGAGGAGAGCAGAGCACGGACACATCTATTTAATTTCCTTGCAGAACCACTGTTACCATGGTAAAAAGCTGCTCTTTTTCCCTTTGAGCACTGACATTTGGATCCGCAGCCCAGAGAGGGCTGGGCAGTTCACACTCGTGTAAGGACCTGACGACTGCTTGCTGCTCTGCTTCAAAGGCCAAAGAAATGAACTCAGAATGGTGCCACTTTCAGAGAGCTCAGTTCTCCCCCGTTTTTCTGGGAAGAAAGGGAAGGACAGGAAGGCACAGGAACTCGATCAAAGCATTCAAGCTGGCAAGGGGGTAAAGCACATGGCTGGCTCTAGTCCTCTGACAGCAGTCATTGCTTCCCAGGTCATCTGTCTATGGCTTATTCTCCAAGGCAGAAGGAAAGAGAGTAGCAAATACCAACTTGGGTTTTGGCCAAGGACTGACCCCATAAGCTCCACATCCCTCTGAGAGAGGAACACGCCTGGCAGTCCCTGGGGAAAGGAGCCCTACAGGAACCCCTGGGGCCTGAGCACAGGAACAGCAGCCAAGGGGCAGCTTGCACTGGTCTCTGGGAACCCTGAGCCAGCCTGCAGAGGCAGCTGCCCACACACACACACTCAGCAGTGACAGGAGCAGAGCCAGAGCTGAGAGAAGGCAGAGGCACCTCGCAGTGCCTGAGCATAGACTCAGGGCGACAGAGGCAGCAATTTAAATATATTGAACTCACTGAAAAACATGAGAGGTATAAAGTTAAAAGCTTGGGGAAAAAAATCATAACATTTCTTACTTCAAATAACAAAGATGAGGTAAAAAAATAATAGTCCAGGATATGAGGGGAGGTTGATTAGTAGAGTCACAGAGTCAACGTTTTAGTGACAGCGGACACAGTTCTCCATTTTATAACAGTGAACATTACCTTTCTGTGGCAAAAATGTCTGTTTCCTCCTTACAAGCTGAAATTACCAATCTAACAAATGGCTCTGAAAAAGCTGCAAGCCAAGTCTGACCTGTTTGTAAGCAGAAGTGCCTATTTCAGCTTACTGCAAATGTCATTAACACCTGTACAGCACTGACACCACGCTTTCAAAACAAAGATAGGTCATCTTACTTTTAATTTCACACATGCACATAAGTGGTAAACACTCCTGTTAATGATGCCATCTGGTGCCTCCCATAACGGTGTGACACTCAGCCTTCCAAACAAAATGTAATGGCAGCATCGCACAAACCCCACTGACATTTACAGTGAGGAAATTTGTTATCAGCCTCACTTCTGAACGCCTGTTTGTGTGCCTACTGGTGCTATAAAACCATCACCCTCACCAGCCAAGGGGAAGAACAATAAATAATGGATTTTCATCCATGCATATACTACAAAGGCATTAAAAATTCATTACTCAAGCACACAAGCATCTTAAGCAACAGTTACTGCTTTAAAAATTAATACTACTCCCCTGGTTAAGTGAAAACTATCCACACCAAGCCTTTGTTTGTAATCCCACTGTCCACACACAAATTGTAACACAAAGGAACTGCTGTTTTAACTTTGATACATGAGCCTTGATATTTAAAATGCAAGGAAATCTCTTGCCCATCCTCCCTCAGCTCTCTGCTGTATTTACTCTTTCTTGTCTTAGTAGAGGCCTAATGATGAAAAAAAAAACCCAAACTGTTAAAAACCTTCCTTATTTTAGCCATACTGAGTACATTCCAGTGCTTCAACTCCACATAAACAGAACTGAAACTGCCAAAATAAACCTCCTAATTGCTACAGGTGTTCTACCAAGCCAGCACACACTTTGCTCCAAGGCAGACAGTGAGAGGGTAAAGTAGCAGTGACCCCTTCCCCTGAGTTACTCCAGGCACTGCTACTCCAGAAGCACCTCCAGAAGCAGAGCTGGCTGTTCCTGTGGTCATGCCTGCAGACCAGGATGGGGAATGGCCAGTGCCCAGGATGGGCATACACTTCAAAGCAGTGGCTCTGGTGCTTCACAGAACTTGAGCCTGTCCCTCTCCACCTTCTTGACATTTCTCTTTGGATATGTAAGGTGACAAACCTTGCTCTACTCTCAGCTGCAGTCAGGAGCAAAGAGCTTTGTTTGCTCAGAACAGATTGTTCTGTGATAGCCTCTGTGGATAGCCTCTCCCCCATGTTTTAAATCTGATTTTAAGTCCTTGCTTTTATTACCTTTGGATTACAACTGAGCTAAAATTCTCAAGCTGTACACTGTGGACTGGCTGGGACTGGACAGCAAGGTGTTGTTAACAGTCAGCCAGTTCTGAGTCCTTTCTGCTTCTCTGCCTGCACAGGTCAAGGTAATGGCTTGTGCTGAGTCTGGGCCCTGGGCACTAGTGAAAAGTTCAGGCAGCTGGTAGTGAACTGGCCTAAACACCAGAAAGTAGAAGCCACAGAGAGTGAAACTCCCCAGGAGTTTGCTGGAGGGGACACCAGCATCTAGGGATGAGTTTTCTATACAGACACTCATGTAGATCAGTTTCACATCCTTTTTTTTGAAACAAGCTTCCCCACAAGAGAAAGTCTGTCAAGTTCAAAAATGTTTTAGATTTTTTTTCTGGTTTTACCTGATAGCTAATTTCTCCTTTTCTTTTTAAAAAACATGGTAAACATATATTGTTTTAAAGTCCTGCAACTTTATAATGGACATAAAAAGCTCACAGAATAGAGAATCATCCAGGATGGCACCTACATTCATAAGTCATTTGAGTTGTGAACATATACGGCAATGGAACAAGTTGTAAGATGAATCCAAAAGCAAGGATGTATTTTCTCTCATGTTCTTGTTTTAATTACTATTTTAAACTGCTCTCAGGCCATTTACTCAATCTTTACCATAAGCATCATCATTGGAATCAGACAAACACAAAAATACCTCCACACTGCAGTGGAAACTGTTGAGTTTGCAGTGCCTTGGCCTCCATTTTGTATTTGAACCTCACACTAAACCAACTAAATTTATACAACACTTCACAGGCTTCTGCAACTGTTCTGTCTTTTTATGAGCTGGAGCAGAAAAAACAATTCTAAACTGTGCAATAAAACCTGACAGCTTGAATGCAGCCATGAAATAAAAATATAATAAACCCAATAGCATGAATAATAATAAAAGAGCAAAAACAAGGAAATAATTCAACAGATGTGTGACATTTTTGTTCTTCATTGTGGATCAGTTATTCTTGTTAATTATATCACCTATTCTTCACTTACATTGATAATTACATGAAGCAGATGGAGAACAGAATGCTCCCAGATGGTGAGAAAGCAAACAAGTTTATAAATTGTTTATTTATGAAGAAATAATTAAAAATTATTTCATTATCTATAGTTTTCTACTCCACCAATAATGACATGCACCGTGAAGGCCAGCAGCACTTTATAAGATATTCAGGTTTCTGTTGTAACCAACTGTTTTTCGTGTAACATGAATGCAGTGACTGACAGATGTGCAAACCACAATAATAACCTAATCTGTTTTAACGCTGAGGGAATTTAGAGTTTGAATCTTTGGATCTCCTGCCAGTTGGCGCTTCAGCATTGGTTGCTGATCCAGAATACAAAAATTAGAGATTTCCTTTTGCTTTGGCACAGCTGTACAAAGTGTTTGATCTAATGAGCAGGCAGGAGCTCTGTCAGGTCTGTGCCCTGAACCCCAGCATGGCAGATGTGTGGCCAATGCAATTCTGAGCCAAGATGTGGCACCTCTGCCACACCTGCTACTCAACAGGTATGCCAAAGTCTGGACACTTCAGGACTGGATGCAAATCACCAACTGTGCCATTCCAGGGGGCTGCAGTGGGAGACAGGCAAGCTTAACATCTCCTGCTTTGTGCCTTCTCAGTCCAGTCTTACCCAATTTATCCAAATCGCTTTAGCAGAGCAATGTGAGACAGAGTTTGGTAGGAACAGACACACAAAATCAGCAGCAAAATGTATCTGCAATATCAAAGCACAGGAAGAAGGAAGGAAGAATTTACAGCCCTTCAGGAAATGGAGCCACTGCTTGGAGAGTGACAGGATTTCTAAGGCAAAAATGAAGCAGCATGCAGTTGTGGTTCAAGAGAAAGAGTGAAAAAACTTATGATGGCCTTAAAGCCATCATGAAAAGGATGGCAAATAGGGGAGGAGCAGGGAGAGCTCCTAAGCTCTGTATTTCTCTGGAGCCATAGCCATTTTAGCAATAAGCCAAGAAGCAACACAAACCAAAAGCCTGTCTCAAACCAGAAACAAGACTGAACCACAGGGAATGAATGCCACAAGGCCCTGGAGAGAACAGGGCAAGTGGAGAACTGCAGGTAAACAGGCACGCAGGTAAGTCAGCTGTGGGTTTATAGGGTAAGTTTCTGGAGTTTAAGAGTACATCTCTCCAGCAGACATCTAGCTCTGCCAGGGAGCCCACGGGAGGAAGGATCTATGCTTCCTTCAATACCACAAGACACAGCTCACGCACCCTGTATGAGACAAATGGGAGCAGGCCAGGAATCCATGGGAGGGTGACACATGGCACTTCCCCCTTGGTGGTTTTTCCAGACACTACAGGAGAATAGAGAGAGTTGACAAGAGGGACAACAAGAACAAGTTACCACACATTGTGCTCATCTGTCTGTAACAACTGATCCAGACCTGCAGCAAAACCATCTCTCCAGCACAGCCAAGATCCATCTGGACTGGCAGTGCTCAGGAATTAGCCGAGAGCAAAGCTTCTGTGGTCCAGATTGCTGCTTTCTCTTCTTTGGAAGAGAAAGGAAGAAGGCAGCAGGAAAGCGCCCGCGCCTGTCCTGATTGAGTTCTGCGCACTGGGTCTGTGTTTGTGAGCAAACTCCCTTCATGCCCTAAGCAGGCTGGGAATGTACTGGGGAGACACAGCCTGATGGAGCCCCAGGGCTCCCCCTGTACCCTCGCTGAGATACGGAGCCACCAATGGCCCGCAGACAGCCACACACAAATTGTGAGCTGTGCCCCAACACAGAACGGCTCAGCTGCTCAGCCCCAGGCTGTTGCTGGGCAAAAAGACACTCTGCACCTAGAAAAGGAGAGCAAGAGCTCGAGAAGGGCTGGAACAAGAGCAAGGAGGCCCAAAAAGCAACAGATAAAGAGGCAGATGTTGATTTGTTGATTACTAGATATCATGGGGCATCTTGTGGGTATCAAAGCAAGAATATCACTACAATTATCTCCATTACAAGCAACAGCTACTCAAGCAATCAATTAGGGCAGGCAATCAATGCAAATTTTACATTTCTGAAATCAACTTGCATTTACAATCTTCATCTTGTAGTTCACGTGACAAATCCTGCCACTACTGCAGAGCCCTCTAAAGCAGCAATCACAGCAATAACCTGCCCTCCAGCTCTTGGGAACAAAGCAGGTGTGGATTCACCTTTGGAGGAGCTGCTTTCAAATAGGAGAGGGCAAAGTCCCCTCAGTTTAAACCAGCTCAGTGAGCTGGGATAGAGACACAGGATAAAGACATGAGGAGTGGGCGCAAATGCTTGAAATCCCTGCTTGCCCAATCTCAACATCTCACAAGATCCTGCCCTGATCTTCTTTAAAACCACAACCCAAAGAAGACAGGAGACATTTTCTCCTTAATCCTCTGCAGGTGGCTGGCCTCAGACATCTTCCCACTAATTCCTACTCCAGACTCTTTGTCTGCCTTTCACCTTTCTCCCGCTCTTCTCCACACTCTCCTCACAGCATTGTTCTCTCACGTCCTTTTTCCCTCATTTCCCAGCACATGAGCATCTTCTACAACCAAAATTTGTTTCACCTTGTCTCACTGTATTTCACAAGGTGACAATTCTCAGCCTTTCCATTCTGCAGAGCTATCACATTTATCTCCTTGATGGCACAGATTGTTCTCTACCTTACAGATTGCACCTCAGTGTTTACAGTAGTTCTGGAAGCCTTTTAATCACTACAAAAAGGCAGAAAGATAATACTGTGCCTACTGAAACTTGATTATATTAATTTGTAAAATACGTCTCAGTTTATTTGTAACTTCAGTACAGGATTTGGCAGGGCGGTGCAAGATTATTGATGGGGGATCAATCTTCCTTTACGAGGCATCTGAGCAGAGAGAGGGTGAGTGCCTTCTGCCTGGCTGCTACCCAAGGTCTAAAAGCAGCACCATCTCCTTACTCCGACGAGTACACTCGGTTCCCCATGGCAGGCTGCTCCTTATGTTACAAAGCTTCCCAACGTATGGTGGCCAAAGGTCGCTTCATTCACTCGACAGAAGAGTCAATTTAGCTTTATATGGTTTCAAGTTCGTGGTATTTCAGAGAAGCCAGCAGCAGAAGCAGACTAGCTTTATCCTCAAGTTACCACCCAGCACTTAGCCCCAGATGTCCATTCTGATAGAGCACAGTCTGTCAAAAATCTATAATTCATGCAGAGGCAGATGCATGGATACTTACACAGCGGCTGGCCTTGAGTTGGGGTTTTTCCAGTACAACTTCTAAGCAAAAAATTCACACATTCTGTTAAATAAAAATTCGAATCTGAGATTTCAAACCATTATGTCACTACCTACAGAGAAACTCAGAAAACCTCAAGAGGAACCTGAGCAGACGAAATATTTGCAAATCTTTCAAACACAGGAAGTATGTGATTTTCCAGATTCAACAAAAATGCTAAGATGAGCTCTTTCAGTAAGACAGCAATTACTTCAAAGATCAGGAATAAGAAGCAGTTTAAAGAAAAGCATCAGACAGTTCATTCTGCAGAGAAGAGATAGGCAGGGATGTGCATGTGGAGAGAAGGCTGTTGAACAAAGCCAAACTCAGACCAACAGCCTCAGCCATGTTCTGGATTTCACTTTGCCAGCTGCCGCCTAATTAAGAGTTTTAGGTGCCAAAACCTACTGACTAACTGAGAAAAGGACAGCACTAAAAATATTATATGGAAGCCCATCTCAGCCAGCTGGAAGAGAGTAGACAGACATAAAGCTCCCTAATTATATTTCTCCACTAAATTACAACTACCTACTGAGAGAATCCATCACTAATTGTGATTTTCCTAATATTTCAGCTTCACTAGTCACTCTTTTGAGGAATCACCTTCACATCAAATTTTAGTTACTTAAAAGTGTAAGAGAATGAGGTATAAGTTATTTAAATAACTGAAATTTTGAGAGCCTTTTCATTCAGAACCTCCAGTCTGCACCAGTTTGTCACAAATAAAACAGTTGGCTAGTGGAAACAACCTTTGCCTTTGCTGTTAAGTCATTTGGCGTTTTAAGGGTATCTCATGCATGGAAGAAACCTGACTTTGGGACTGAGAAATAAAATGTGCTTATGTGATTTCTACAGAAAGAGTCAAAAGCACAACGTTGTCTTTTTCCTGCTCGCAGGGCACAATACCTAAATAAACCCAGCAGGAGCGAGGGCTCAGCAGTAGGCAGAGCGTTTAGAAGGTGCTGGGAGGCAGTGACAAAGCGCTGCCACCGTGTCAGCACGGAGTGGGAAGGGCTCTGCTCCAGCGGGCACTGCGTGTGACGGGCTGTGGGCCTGGCCCGGCCAGGGCGCGCGGCAGCAGAGCGGGACCGGCAGCATGGCCGCTGTAATTAAGGAGCAGCCTATGAGCACGGGGAGGGTAATGCCAGCCCATCTGCCAAGCCCTGCACAAGCTGGCACCGTGCCTCCTGCCTGCTGCCGCTGCTGTCACCCACCTGATCCTTGGAGACCTGCTCCGACGGAGCGTTCACGCCAAGCTCTTGCAGAGGATAGACAATCTGTCGTCTCGGCCGCACGGGAGCCATGTAATGAAGGGCAGATGTCAGGGAATGGGCACAGGGACGCTGAAACTGAAAGACAGCGATCCATATTTCAGCAGAGAGAATGTCAGAGCAGTGCATCACAGATGTCTGCTGCATGGCTTTGCAAACACACAATTCTTAGCTCTGTTGGCTAAATCTGAGACAAAAATCAGCAAATAAACAAACATACTCAGAGCAGAGGAATGAATTGCAGATAATTCCTGACACTAATGAAGATAATTATGAGAGTAATTACATTACTATCTCTGTGGGAATGACAGATAAACAAGTGGTTTGGTTTATGGGATTTTTCAGCACGAGTATTTTCCCCAGGAGGATATTTTTCTCCATAGCGATCATGAATCAGCTTGATTTGACCTCATTAAGCTGTGTTATCTGCTCACTGCTAACCTTTGCTCGCTTGGCAAGGAACGGAGATGAATTTATATGGAAATTCTATACCGACTGAAATGTCTGGTTCATCCAAGTGATAAATGTTAATAAACTGGCAGAAATTTGAGATGAACAAAACCCTAATGCTCATCTGAGCAGCCTGGATCATTAGAAATAGCTGTATCTGTCTATTACAGCGTGACTGGCTCTGGCATAACTTACAACATGAAAGGGAAGAAAATACGATAATTCAGGAAATACAGAATGAACATTAATGCAAACTAAATTACACTCAAGTGCCATTACATCCACAAATATTAAAACCTTGAAGTTACTATGTTGAGAATTAAGCAAAATATCACACCTACCACTTATTGGATAATAATATTAGATAACCTTAAGTAACTTAGAGTAATTCTGCAGCCTCATAGCCTGGAAACACAAGAGTCACTGATAAGATTAAACTTCTCTTCCATCCAGGGCCATTAAACTGCATTTTAGTGAGTGCCTCTTCAGAATCTGAGAACCTAATGCCACGAAGGAACATCGGTTCCTCACTGGAACACTTAGAACTCCACAAAAGTGCACAGGAAAACACATCCTTCTGCAAATGTACCCAAGTCTAACCTGTCAAAAGTTCACACATGAAAGTCAGTGGTGGTTTCAAAACCATCCAAATCACCAAGGGCAGAACTCATCTCAGTCACCATCTAAACGCCAGGTGCCCAGTCCAGCCAGGCAGGCAGGCAGAAGCCCGAGCTGGAGGTGAGTCTCCAGGGGAAAATTCCGTCTGTCCTGAGACAGGCAGGTGTGACCGATGGATGCACTGCCCTCGGGATGCACTGTGCGCTTCCATCAGTGCTGCCAGGAGCCCAGGCTATCGAGCTGAGCCAGACAGTAGCTTCACATGGCTACACAGGGCTTGAAAATTTTACCTTGTGCTCCCTTTTCTGACATGAGACTGATGACAAAACACGTATGTGAGCATTGCTGAATTACATTCTTCTCAGAAATGGATTTTCTCCATTAAAAGTTCAGTTCCTACGGTTCTCCCGTGACACTCGCAGAAAAACAAGTCCCCCTTCAAAAGCCAGTGAGGTGCCTAGGTCCCACTGGCTTTCAGTAAAACATAGTCTAGAGAACCTGAATCCCTTTGGAAGAGTTTTTACAAGTCATCTGGATGTGTTTATGATGATCTCCTTGCATTTACTGAGGTTACACTACCCTTCTGCTGGGCAGAGTGCCAAGGCCAAGGACATTTCCACTCTATGCTCCCCCCATCCTTCCTGAAGACAGGTGGACACCACAGACCAGCCCTGCCACGTAAGAGCTGTGTCCACAGCTCAGACAGGAAGAAAGTACAGTTTTCTGCAGATTGCTAACAAAATCCCTGCTTGCAGTCATTCATGGAAGCAAAGAGAAAATAAAGTGAGAAAAGGTGCTGATAATTAAAACAAGAAACATAAATGACTGTCTCCTTACCTTGCCCTCCACACATTCTGGATAAATAGGGTAGTAAAGAGAAGATTTGTGACCCAAGCGAAGAATCTCCTTGAGAAAGTACTTTGTATAGTGATGAAATACAGGATTTAAGACAAAGTGGCAAAGATGTCCATGTTCCTCTTGCTGGTGGTGATTAAAATGAATAAAGTCCTCAATGTCATAATGTGCTTGAATATACTCAATATCCTGGAAAATTAGGAATTTGTGAGTCAGCAGTGATCAGCAGCTACCTTGACAGGATTTGAGCAAATACCAACCAATGAGTCACTTTCTATCAACCAAGGAACTACATCTGAGCACTGAAACCAAGTGTCTGTGAGAGCTCTTCTCAACTAAGGGCACTGACTGAACAGACTTTTCTTGAAAATCTTTTCATTGTATCAAAACCTCTCCTCACAGCTTGCCCTTATTTAAGAGGGCTGCACACCCGACCCTTTCCCCACGATGTCTGATACAGGTTACCAGACATCCATGGAGGAGGAAAAAAAAAAACCCACCTGTTTTTCTGAGTTCAAGGCACAGAAGGCCAGGCTGTCCCTGTCACCAAACTCCAGCTGAAAAAGGGAATTCTACAGAGCAGAGCTGATGCCCTCTGACAAGTCTTCCCTGTTGAAGTGATAAGCTGATACTTTTGCACATTTATTCACTCAGTCTATCCTCTTAGCTCTTAATATAATCAAGATAATTACTCTTGGAAACAGGAGTGACTCTTCTATTGTAAAAACTAAGCATTAGAACTGCTGAACAACCCAAAATCCATCTTTTTGGTCCTAGCAGAATGCCACAAAGGTATGACTTGGAGAATGTTTACTTTCCAATAATAATGTGCAATGTCTTCTATTACTCCATCTGAGTATTCTAGAGTTTTCTTTGTTTTCAAGTGCATGATTCACAATCATTTAGAACTTACTGTTGGAGAAAAAACTTATGAAAGTAAATCTAGAAGGAGAATTACTGCTCTTTGAAGGACTTGTGGCAAAGCTGCTTGTTGACTTGGAAAGTAGAAGAGAAATGGCTGATTAAGCACATATTTAGAGGCAGAATGGCTTTGTGCTAAAACACCAAAAAAGTGCAGGAGGAAAACTTTCAGGACACAGCAGCAGCTTCTTGAAAAGAAGAGGATCATATTTTTTACCTGCGTGTCAATCTTTATCTATGGGAAGAGAAATAATACAGTGGACATAGGCTGGAGAGCAAGGGAGCTTCTAGAAGCAGCATTTTCATAGACACTTCGTAAGGCACACGTACAGCACCAAGCACAAAACTCAGCCTTTAGTGCAAGGACCAAGCACCACAGAGCTCATGGAACACAAACAGAATTTACCATTTCATCCCTAGTGACAGAAACACCAACGATCTGATCCAAAACTTCTGCTACAAAAGCCCACACTGGCATCCCGTCCTGCAAGGCAAAGGCAACAAACACACATTTCCAATTTCACCAGAATCTCTTTTTAATGGTAACTGTGTATTTTACCACAGAGTCCCCGTTAAAACACCTTCCTCCCAGTGCACCTCTCAGTCACCATCCCAGTTTAACCAGTCTGGTCCCCATGAGGGCCCTGTTTGAGCCAGGTATTGCTGGACTCTGGACCACACAGACCCTTCCTCACTGAAGTGTCAGTTTGGATACAGCTGCTGCAGGAGTGCTACAAGCTCAGCCACTACTTCAGTCCTGGGTTAAATCCTGATCTTTGGACAGAAATGAACACTTGTCTGCAACAAATACTCACTGGATCTTTGCGAGCCTCAGAGAATATCTTTGAGTCATTCCATATCTCTTCATTCAAGCTGAGAGTCTCAACAAGCATTTTGACACCCTCTAGGTCATTGATTGTTGCTTTTCTTACATTAAATGACCTAAAAAAGGACAAAAAAAGAATTAAAGTTGACTCTGTGACAAAATAAAAGCAACTGCCAGGCTTAAGACAACACACCCTTCACGAGTACCAACCACATCTTTCAGAAGCTGTAACTGATTGCTGAATGACTCTTGTTCTAAAGGCAGATACTAACTTATTGCATGGTAATAGAAAAGATCAGATTATCTACTTGAGACAACTCCACAATCCTGCTTTATCTGCTATTAAACACTCAGCCCAATCTGTAACTACAGGTATCACCTGTCTTCCAGGGAGTAAAAGTCAGCAATAAAGGGAGACAAAGAACCCTAAAATGAATGTGGAATCTGTAGCTGCACACTATGGCACATAGGGAAAAAAGCAAGATAAAAACAGGGAAAGACAAGAAAAATTGAAAAACAGACATGGAAAATAAAACTGAGACGAGTGTCATGGTATCAAGTAGAGCAGGAACATCAATTTCTCCAAGAAGAGATTCCCAATTTTTGTATTTGGTTTTGATGCTTCAAACAGTAATACATGAGGACAAACCTACATGACTGCAGTGCCTGTGCTAAGTGTGGAGTGCCAGTTAGCAATCACACAGCAGTGACATGGTATCAGACTGCCTTTGCCACACATGGAACATCTCACCTACAGGCAGCAGTGACCTGCCACTCAGCTCACAGACCGCCAGCAAACATCTTCCCACCTGCTAATGAGGAAGAAAATTCACTTCACAGTGACAGTCTACAGCAGCTGAGGAGCTCTCCCAAAGTCTGTCAAAGGCAGCAATCCCTTCTTGGTTACACACAGCTCGTGCAACAAACACTTGTGGAGTGCTGTTCAAGAAGCTGAACTACAGCTTCAGTTCCAAGAAATAAATTCTTTCACCCACAGATAAAAACTTCCAATTCACATAATATAATTTTCTTGCCTGTTCTTCTCGCTTTCAATTTTAAAGTGGATGTGCTGTTCTTCAGCCTCAGTCACATTGAGAGGCATTTTGTGGAATATGGATTTAATGAATAGCACTAGTACCTTAAAACCCCTGAACTTACCAAGATTCTAGTATGTTATGAGAAATTTCACAGCTCAATCCACTGACCATTTTTGAGTGCTCAAAGCATACATTTGGTTACTAAATTACAAGCTAATCCCAAACTTCCAAGCAAGCATCAGCTTCCACAGCTTTTCGCACATTTCCAGTGTAAACTGCAAGACCCAAAAAGTGCTGAGGACAGTGGCCAGCAGGCCCAGCAATGCGGTTCACTCTGCAGCCCCAGTGTGCCACTCTCCCACCACTCCCCAGCCCAGCTGTGCCCTGACCCATGCCCCAGAGAGGGCAGCTGTGCCTACGGAGAACTGCACCCTGAACATGACAGAAACAGAACATGGGAGAAGCTGAAACTGCTTTTTTTTTTTTTTGATAGGCAGATCCACCAGCTCCACTGTGAGTATGGAATATGGGAAGGACTATCCAAGGTCTGTACTCATTTCTCTCCCAGCAATGAATTAACTCATTCTAGATGCTCAAGTCCTTTGACTGCTCAGAGACAAGGACACTATAATTATTATTATGCTTTTTAGTGAAAATTGAGGGAAAGTATCCATTAAGCACCTCAGCCTATGCCTTGTCACCTGCTATTTTTTCCTCCTTCACTGTTAAGTAGCAGACTCACAGTTCCATTTGCTGCACTCTTGCTTTTTGTGTACTTAACACTTTTTCTTATTCCTTTTACTGCCTGTACTAATCAGGAGCTCATTTTGTGCCTGTGCCTCTTCCAACTTTGCCCTTTCACATCTTCATATTCCCCTCTTCTTACCCTGTTTTTCTTTCAGTCCATTTTCTGTGACTTCCTTTTCACTCACATGCTTTTGAAAGCCATAGGTGCAAGTACAACATATTGATCTTTCACTTCCACAGATCTTTGTTATTTCCAAGAGAGTATCTGCTATTGCACCCTGTGGGTTTTGTTCTGCAGAAACTTTCCAAAAGCTTACTCTGGCTTCTCCTGAAGCTTTTTCTGATCCTGAACCTCAGTGAACAGCTATTTTTCCTTACTTTCCTGCAAAGCTGCAGGAGGATTTGGCAAATGCTACTATGATGACCCTATTTGGTTTTCATGGAAGGGCTGGTGTCATTTGGAATATGCACAATGTAATCAGAATAGTAACTTTTTTTTAAAAAGCCTTGGTAACAACTTGAATTTTGCTCAAAATTGCAAGAGGACATATGACTCCCAACCCTATTGGCGGATTACTGAGCAGCTGGGCCTGAGATTACCAGGAATTACTTCAGTGGCTCTCTCTCCAGCCAGCTGGATTCTTACTCAGGACCCAGAAGCACAGTTTCATCCCAGAGTAAAAAGCTTCTGCCTAGGTCCAAGAGTAACTGGCCAGTTCCTGCACGAATTATTTGTGTACCACCAAAGGTGATTAAGTATGCAACAAAACCTAGAAGTGTTTTGCTAAAACCACACAGTACTTAGCTACATTAAGAACAAAACCAAGAAAATAATCTCTAACTCTGCCACAATTAAAGCTTGGTCTTTGGACCAGAATAGGCTTGCTATACAAGCAAAGCTTTGGAAAATTCATTCCACATAACAGAAGTCACAGCAAGAAAGGTTTGATGTCCCAGTTCACTGGTATCTCAGCCTACAGAAGCGTTCAGAGCATCACAGAAACTGAAGGCATGAAATAAATGATTCAAAAGTAAGAGAAATCATATATAAGTATGCAGAGTATTTACTCAGCAATGTTACTGCTGTGATCTGTACGTCCCAGAAATGCATGACTACAGCTCTTTTAAGAAAGCTACATCATATTTCCAAGAATTAAGTTACACCAGGCTCTCAGGTGTCAGTGTCACACAAGCTGACCCACATCCCCAAGGCCAAACACAGCACCATGTCTGCCTGCTGGCCTCAGCCCATAACCAGGGAACTTGGAGCTGCTTGTCTGTACCAATGTCCACTTCCCTACCTTAGAACTGTACACACAAATCCCAAACAAATCCTCTCGCTGTGCCAGGGCTTTACTGAGAGGACACTCCACACAAAGGCTGGCAGCTGAGTTCCACAGTAGCCCAGAGCACAGCAGTGCTGTCCCGAGGAGCCACTCACGTGAGCAATCCCGCCCGGTGGAACACGTACAGCTCCCGGCCCAGCCTGGAAGTGCAGGAAGGGACAGCCCGAACAAAGCTCTGGATCAGGGGCAACTCCGGCATGTGATGTGGCACCAGGATGACACACAAATCTCTGTCCTGAAAGAGATTGGCAGGCAACAAAGGTGATCACTAAGCTTCACCCAAAGCCCTCGGAGGGGACAGACAGCCCTCAGCATGAGGCTTACACTGCACACAGCCAAGCACTGCTCTGCCTGGGCAGCACCAAGGAACCAACAGCTCAGAAATGGCTTCACTTTAGGCAAACTACAGGGTGAACTGTCCTTACTAATCTGGTGATTCCATAGTGACATTTTGTTTCAAAGACTGACATGGTTGGATGGATAAATAGCATAAATTTGAAATGTTTTCTGGGTTCACTCTGCCTAGGAACTTTCTTTGGTGGTAAGCAGAGTTTTGAGTGTGCTGTTCTTAGGGCCAAGTCTGTGTCTCTGGTACCCAAGGCCTGCCTCTAAGGCACACTGCCATCCAGTTACTTGTTGCAACACTCTAGTGTGCATTAAGAATGTCCCAGAAAGTGGACTTTGCTACCTCAGATAGAGAGATCACATGGGGCATCAGTAGCAAATAGCTACTGCCCTGTGAATTCACAGTGCCACTGTTCAGGCTATAGGCAAATACTATGAATTTCCTTAATACCACTGTTTATAGGCTTCAACTCCACCTCCTTTAATTTTTTTACTGATTTTGTTTTTAGTTTAGACACAGTCTGGATCTATACATGATTTGAAAGGAGTTTGAAGCATTTATTTTCTAAATCAGCATCTCAGAGAAGACCCTGTAGAACATAAACCAGATAGACTATTTACAAGAGCATGTAGTGCCAGGGTAATGCCTTCACACTGACAGAGAGTAGGTTTAGATTATATGGTAAGAATTTTTCCCTATGAGTGTGAGGAGGTTGCCAGTGTGGCTGCTCCATCACTGGCAGTGTCCCAGGCCAGGCTGGACAAGGCTTGGAGGAACCTGGGATAGTGGAAGGTATCCTGCCTATGGAAGGAGTGGAACTGGATGATCTTTAAGTTCCTTTCCAACCCAAAACATTCCAGGATTCTAGGATAAGCAGAGGACTAAGGCATGCATTCATTCCACAAAGTCCAGAAGCAGCCAAGGAGGTGAGTAGCTCAGCCCAGGGCAACCAGGCCCAGCACACTTGTGTGGGGCACAGACTCACCCAAGCAGCAGACTCAAACCCCCTGGCTGCCAGCTGCACTCCTGTCCCACCACACAAAAACACTCCAGCTTTCATTATACTCACCGGGAAAACATCAAAAGCATAATGCAAAAAATCCAGTGACCTGCAACCAAGAGCAAATATTGGTAAATACAGCACGTATCAGACTGATCTGATACGCTGTGATACTGACATCCCTGCAATTGCAGGAACATTTATTCACAGCTGATCAGACGATCCCGATAGATCATCAATAATCAACTGCTGATGTGGCATGCTGCACAGTGATTTCTGACTTCTAGTGCTTAAAGCATCATTATTAACAAGAATAACCAGAATGTTTGACGTAATGCACGATGCTCCTCACTAAAAGGGTGGGGGGGGAGGAACAAACAAAACATTGGCTCTCATGTTGTTGACTCCAGCCTCTTCAGAAGCCATTCCTGGACTGTCACAGCACCATTAGTATACAGCAAATATTAATTCCGTTGTTGCTATGCTCCATGGTACTTTCAGACAGCACCTGGGACTGAGCTCTGTGACTTTCCACTCAGGAAAACCTGCCTGATGTGCTCTGACAGACTAACAGGAACATCAATACTTAAAATTGTTTTAGAACACTTCTTTCCACTTCTCACCCACTGACTTAGAGCTATCCCAATCTCTTTTCCATGGTGACAGCAAATTGTGACATTTCAGCTTTAAAAGACTTGAGAAATCTCACCAAAGCCCTGCTGTTTCTCCCATGTGTAAGGATATCAAAGAGCTCAAAATCCAGTTATGCTGAAGCTTCATAAAACACTTTTCCACCACACAAGACGTATCTTTTGAAGAAATTCAATACAGATATAAGTCACCTATAAATACTGATAAATCCCCTCCTCCTTTCAGAACTGTAATTAAGCTCCCTTCAATTACCTCTTTAATAATATTACATAAAAGAGAAATAATTTCTAATTGCCATATCCATACTTGAATGTACACTTAAAGCTGCAAGTACAGATCAGTATTGGGGTATGATATATTCGCCTATATAATACATAATTAAGACTAGTTAACAGAACAGCGAACCAGGGGAAAGGAAAATGCCACTGCAATGAAGTTTTCTCTCTGGTATCCAGGACCCTGATGGTAGCAAGGACCACAAGACTTGAGGTGGGAGATTTTTCAGGGGCTCAGGAAAGTACCAAATACAAGCAGATAAGCCAGCCAGCAGTTCAGTTCCTTCACATTTCACTCTCAATGCACCAACAAGCCACATAACAGCTCCAGATTTAGGAGATGGCAACACTTAGCAGCTTTACTGGGTAACAATTCCCGAGGAGCAAACGTCCCTCAGGGCTAAGATGCAATCACACCTACACTTCAATCAAACTGCTATTTTTTCTGGGTCCATGCTGTGCAAGGCCAGCAGAAACTCCCTCAGGACAAGATTCCAGGCTGCAGTCAGCATCACCTCGTGCCCTCCTTTACATGTATTTGCTTTGCTAATATTTCTTTTACAGGCAGGTGGATCAAGCAAAGGCAAGCCAGAGAAGCATACAAGCAAAATGTTTGAGAACACCAAGATTGACAGAGTCCTCAGCTCTACATGAGGTAATCTCAGGAAAAGTGTTCAGACAGGAATGCTATGTTCTCCAGATACCCATCTTGGAATCCATACTGCTCCACAGATGTCTCCAGGTAACAAAGACTGGGACTACAGCATTGAATGATAAATGCAGTAAGAAATGTCTTTAACAGAAACAGACTTAGATACAAAGCACAGAGCATCAGAAGGGGGCAAAAAAGGGACAGATCCTTATCCCAAGCAGGAAACTATGAGCAGAGAACTTGAGAAGCCTACAGTGAGATTATTTCCTGACATAGGTCTCCAACACAGCTCTCAATTGCTGTTTCAGTATAATGGAGTCATTCCAGAGCAAGCCTCACTAATATTTTAAAATAAAGCTATCTTATTCTGCAATAATTATCTTGCTTGAATTTTTACACTAGACTGTCCATCAAGTAACTGTTCTGGACCAGTCTCTCTGCAGCGCAATTGTTCTTAGCACACATTAGTTATCAATGCTTCTAAGTAAAACACAGACTTCTAGCACTGCATTTCACTAATTAAACTAGTTCTTAACAAACTTGAATGATATTTACTGGTTTTATCACTTGGGAAATAGTACCCAAAAGGCTGTGTGTCTTTGCTTTGTTTTGGTAACTTTGGATATTTGCGTTTGCAGCAGATTCAGTGTTTAATCCCCTTGAGTAGGTGTGCTCCTTAATCAAGAAACAGCCCAACAAATAGAACCAGTTTTCAAGAAATTCTGACTTTCCTTCTCAGTGAAGTTTACTCTTACACTTCCTCTACGCAAGAGGAGTTCAGAAGTTGTCACTCACCAATGACTACTACTACAAGTAGACACATGTTTTTTCAAATGGTACTACAGATGTTCACCTCATCTATCAAGTCCTTACTCCTGATGCCTGGTGTCTGCAAACATGACATGGATTTGAAAGCATGGAAGATCCTGGGTGTGCTCAGCTGCTTCATCTGTATCTTCCTTTCTACCATCAGATCAAAACGGACAAAGTTCCTGGAGAAGTTTCTGCTTATGTGGTTGAATACAGGTTTGCTCTTTGAGTGTGGAGAGAAATTTTGGGAAAAAAAAAAAAAGTCTAAACCCCTAAACCCCACCTATAGCCCTACTCTAAACCTCCAGGATTCTAAGAGTCCAAGGTCAGCAGCAGCAACCATGTTAAGAGAAAAACCCCTTGTCTCCTCCAACTGCAGAGGATTCTAGAAAACAGAATAATTTCTCTCAGTGGTTGAAGATAGAGTTTAGAAAGAGAACACTTCCCTGCAGAGCTAAGAACAGCCTTATTACCCCTTGCAGTGCGATGACCAGTACTATAACGTGTAACTCCTCTTGCAGCTAGCCAACTTCAGAGTGAGTGTCTATAGAAGGAAGAAACAGCCTTTTTCCACATCCTCAACTCACATTTTTTTCAAACAAAAATGAATTCTTCACTTTTTGCCCCCACAGACCTACCAGAAATAGGAAGTTGCAAGCAGAGGTTGAAAGGTAACCTATTACCTATTCTTATTACTAACCTATTACCTATTACAGAACGTAAAAGAAGCAGACTAGAGAGAGGTCAGAAAAAAATCCCACCTAACTGTGGCAGGTGCTGTCACTTTCTAATTTGTCCTAAAAACATAACCTTGAAAATAGTTATTAATGGGAAAGCAGTGACTATTCATCTATACTTACCTAGTTTCATACTTCTCATCGATACAAAACACACGGATACAGAAAGCATTTGAAGCTCCTCTGTACACAGGATGGAAATCCCCTTCCTCACCAGTCTCCAGGAGAGGTGCTGCTGAGCCTTCAGAGCCTATGGTGCTGACATCACCTGCCAGCAGCTCAGTCACAGCTCCATCTTCCTGCAACAATAACAGACAAGGGATCACTTGCAACGTTTCACAAAGTATTTTCATTATGTAAGCCTCATCCTTTTTCTCCTCTCAATGACCCTTTCTTCCCTCCCTGAAGGCTGCACATGGGGAACTGGATGGGCAAACTCACCCTGCCCAGTAACACTGACCCCCTTCCTCCAAGACCCCAGCTGGAGCAGCTTCTGACCTGTGCCCCACAGCAGAGGCACATGAGGGCCAGAGCAGAGGACGGGCAGGAGGGGAACTCAGCAGTATTTGCTTGTCCTCATCTCTGCCAGCCTTGCTCCATACATCAGCTCTGAGAGGGAGCAGCACTGCTGAGTACAGCAGCATTACCTGCACAGCTGCATCCTCACCAGGAACATCTTCCAAGTTTTGAGAAGAAACAGGCTCTGGCTCTTGACTTGTTTGGCTGCTTTCATCTTTATCTGAGCAAAGAAAAAGAGAAAGTGAATAAGGTTTAGAAACGTGAGCTGAACCCTCAGAACCACAACAATAGCTGGAGCAGGCCAGGCTACCCCTATCAAAAGATTTCATCTTAACAACCACAGTTAAAACAGACCCTCCTACAGTTACTTGGCTAGAGCTTTATTAGACTATTTGATTCCAAAGCAAAGAAAAAACCCAGGGAATTGGTTGTAAAATAAGACCTGAATGAGACAGTTTGGGAGCCATTCCTAATTTGTGTGTATCCTATGTCAAATTTTTACCCCATCTGAACTGAAAAACAGGAGTCAGTGTATTGACTGGTATCTTAAACTCCATGTGTGTTGCTGCTAACTTGCTTTCTGGTGAACGTAAGGAACAGCAAGGGCTCTTCATTCTCGGATTAGTTCTCCTAAAAGAACTGAAATTCAGGTTAAATCCTAGTCAAAACAGAACTCTTACTGGTGCAATAAGGGATAATAAAGAGAGATTTCAATTCCTTTATAAATTTTACACCATAAACTCTCGAGGTGTAGGTGTTGCTGCTGAAGAAAACACATCAAGCAAGGACACCCTCGCATTTGGAAGATCCAGTAACATAAGGAAGTCAAGGTTTCTGAGCTCCAAGAATAATAAAAAATAAGCTTTAGAAAACAACAGAATTCATCCTTCTCCCTCTGTTTGCCTTGGGACACCCACGTAAACTACATTCACAGACAGAAGCATTTCTTCACACAGCAGTAATGGGCACTTTTTTTTGAAATACCTCAAAGGTTTAAAATAATTTAGCCAGCACTATTTAGAAAAAAAATCTTATCTCAAAATCTGTTTCTCTGTCAATAAAAGAGTGCAGATGCAACATGCAGGGCAAGGGGAAATACAGGGGGTAGGAATCATGGGTTCTCTGGGGGGGTATCACAGATGTGAGCCTTCAAAGAAATGATCAAATGTCGTCTTGATTAACCAGCTCCATTTCTCATTACCAACAGCCTTGCAGGTGTCAGAACTTAATTAATACAAGTCTCTTGTTGTCATGTAAATATTGATATGTTATTTCTGACTTTATACTAAAATGCAAATCCTTAATGGCTCCACCATCCACTCCTGTCAGACGTGGCTGCATTGCTGTTTACAGACATGCTGTACACGAGTGATGGGAAGAACAGCAATATTGTCACTAAATAAAGTAAGGACCACAAACGAAGAAAATTAAAATAATTCCATGATTGCTGGGTTGTTAGCTGAGGTACAGTCAGCAGGATCAAGAAGCCAGTTCACCATGAGGCCTGATGAAAAGCCCTTGAATCATTCCCACTGCATCATGTTTTCTAGCAACTAATTCATGACACCATATAGAGTAACAACCAAATTACTGTAATTACCCTGAAACCTAAGTGGCATATCAGTACAGACTGTTGTATACTCTTTCATTATTATTCAGTATTGCATTTTGAAAGGAAAAAAAATGTCAACCTGTGGTCTCTACTTAAAAGCTAAATAGCTCGAAAAAATATGCTTTTCATATGTAGGAACATAAAATTACTCTACTAGGAAATGCAGCTTGCATTTTAAAATTTCCAGCCTTCAGATTCAATAAAGCCAAGTCCAGCTCTTCTACTGATGTCAGGTCACTGAACCTGCACTGTCCTCACAGCAGGGCACCAACCAGCAGCAAGTTTTCAATGCAGTCAGTAAAGCAGTCTTCATGGAACAGGCATGGCTTTGCAATATCCACAAATGCAAACCCTATGGAACTAACACCACAACAGATTTCACGGATACAGGCTGGCCCTTATGCTGGAAAGGCTTAACAATGGACTACTGGGATGCAACTCTGCTGTTCTAAAATGCAATGCTACAACAATAGTTTTAATTACTATTCAGTGATAACAGAATTGATGTTCCTGAGCAGTGAACAGACAATCTTGCTATTAGGTTTCTAGTGGCTTTCTCTAGGAATAGCACCAGAGTCAGGCTCTCAGCTTACGATACTCAAGCTTCTCCTCATGTGTCCAAATCATTAATGATTTGCACTCAAACTACCTGAAAGTCTACAAATAATTATTTTTCCCCAGAGCTGCCTTTGTCATGCCAAATAAAGGGATACTACTACTTTAATATGTCTTACCTGAAGGTAACCCACAGGACCGCAGCTTCCATCAAAACTAATAAATTTTTTTAATGAAGAGAGGAAAGAAGATAAATAAATTCACAGGACTGTTAACCATGCTGCTTAAAACATTTCTGAAAAGCACTCAAATGCCGGATTCTCAGGAAACCGAACAGAAAAGCTACTCATGCTAAGTTTTAACATTTAGAACAGGTCCCATAGATTTCCTAAATGATAGAAAACATCTAACAGCTGTATTGTTAAAACCTGTAACCACATACTCAGCAGCACACAATTTGCCACAAAACATGGGCACTACAGCTTGCAGTCCCTGGAGAAGGAAAGAGGACACCAGAACCAGAAACAGCCCTGGGACAGGTAAGGCTCAGAGGGAGCCCTGGAGGTCACCTTGCCCAAGCTCCTGCTCGAGCAGGGTCACCCAGAGCAGACAGCCCAGGACTGGGCTCCGGCCCCTGAGTGATCTCTCTCCTTCCTCAGTCTCATTCTTCCTCCTACCCATGTCTGTCACGTCTTCTGAACTAATGCTCCTGGAGCTGCAGGAGCACAGGATCAAACAGGAGACAGGCAGCTTCCTCTATCTCCTACGTGCAAGATGCCTCCTTGCAGGGGAGGGGAGTCCACAGGAGCAGCTACGAGACCAGTTTCTCTCCCTTTTCTGTTCTGTGAATGCCAGCTTCAAGGTACCAGCTGGTGACAGCCCTGCAGCTCTCTGGTTGCCTTTTTTGCCTGCTGCTTTGTGTTCAGAAAAGCAGATACATAACAACCTAATGGTGGAGGGGTTTTATTCCATTACTGATAATTACTACATAGCAAAACGTTTCCCTTCTGCACAAAAAGCCCTTTGACACTGAAAAATAAAGACAACAACTGTAAATCATTTACGTGACACTTCTGTTCTACGAACAGGTGACATACTTGTGCTACTGGTTTTTATCACTTGCAGGAGGGTGGCTTGTACATGTGTTGCAGTATCATGTCCAATACAAAAGTCAAATAAATAGAGAGACAGCCCCTGATCTCCCAAAATCTTGTAACCCAGGAGACTGCAAACAATAAGCAAAGAGAGCAGAAGCTGAACCACAAGGAAAAAAGATGACATGAGTCAACAGGACAACATAACAGGCCCAGTTAACCAGCTGCTCAGCTACTGACAGACCTCCCCTCACCACCAGACTTGACAATCACATCTTCATTTAGCAGCACAACCATATCTGATAGACAGTCTAGCCCATGCTACAGCTTTCTGAAACTTGAAGCCGACATTTATCCCACAGCTGGCACAGGCCAGCTCCCCACAAACAACAATCGCTTCTGAGTCAGAGACCAGGGCTATCAAAATTCCTTTCCACAATTAAAAAACACCAGACATCCCTCTTCAAAAACAGGTATGTTAGTTTGTGTTTTCTTGCTAGTAAACCTACAAATCCAACCTCCTGCAGAACCTATTCAGAAGCTAGGCACAAACACACCTTGAATCTATTTAGCACTTTGGAATACAGATACCTCCTTGAACACTTGGCTTCCGTGGCACTTTGAGAATATCCTCAGGATGTGGTTTACAGAGTCCGTGGAAAGGCCCTAAGTCAAAACACTCTTGAAACAAGGAAACGTTCACGTGAGAACATAAGCTCATGAATCCTACTGCAGCGCCATCAACCTGGAAGATAAAAGCCATGACACACAAACCTGTCATTCTAGCTCAGGACAAAAAAAAACTGAACAAAAAATTTCTGAAATATCAACTTTTATGTTCTATCTCTGACAGTGCATAATGGAAAAGTATAAAGGAACTGCTTCAGCAAAAGCTAAAGTTCCTTTTTAATTTTTTCCTTGTAACGTGTGTATTAGGACCTCTACAGTAGATGCTCTAATTCTTTTTTAGCTATGACTTGTAAGAGTATTAGCTTTATATGTGAGCCAAATAATGACCTGGTGTTTCAGTAAAATATTTGTTATGGCAAATAAAAAACATATCTCCAAAACTGCATAATTTCGTTTAAAGTTATAGTGTAGCTGAAGTAGAGCCTGCCTTCAGCTAGCTGTAATGGTTGACTCATTACTGGACACTCATCTGGACCTAAACTGCACTCAAACTGAAAAATGTATTTTATTTTCCTAAGAAATTAACAACTCAAGAAATCAATTATGTATAATACAAGGAGTATCTAACGCAGTATGCACTATTTGCAGTACTTACAAGCCCCAGATATATTTCTGTGTTCTGCAAAAATCCAACAGCTACTCTTAGAAACAAAACACCCCGGCAAACGTGAAAGCGATGGGATTCCTGCAATGCTGGCACCCACGGAACTCTAGATGCCTGACTGCTGCTGGAGTTCCCAGCAAGCTGCAGTCCTCAGCAAAACAATGCACTGGGACCAGGGGGAACTGGCATGCTGGAAAGCTTCTGGCTTTAACCTGAGACAACTCTAGAAGAAGGAAGCTCTTTAACATTTAGTACTGTATGCAACTTTCTGGTGAAACACATTATCAAAACACATTTTCTTTCCTCCTCCATAGACATAATGAAAGCCTTTATAAACCTCATGAAGACTCAAAGGCTGGATTTGTACAGTTGTTTTATCAGGCCATCAGCACCTCAATAAAGACTTTAAAAAGTGTGATCTTTAATTTTTCTGCCCTCAAACAACAAGTGATTGTTTGTTTGCCTTGTTTGCGTAACCAACAAAGCTGGGGTGCGCAGTTGCCTGGCTGCTATGTAATTTCAGGCCCAAGGCTCAGCAGAGGCTGATTAACCAATCCATCTACCATATGTGCAAAAAGAGGCTGCCAGCTTCGTTCTCCACAGGGAAAATTGGCATCCATTGTGGTTTGCATGGAGGTGCCTTCCCAATCTACCGTGGCAGCGGCAACTCAGATAAACTGGGGGCCTGAAACACCTTTTGGTGGTCTCACACAGAGCTCTGAACGTGCCACTGAAATGTATTATTTATAGCAATGGCCCTCTGCAATGTGCCATTACACTAATGGTGCATTGTTTCTCATTTGGCTCCCAACAGCAGTGATTACATGTTGCAATTTTATAAAACCATTTGCCACAAAAAGCAGACTTCAGGAATTAAGGAGGTTATATTGCCTATCAGCTTGCACTACCATGCACAATTACTAACACATGAAAATCTTAACAGCGATTTTCAGCAGGATAACTATTACCACTCCTTTCTTATTTAAATTAATTCCTGGGTTTGTCTTCATTTTGGCAAAAATACATTTGAGCCAAGAGAAAGAAAAATTATTTACAGCACTTTAAACTGTGAAAGGATTACTGAGTACTCATTTTCACATGCAATATGAGCTTTCACTGGAAATGAAAACAGGTCATCTTAAATGCAAATGTCTAAAATGACAATATGGCTTCTTCAACATGGTCTGTCCAAATTCCTTGAAATAATCTGCACAAGAACTGGGAATTACTGCTTCATTTCTGAACTGGAAACATCACTCCTGAGGACAGACACAAACTACATTGAGAAGGGCACTTTGTGGGTACAGACCATGAATTCTGCCTTCCACATGTGGGCTCCTGATTTTATTCCCTGAGCTAGAGTGAACTGTCACATAGGACATCTCTAATGCTACAATCAGACTAAACCAGAGCTCATGGCAGACTGACCTCACAAACAGCTGCCTGACTTTCTTCACCTTCACGTTCTATGAGATCAACAAGGAGATATTCACCGTATATTTCCTTCAGAGTCTCACTTTGAGGTGTCCAGATTAGCATGAGATCATCATAATCTTCCATCCTACAAAAAAGAGATTAGGTAATGTCCTATGGCTCTGCCATTAATAGGTCCTGATACTTCTGTTCTACTCCATTAACATACGGAAGAATATCCCAAATACTCATTTCAAAGACTGCACCCACAAATCACTTCACCTAGGACACATCTCCAGTGCACACTAAAGTGAGAGTCTCAGTGCCAGAGAAGCAACCACTCCCAAAAGCCAGCAGAACCCACCAAAATCTGTACTGTCCAGTGGAGATGCTTCTCTTTCCTTAACAAAATATAAGGGAATCCCAGTTCAAAATTCTCCTAATTCACTCTCCTATGAGCGCGGTGAACCACTCACACAGGTCCCAGCCTACGTGGATTTTTATTTAAACAGGCAACAAAGACTCTTTCCCATTAGACTGCTATTCCTAAGCCAGGATCAATGTAACTCTGAATAAGAAAATCCAGCACTTTTACCAGAGCAGTGGTAGAACTCATTAGTCACACACGCTGTGACCATGGCACAAAGGCTGGTGGCAAACCAGCTCTAACACTCAACTGCTGTCAATAACATGAAGCCACTTGCATTTATCTCTTGGAAAAATGCAGGAATTAAGTGGTGCAACCAAAAGCAGCAGAGAGGAAGCTGGGGCTGCGTCGGGCTGCCACAAGGAACAACTGCAACAAACTGCAGAGGAAATCCTCCCCGCTTCAGGCCGGGAGCAAGCGGGTACCTCGGCTGTCACACCAACATCCCGGAAACGCTGGCGCTGGACCATCCCCATGAGCCCATCCCGATGAGCCCGTCTCAGCCTCGGGGCCACGCGCGGCATCACCGCAGCTGGCGGAGCCCCGCACGGTCTCTGCCGCCACCTGGCGGCCCCGCCGGGCACGAGCAGCGGCTCCTTCGCCTCCTTGGGATGCGCAAACCTCCTCCTGCACGGGATCCGGGACCGGCCCGCGGCTCCTTCGCCTCCTTGGGATGCGCAAACCTCCTCCTGCACGGGAACCGGGACCGGCCCGCGGCTCCTTCGCCTCCTTGGGATGCACCAACCTCCTCCTGCACGGGAACCGGGACGGCCTGGGGTGTGTTTCTTGCTTGTCAGGGGTGCACAAACCTGCTACTGCAGGAAGGTATCCAGGAACAACTACCTAGGCTTCCCTTGATCATTGGGGATGCACAAACCTTGCTGCTGCAGGGAGAACCAAGAACTTCAGAGCTTCCCTCAATTTTGGGGGAATTCCTGTTTTGCTCCAGGGCCCCACTGCTCAGGTAGGGAAGTGCCTGTGTGCAGTATCTGTAAGTTGCAGATCACTGTTCCACACAAGCAGGAATCCAGAAACAGTAAACAGATTCTCAGTGCCGCTCTACTTGTTTCTGGATTTGGAAGGAGCCTTAAAAATAACACAGCTGGGCAAAAGAGGTTCTGTTTCTCATTGTATCAAACATTGCCCAAGCTCCTGAGCACTGCCTGACTCCAGCACAGGAGAGGTAGTCAGTGGGTCTCTGCATGAGACCAGAATGGACGTGACCTCTGGGTAAGACCACCTTTGTAACCAAGGCTAGGGACCCCTTGGATTCTGACCTTGTTCCTGCTTTTTTTTTTCCCCTCAACTAAAGTGAGGCTCCAAGAGCAATGAAAACTCTGTAAAAACTTACAGTAACTTATTCTCTATCTCTCAAACCAAAATGGTCACCCTTATTTCCTTCACAGGAAGTATCCCAAGGGAAAAGCCGCAGTGAGGTTTTCTATTATCAGAATGTCACCACCTCAACACAATTAATTAGTGTAGCAAATGTGCTAATGAGCTATCAAACCTCAAACAAACCAAACTAAGAGGGGTAGTAGAATGAGACTGTATCCTAATTGAATGCAGTTGTTTCACGGGGTGGGTAATAGACACACACCTCCTCCAAATGGAGACTTCTGCCAAGGGCTCTGAGTGCCCTGCGTCATTCTGCTGTGTGGGACACAGGACAAGACCACACACAAAGGTACAGGTGGCAATTCCTGGAGATTGACCCTGTGACTGTCAATGGGACTCACACCCATTCATCTCCATGCACACTACACTGTAAGGACACAACCATTTTAACTTTTTTATTCTGTTTTTAGTATCTTACACCAGTACTACAGTCTTTAAAATAGCAAAGAAACCCTCCAAATCCCAGTAGCTCTCCAACATAAAAATGCCACAAAACTCCTCTACTGTGAGCACAAGCACAGAGCTGCAAATTTGACTATTACTTACAAGGTACAAACCCAAGAATGACAGGATCTAGACAAGATACCAGCAAGAACCTTGAACATCAAAGCTTAGCAGGCTGCATTCTGGCACACTGCTGACATCTCACATTAGAGAGGCTAGACAGAGAGTAACTTCAAAATTGATGGTTAAGCAAAGTATCAATTTGCAGCTGCTTTTCTCCCTCTGTAAGTACAGGAAGAGGGAACAGAGATTACCCTAATCTCCTCTCACTGCCCCAGAACATGTTGCTAGGCAGGTGGCTGGGGACCACGTCCACAGAGGAGTCTCTAAGGGCTCCACTGACTGTTACTATGGATGCCAGTGAAGCACGGAGGTGAATGCAGAGGAAAGGGAAAGGCAACACTCCTTCTGCAAACAGAAATTAGCCTTACCCATTATGTACCGATGGACAACACCGAAGTATGAATTTTATATCATAACTGTGTCATTTCAGAGGAAAACCATTTTACCAGTTAATTTTCTAATAATAACAAAACTAAAGTGATTTTTATTTTTAATAACAAACTAGAGAAATCACAGACAAGAAGGTAGCTCTTATCAGGAATATTGCTATGGCCTGAGTGACATTTCCAGTCATGCAAAAAAATATTTCTATTGACAATATCCAATGGCCATCAAAAAAAAAGAAATTACAGTTCAAACTGAAAAAAGTATGATAGGCTGCTGAACCAAGACATATGTAAAGACTTTAAATCTTCAGGCATTAACTCACCTATACTGATACCTTCTCTGTATAAAAGTTTAGCATTTACTGATAGGTGGTAAACGACTCAAACATTCAAAAAGCCTAACAATTGTACATAGAGTTAGTATGAAAGAGTTTTTTAACATATTGAAACATCTGGAACTACAGCAGGAGGATGTGAAGTGGCAAAGGTCAGGCCTCTGGCCCTTTCCTTAAAATGCTCAAAAGTCAAGCAACAGGAGGAGCACAAGCTGCAGATTTGCTTCAGAGCCATTTGGTAAAATTCAATATGTGCAATAAAATACCTCCCAAAGACAGGCGTCTGTCAGAATCCAGCCCAGGCTGGCAGCACGAATCAGCCCATAAACAAACAAGTGTGGTTTCACCACACAGAGATATCAGACACACTCAACGTGGCATCACCGTCTGTGAGCTCTGGTCAGTACAGACCCCACACATCTGTATCATGGATAGAGTGTCTCCAAGGAATGTGCTGCTCCCTAAACTTCCATGTCCACTGCAGGCATCAGAAATGCTAATTTAATCACAACTCTGCTACCTAGCCAAAAAGCAACACCTATATTTACTACGTGCAAAACCAACTCCAGAATGAATCAGAATTAAATCAAATTACTGCTTGATAAAACATTATCCTACCTGCAGTCTTCCCACTGTGAAGAGGACAACAAGTTAGCCAAAATTTGATGGATACAAGTTCTATTTCAACCACACTGCAGGGAAGCATCTCCATAGCAAAGACAACAGGAAAATCACCAGACCTGGGTCAGAAATTTGGCATTTCTCATGTCCTGGACACAACACTGGCACAGGCAGAACACACGTGGCAGGAAAAAACCAGGAGTGGCAACAGTCACGACACAGGTAGAGAGAACAGACAAGCTGCAGGGAAATGCACATTTGCCTCATGCACTGCAGGCAGCTGTGCTGAGGGGAAAGGAGAAAATAATTCAGTCTCACATTTTTAATGACATTTATGACTGGGATCCCCCAGCAAGAGCAAAGCTCTGCTAAAGGCACACTGTGTGGGCATATCGAATCTTTGCTCCAAAGTGGGGCCATCAAAAAGGGCAACAAAACGGAAGGAAAAATGTGTTTACCCCATGATTTCCTTCAGCTCCCTCCACAAGGCCAAGGAAGCTGCTCGCCCAAAACACAGCCAAAGCCAAGGTAAGGAGCACTTTTCCACGGGAAAAACCATACAAAAGAAAATCACTTTTCATGTTTGAAAGACTACTGGAACTAGGGATTCTCTGGTCTTATTTACTTCTTTTAGGTAACAGGCCTTCCTATTCAAGTTTTGCTTGACTGTTCAGCATGAAACAATGAGAAAGTCAAAAACAAGTTGGAAGAGGCTTTAAGAAACCTGGAAACCACATGCACTCCCTAAAATACGCAGTGGTCTAATTCAGCCAGCAGATCACAGAATAAACATCACTGACAAAAACCAGTCTTTCTACACAGTTCACTAGTTTTCAAAAAATTACAATTGATCTTGAGATGAAATAGAACAAAACAAGCATAATGCTAGAACTAGCTAGTTTGGTTATCACAGAAAACCAGAGCAGTCAAACTAAGATACTGATGCTGCAAATTAAGAAAGGTAAAAGCTTCAGTTTCCCCCAGACAGACGTGCTCAGGGAAGCAGGAACGAGGAGCTGCATTACCTTGCTTGGCGCACATACAGCCGTGGGTGACACCGATGCCTGGGGCACGCCAGCAAGGCGAAGCGTTTCTCCATTGGTGAACGTGGAACAGGTGCCATGCTTTCAAACACATTCCCCATGCCTAGCTCTGAATGACCAAAACCTGTCAAGGGCAACGGAGAAACTTCATTACACAAGCCTTAAATTAGCAGCAAAACTGTCTGAGGAAAACAGAGTTTCAAACTTAAACCACAGATAGCAAAATGCTCCAAATCTGTTAAGTTAGACAATGAGGCTGAAATGACAGCAGTATAAACATGTGAGAATTGTCACCAAAGTCATCTAATTAATCCAGCATTCCAAACCTGAATAAGCTTCAAAGCAATCAGAAATTGGTAAAATCCAATCCCTATAAAAATAATAAAGCCAATTCTCTATTGACCTCTGTCAGGACTCAAGATGCTGAGGGAAGGCTGATGTTTGTTGCCAGGGTGGGTTTGACAAAACCCTTCATTCGAGCCCTCTTTTCTGTAGTTGACACACTACTACAGCCTTTTAGTATGACTTGGAACCAAGATGCCTAGAAGCTGGCATATCAGAAAAATTCCAGCACGCTTCTCAGCTCCATTAAGTGCATGCTTGGTTTATGAGTCTGAACTCAGGACTAAAATTCCAAGTGACATGCTGTTCTCTGATTAATATGTGTATTTTCATCATACCTCTGTTCTAAAAGAAATAACCCAAGTTTCCTTCCATGCCTGCAGCAGCCCTCCTGAGCCTCACCTAAGTGTCCTCTTCCAATCTGTACTGGCTTGGCTAAGTAAGAGAAAGTGCCAATTTCAAATCTCTTGGTTCTATTCGACCAGAAATCATCAAAAAACTTGTAGGAATTTATTTTCGAGATCTTTACTTCTTTTTGATGTCCTGTTTCTGGCAAATTTAAAGTTTGCAGGGAATGGACAGACTGCTGAATAGCTGCTGGAGCAAGCGTGGAACCACAGATACCTCTTACACAAGGGATCCTCACAGGAGGATACTTTTAGATTATGTTTTCCACAAGTTTAGAAACTGATGACTGTTCTCAGTATTACAAAAAGAACACCACAAAGAGCTCACAGTGCATATTAATTAGATTTGCAATTACTCTCATTTCAAGAATAAAACAGTATAGAATTCTTACCTAACTTCTCCTCAGATGGTAAAAAGAGAAGTATAAACTGCAGTTCTGGTAGCAAGATGAAAACTCTCCTGGGCAAATAACAAACATATTCAGTCTTTCACCATTACACCCATCAATGACAGACAGCAGCTAGTTCTTTAATATATAAATGTTTTTCTCCAGTGTCTCTAATCTTCCTTCTTAAGTCCACACGGCTCAAAAATTAAAACATTTCTGACAAACAATATCAGGTGAAATTCAACTGGGTAATTTTTACTGTTTTTTCCTACATTATTTCTTTCAAATTTCCCAATCTTTACATTTCAAACATCCCTTTTTTTTAAAGCAGTTTTGTAGTGGTGAAATATTAAAGATACCAGGCCTCTCTTGGCAGACCTCTGACACGGTATCTGGATGAGACAGCTTGACTTGACAGCAGGAGAGGGCCCATGCTTCACTACACAAGGCTACACAGGAACTCACCTAACGATTTCTTGGAAGCATTCAGCTGCATACTCTTGCTTTGCCACAAAGAGATGCAAGAACAGCGTGTTCAAAGGCTGCAAAATGAGGAATGAAAGTCTACACACCATGCAGCTCGTGTTTATTACATCAGCCCAAGGAGCAGTATGCATATCCATTTCCAATATACACTATCTGCACTCAAGGGGCAGCTACGTATGTAAGTGACTTCAAAACACGTGTTGATAAAGTTATGTGATTAACATGCTTTGTATCGTTTTGTGCTTCTGCAACATTTTTTCTTTGTATTCAGTTTACTGCTGTTTGACTGCAATATATACTGTACATTTCATATTCAACAGTATTAATTCTCGACAAACAACATTCAACCACATTATTTAACATTCAACACGTGTCTGACAGACATTCTTTTCAGGTTAAAAAAAACCCTCAAACCAAAAGCACACATACTTCTCATGATCCTAAAGTGCTTTTTCTTTAAAGGTAGTAAGAAAAATTATGAATTTGAAGATGACATGATTAGACACAAATACCAGGCAGAAACAGGGCAGACTAACAGATACCTTTATCTTGTGCACCTCCAGTGAACCTGGAAAACCCCTGTGCTGGAATGGCAAGGGCTACTAATTCAGCTGTTCACTGACACATTAATTGCAAGTGCTGGGTCAATGAAGGTTTGCCTGTAGATAAAAATACTTCCACCAAAAAATATTTTAAATTAAAAACTTGAGGTCTTCTGAATAGTATAATACTCAATTAAAATGCCATAGCTAGAGTCACCAACAAATTTCAGCAATTTAAGAGCAAGAATGATTCCAATGGAGGCTGCTGCACACGGACCAGAACCAAAACAAGCTATTGTAACAAACATCTAAAGCCATTTCTAAAAATCGGGCTACTTGTTTCCTTGCTTTTTAAAAGCAAAGGGAAGAAATTAAAACAAATTTTTACTATTGAGGTCCAAAAGGACACCAGGTAAAGCAGACCTGGACTGTAACAGTTTCTGAACAGTGTTGGTAACCAGACAATCCAGTAAAGCATCTTCACTAATTCCATTCTGCACAAGTCAACTCTCACTTCAGACCCTGAAATTATTTCTCTGCTCAAGGAAAAAGACAGATCATCTAGACGTCACAGAAATCCCATGTTCAGATGCTCTCAGTTTTGAAGAGCACACCTGCATGGATTTAACCTGCAGTTTACCAATGACATCTCATTGAGTTATACCCAGAAAACGTTCAGAGCTTCTGCCAATGCAGAAGTATAAAACACTGAATCTTCTACACCTACTTTAGCAAACAAACTCCATTCTAGAAAAATAAGAGCTCTGCTGCCTGTCTGTTTCAAGGTATTTTTCACTACTGGTTCTGACTAGTAACTTATTTTCCTTGTCTCTTCTCTGCAGGCCCCTGAACCCTGCAGTGGCTTTGCTGCACCAGATCCCGTGGAGCAGACAGCCCAACGGAGGTCACAGCACAGCAGAACCCCCGGAGCAGCTGCAGCTGTGCCCTGAATGGAGTGGCTGTGCCTGCCCACAAAGTGCCGCTCAAGGGACAAAGAAAGTCCATTACAAAGAAATCACAGGTCTTTTCTGTACTCTCCCTTTGCCTAAAATGAATGTGTTTCTTTTAAGAGCACACATTTTCAAGCACAACTGCTGTTTTTGTCAGTTCACCTCCCAGCCATTGCTTAACCTCTCAGAAGACCCCAGAGAATGGGTGAACAAATGCCCAGAGATAACTGCAGCACTGCCAACACCTTATTATGGAAGGTGCTGCCCACCTCGTGAGTGCTTGGGGTTAACATTTCCTGTATTTTCTCAACAATCACACGATCTAGCTCCCAGCTAGACTCGGTGATGGGGGAGCTTGTAAGGGCCTGTTTGTAGTCGGTAAATCCCACCAGGAATTCACAAGCTTGCTCAAGGAGCCCGAGTGAAAGTTGCCAGTACGCAAAGCAAAGAGCGGCGCAGCACCAAACAAGCTCAGTGCAGAGCTAAGATGCCCATGTCGGCACGAGGGTTTCGTAAGGAATCCATCTCCTTCTACATCCTGAATGCCTCAGATCTACCGAAAATAGATTAGAGACGCCCACGTGTATTTTTCAAACTTGAGCCTTAAATGAAAACTCAACTAGAATCACACAATTTACTTACAGTGCACTTATTATTAGTGTAGTTTTCACGCAGGAAGGTTTCCCATTCAGTCTGATCAGCGATATTCCAATTTGGATAGTCCAGGAAGGCAGCATGGGCTATAACCTCATTCTTCTCATTGCAGAGTGTCAAAGCAAGATTTGATCTTTCTCTATGAAAACAATTTAATTTTGCACAAGTTGAAGAAACTCCACACAGAAAAGCAACTGACTGTGAATTCAGCCTTCTAGAACAGCAAAATTAGCCATGTATAAGAGGGTTCCCACCATCAGGCCTCAATAAAACTTCATCACCCACATCCTAACTTGGTATTGTTGCTTCAGTTCCAGATATTTGTGTTCTAACACTACAAAAATTCACGTGGATTTTCAAACTCTCAGTCGTATTAGTAAATTTGAGACGCAAGACTGAAACATTCCCTCGTGCTTGCACGTTTCTTCACACATCTCTTTTTTTTTCCCCAAAAAGCTGCTATCCAAGATTTTTGCTATTAAAGGGGAAAAACCTAAGTGACCCACCAGCATCTATCTTTCACACAGCCTATCTGCTGATAGTTTTATCAGGTGCTATTTAACAGCGTTTCTTCTGAGCTTTTATAAAAGAAAGCTAGCCTAGAATTAAACCTTATTCCCCAAGACAGGGACCCAGGTTTGCACAGCCACGCACGTGACAAACATGGAAGCAGATTTTCTTTCTCTTTTTAGAAACAGCAGAAAAAGTGCCACATCATGTCAAGGCTCAGAATGCCTTCTGCCGTTTGAGGTGTAACTTATTTGCCCGAAAGGTGATAACCTAAAAGACCATTACTTACAGAAGGTAAGTGACATCAATCATTCCAAAGAGGTCTTCTGTAACAGGGCTGAAGAGGCCGATAATGCCTGGGACGTCGCGTGATTCTGTCCTTCTGGCAGTGACCACCTCCGTATTTCCCCTGGAAGAGGTTACTGTAGCCGTCCTCCAGGCTGCACCGAGAGCCACGGAAAACATTGCTGCTCCAGCAATGCTGCTGCGATCCACTACCCAACACAGTCACTTCGGGTGGGTTTTCATAAAAGCCCTTAAGCGGGGCAGCTCCGATGGATTTCGGTGGCTGGCTCTTGCACGCCTCCACACAGATCCACCCTGCCGGCACGTACAGTGCACACCTGAAATGCAGCAGGCAATCACCCCTATTGTCTGCATCCTACTGAGGAAATTAATTGTTTTAATAGGCTACAGCTGCTTTTGTAATTAATCATTTGCATGCTAACCAGTTCATCAACAAGAACTTCGACCTCAAAGGCCTTCAGTGGGAGGCTCAGCTGCGGGCAGTCAGGGGAAGCAGGCTGGAGGATCAGCTGCGAACAATCGGGGGAACAACGTCCTGATTAAACAGCAGCTTCAGGTGAGTTATTGTATTTTGTCCAAAGCTGCTCCTCAAATTTCTTTTGAGGTCAACAGCAGGGCTTAAATTCCAGAAGGAATTCAAAGTTCTGTGGCTATTCAAAGTTCTACTGCTTTCCTACGCAGAAGAAAAAATGGGCGGGGGGGGACATTTTTGTGGTTCCACATTCACAAAATGTGCCAGGTACAACTAATTTATTGGTCTACCCAGCAGCTTGAGATCACGCAGGGGCAGCATATACCCAAACCACCTGTGACCATCACCTCAGCTCTAACACCTTTCAGCTACCTTCAGTACTACAGCCGACTCTGACCCAGCCAACAATCAGGCACGTGAAATAAAGCGACCAAACAATGGCTTCCCGCAATTTCTTAAATATATGTGCAAAATATAGCAGTGCTAACTCAAAAATGAAGTCTAAACCAACACACCAGACCAGCAGAGCGGTTTCACCACTCTGCCAAAGACAGCAACCACTTCTAACAGCGACTCCAACCCCAGAGGAGATGCTCAGTTATAAGGCACCGCATTTCCCAGCTAAAGTGAAAAACCAAAAGAAACACACATTTTTGCGCCTTTTAAACACAGATAAAGTCATACGCACCCCTACATCTTTCGCAGGCAACCAAGACATTCCAATGCCAGTGCGAGTCCCGAAACTGACCTGAAGCAACACATCTTCTACAAACACGCGCCAATTTCATAAATAAAAATAAACACGAACTTTAAAGGGTCATTCATCGACTGAAGCTTAACACTAAGACGACTTCAACTGAGGACAACCGTTTGCCACATTTCCATCGTCAACTGTTTAACTTAACGCAAAAAGAAAAAAAATACACTCCCATCTCTAGCAGCTCCCCTAAGCACTCTCACAGCCCTGAGGCAGCGAAAGTAGCATTTACACTGTAAAACTGTACCATTTTCGTGAGGAAACGCGCTGTTCTGCAGCAGCTCCCGCGTTCTTCCCACGGAGCAGCATCCCGGAGACACGCAGCAGCACACACAGAGGAAGGCGCTCCTCTCCCAAACTTCGGGCACTTCCCTCCCGCCCCCTCACACAAACCCTCTCTTGAAGCACAAGCGAGACTCCACACGGGGTTCGTTGTGGGCTTTTTTGATGTTTGCGGCTCAAAAAACGCCGAACGCGTACGTACCTCGGGTGGGAGAGCTCTGGGGGACTCGCGGGAAGCTCCTGTGCGGCACCCCCGGTCGCTTGGGGCGGGGCCGGGCCGGGCCGGGGGCGGTACTGTGGGCGGTACCGCGGGGTGGGGCGGGTGCTGGGCACCGGGGCTGCCCATCAGGGCTGGGCACCGGGGCTGGGCACCGGGGCTGGACATCAGGGCTGNGCGGCCGCGGACGGTGCCGAGGGCGGGACAGGCGGTGGAACAGATGGATCCGCGGACGGAGCAGGCGATCCCACGGGCAGAACGGACGGAGCGGACGATCCCGCCGCTTGCCCGCCCGCCGCCACCCGGGGACGCGTCCCTGTCGCCGTGGCAACGACGCTCGGGCGGCGCTGCGTGAGGTCAGAGGTGCCGGGGCGGGGCCGGCGCGCACAGCGGCGGCAAGATGGCGTCTACGGCGGCCGGCAAGCAGCGCATCCCCAAAGTGGCGAAGGTGCGTGGCGGGGAGGGCGGCGGGCACCCCCCGGGATATCCCCCGGGAACACCCCCGGAACACCCCGGGAACCCCGGCTGCCCGCTGGCTCCGGGCCGTGGGGTCCCGGCGGATGGCGGCGGGCTGCGGCCCCGCGCGCGCGTAGCGAGGCGCCGGAGGAGATGGACCATCTGAGCGCCGCGTTAGGAAGTGTGACCCGAGCCCCCCGTTCCGCTTGCCCTGCAGGTGAAAAACAAGGCACCCGCCGAAGTTCAGATCACAGCAGAGCAGCTCCTGAGAGAGGCAAAGGAGAGGGAACTCGAGCTTCTCCCACCGCCTCCGCAGCAGAAGATCACAGATGTTGAAGAGCTAAACGACTATAAACTCCGGAAGAGGAAGGTACAGTAAAAAAACAGACTTAATCTCGACACTCGCATAAAGCACTGAAATTCCCCTGTTTTTAATTTAAGGAAGATGTAGTCTACATTTCTTGTTACTTTCCAGGTGGATACCAATTCTATAAAATCCCTAACTGTTTTCATGCTACCCTTTATCAAAGCCTGTGAGTTACAGGGGTGTTGTTTGACTAAGTCTGGTGGCAAACATCATCTCCCCTGTGCCTGTGTTCAGAACTCTGAAAGGGTAATTATTTACACAATTAATAGGCACTTTGTTTATTGCTGCCAGCATCTGGCCAGCCACTATAAAAGAATGTGAACAAAAAAGTATAAATAAAATTACAGTAATGCTGAGTTATAATTCTTCTTTTAAGAGAATTTCTTTGCTTGTGCAAATTTACTTATGTTTTTGCTTGGCTTTTTCCTTTGAAGATGCCTATCCAGGACCAGCAAAGCAAGCAAGTTCCTAGCAGGAAGTTCTCCCCAAGATCCTTGCTGACAGGACCGAGGGGAGAACTACCTGATCACCCCCCAGGTCATGCTGGACCTCTCAGGTCTCCCTTGGTTACCTTTTTTCATCTCTTTTATGGATGTGGTGGCTCATTCTGCCATCAGCTGAGTTAAACATGCTTAGCCACACGTGACATGCTGGCAGCAGTCATCCTGGCCACAACACAAGGCTGGAGTTGCCCTCGCTGGCACCTCCCTAGCACATCTGATGCCGGCGTATTAAATCCAGGGAGTAAAAATACGGCGTCTCACTTTAAAGAAAAAATTAGTGCAGTGGTACATGCATGTCAGAGTGACTAAATTCGTGCTGGTGCATCCAAATATATCCATGCATAGCTGCAACGACTGGGTTCCAGCTGTCCAGGTAGCTCTGCTATCAAAACATTAAGCAGAACGTTGAAAAAATTAAAGGAATATTTTAATGATGTCAGCTCCTAGTCTGTCAATATTTCAGGTGCCAGGTTGCAGGAGCTCAGATTTAGCCCTGTTCTGCATGATGATCTGCATTTGTAGCTTCTCTGCTAGACGACTTTTACAGTGTTGTACTGAGTTATATCTGTTGCCACAGCTGCACAGGTGTAGGATATTGGGATTATTCTTAATAGCGAGGAGGATGATAATATCTCTTATTATACATGGGGTATTATATGTTATAATAATAGCCCATAAGCCACTTACAACGTGCATGGTCTGCAGAAGGATGTCTCACTTGCAGGTGTAATTTTCTCCTCAGACTTTTGAAGATAACATAAGGAAGAATAGGACTGTTATCAGCAACTGGATAAAGTACGCACAATGGGAGGAAAGCCTGAAGGAAATCCAGAGGTAACGATGATGCGGCTGCTGGCCTCTCTTATAAGCCTTTTTAGACGTGTACTGATGCACACCAGAGTCCTGGAGGCACGTTTCACCTGCCCTGCACTCGTGTTTTCCAGAGCCCGTTCCATCTACGAGCGTGCCTTGGATGTGGACTACAGGAACGTCACCCTCTGGCTGAAATATGCCGAGATGGAGATGAAGAACCGCCAGGTCAACCATGCTCGCAACATTTGGGACCGGGCCATCACCACCCTGCCCAGGGTGAACCAGTTCTGGTAGGTTGGCAGAGCAGGGAGCACCCCTTCTAGCCCCAAAGGCTGCACAGCACTTGGTTGTTCTTGGACTGTGCAGATTATCCTGTTTCTCCAAGTCTTTGGGCTAGTCTGAGCAGAAGGAAGAGGTCTAAAGTTTTGGAGAGGTTTTGTGCTTTTTAAGTGGCAAGAGCATTGGGAGAAAAGGGTGTTTGTGTTCCTGGATGCTGCCAGTCACAGCTGTGTCTACAGGTATTTCTGGGGTGGGAGGAAGTAGGCAAGGGAAACTTGGGGATGCTCTCAGGAAGCACTCCAAAAATCCTTGCATTGGCACGTTCACTACGTGATTGCAGAACCTCACTGAACCTTCTCTGCCCAGGTACAAGTACACTTACATGGAGGAGATGCTGGGCAATGTTGCTGGGTCACGCCAGGTGTTCGAGCGGTGGATGGAGTGGCAGCCAGAGGAGCAAGCCTGGCACTCCTACATCAACTTCGAGCTGAGGTACAAGGAGGTGGACAGAGCACGAAGCATTTACGAGAGATATATCCTTTTCAGTGCCTTGTGACTCCCACCCACGTTAAGGTCTCTATTCCTCATTTCCTTCCCGAGTATTCCATGTCCAGCAATGGCCCTGTGCTCCTTTTCGCTGTGGTGTGCTGGGAACGAGCCACCTCCCTGGGAGCCAGCAGGAGATGTTGAAAGCGTGCTTAGGGAAAGCCTCCCTGATTCAGTGAAGTGGCTGTAGGTGCTGCCACAACAGCGTCCGTGTAAGGGCACTCTTGCACCCAGCCCTTTCATAGTCATCGTTTGTCTCAGGTTTCTCCTCAGATTCTTCCTTTTTGAGTTCTCAGTGAGGCACAAAGCCTTTGCATGCTTAGAGCTGTCGGTGTCTTCTTCCCATCTGCATTTGCCTTTCCCCGCTTATGCCGTCCTGGGGAGTTGTTTGGAGTGGCCCTGGACCCAGTGGTCCCCGGGAAGAGCACAGCTGGGGACGTGCCACTGGGCCACCGCTGTTTCCTTAACAAGAGCCGCACTCGTCCTGGTGCACCCCGAGGTGAAGAACTGGATCAAGTACGCGCGCTTCGAGGAGAAGCACAGCTACTTCGCCCACGCGCGGAAGGTCTACGAGAGGGCCGTGGAGTTCTTTGGGGAAGAGCACATGGATGAGCACTTGTACGTGGCGTTCGCCAAGTTCGAGGAGAACCAGAAGGAAGTAAGATCATCTTTGTCATGTGTCTGAGTCGTGACAAGGTTTCTCCTTGAATGTCAGAACTCCAGGCCATTTAACGTGCAGTACTTATAGTTTCCAGCACCTGGTGGTTGTCGTCTGAGTTAGGGAGACAGTTTTTGGCTCACCTCTGGTTGCCTCTTGGTGACATCAATAAAATGTGCTCTAAGGAAGATCTGCCAAGCACAAGAGCTGCAGCATTGGCTCAAAGCTGTATCCTCGGACTAGAGAGGTTCTGAGAGGTTGTAGGCCTGCATGACAGAAAACTGGATTGGTCCAGATGTTTTTCACAGTCTCTAAAGTTCCCAGGCTGTTAAGAAGTCAAAAACGTTCTGTGAACACCAAACCACAGCCCCTTAAAAATGGTTTAAATACTCTAAACCTGTAATTGAGTAAGAGGTGATGGGGGCTGGCATTTTCAGGTTTATTTTTTCCCCCCCTCAGAGTTTACTCTTCAGGAAGATCTGTGTTACTCCTGCCCTAAAACAATCACTTGCACTGAGGTGTTCCCACAATTCTGTAGTCTGTTAAACGTTGCCAAAAGCTCATTGAAAAATTGTGGGGGAGGACAGAAACTGCTTCGTAAATATTTTTCAAATTATATTTAATATTTTCAGTTTGAAAGAGTGAGGGTTATCTACAAGTATGCCTTGGATAGAATTCCAAAGCAGGATGCCCAGAACCTCTTCAAGAATTACACCATCTTTGAGAAGAAGTTCGGAGACAGGAGGGGAATCGAGGACATCATTGTGAGCAAGAGGAGATTCCAGTATGAGGAGGAGGTGAAGGTATGTGTGACAGGCTCACTGCACAGCCAGCTGCTGCTTAAGGTACACGAGTATTTTTGCTTCACATTACCCTTGGAAGTCAGTCCAAAAAAATACCATTTTAGAGCCAGAATTCCATCCACGGGGAAGAGAATGATGTTTGCGTTTTTGTTTCTGCTTTCTAATCTAGATTGTGTGGGCGAAGCTTTTTTGATTGAACTCAAGGCTTGGTCCCCTTTCAAGTCACCTTAGGGAAAATGAAGTTCAGCTCTTGTAGTTACTGCTTTACTTCAGTTAGGGAGTAGCCACTGCAGGAGACCTCACTGAGCATAAATTCCTCTTTGTGAGGAAACAGCTGTGCCATACCTGTCTGCTGCTCAGTCCACACTGCACGTTCCATCATTCCTCACCCCTTCTCACAATTCACTTGAATTGCCTCCATTGAGACAATGCCGGGGGCGAAATAGAAACAAAATAAAACATGAACTCAATTTTAACCTGAAAGCTCTACCATAAGCATCCCCAAGACTGATGGTTTCCGTTAATATTCCAGTGATCTGTTTTAAAGGGGAAATTCTGACCGAGTACAGGATCAGGCTCTGTTCTTTTCAGTGACCGAGGTTTCTGTGCTGTCTCCCCGCTCCCTGTCCCTGGCAGGCCAACCCCCACAACTACGACGCATGGTTCGACTACCTGAGGCTGGTGGAGAGCGACGCGGACGCCGAGACCGTGCGCGAGGTGTACGAGAGAGCCATCGCCAACGTGCCCCCCATCCAGGAGAAGCGCCACTGGAAGAGGTACATCTACCTCTGGATTAACTATGCCCTCTATGAGGAGCTGGAGGCAAAGGCAAGTAGTGGCAACTCAGGGGTTCCCCCTCCCTTGTCGCAAATAGCTACTGGCAATTTAATAGGGAAACCAAGAACTAAATATTCCGTGTCTTGTTAGTTTTGTGTAACAAGCTGCAGGATTTGCTATTCAAGTATAGAGAATTTGTCCAGTTTTTCCTCCTGTGCATGGGGGGGGAAAAAAAACAAACTTACTTTACCCTAATTTATCGAGCAACACACTGATAACAAAAGCAGAAGTGGGTATTTCTAGCCACAGCTGAACTGCCTGTGCCAGGCTGTTACCTGAACTTGTGAAACAGTTTTACAGCTAACAAAAACTATTTGTGAAGCAGCCACGTTGTTGCTACAGTGGCCTTTGAGGCTTACTTATTCTGTTTCCACTCATGGAACATTAGAGCTGCTCTGAGTACAGAACACCTATTCAGTGTCTGTTAAAGGAAAAGACCTGTTCATCCTCCCACCACGGGGACACTCCTCGTTTTATTGTCTGCTTCTTAGCACTGAGCCTTGCTTTGGAAAGCTGAGTCTTGCTGATTCAGAAGCTACCACCTTTGGACTGTGCACATTAAATAGATAAGCATTCCTGATTCTAACCAGCTTGACTTAAATACTGTTCTGCAGTCTTGCAGTCGTTGCAGGATTCGAAATTCAGCATCATGTCAGCAGCAAACAAAGTGCTTAACGCTGCCTGTTCTTACAGGATGCAGAGCGAACCAGACAGGTGTACCAGGCATGCCTCGAGCTCCTGCCCCACAAGAAGGTATGGCTCCTTCAGTAGTTTGGGTTGAGTTTGGGGTTAAAACGCCCTAGATAAGGTCCTTAAGTTCTCTTCCCTTCCTCTCCAGCATTCAGGTGTGAAAGCAGCTCCAAAAGGCTGCTAGCAGGTTCACGAAGGCTTTGCTTAAAACTTCAAATATCCTTTCCAGAACAGATGGAGAGGTTTTCAAGCTAAAGTGCAAGACGTCTGTAATTTGCATCCCAGTGGGAAAAGGGCAGGATAAGCACTGGTCTCAGATTCCCTCATACACACCAAACACAAGGGGTTTTCCAGTATTCTCAAATTATTCAATTATAAAATAGTTGCTAATTATAAATACAGTTGCTAAGTAGCCCGTAAGAAGATGACACTACACATAGTCAGGGAAGACCATTTAGTCTTTGCTTGCTTGCATTCCTCCTCAGGCAGGATCCTTTCACAGCTGCTCACAGCCCAGTCTCTTGCAGTCTCTGTAGGGCACTTATGGCTCTGCTTTGCTGGGTTAGCACCTTTTATGGCATCCCGTGGCCTTCATGGTCACCCCTGAGGCAGCTGCCTTTGACAAAGCAGCTTTCAGGTGTGTCTTCCCTGTTACAATTGGTCTTCAAGGCTGATTGATTGGAGTTTTGTGGGTTGCTTGTTTGGTTTTTTTTTTTTCCCTGCTTGTGAACTATAACTGAAATATCTGTGTGGCCAAGCCCTTATGAGTGTTAATCTGCATTGCCTTGGAATGTCAGAAAATCCTAGTTGGTGTTCTTTTTCTAGTTTCTCATTTATTGTGTCATCTGAGTGTCAGATTAATCTCTAGCTATTCAAGGCCGATTAGCTGTTAATTGATTCAGCAATAGCTGATGTTTTGCAAGTTGGTGATTGGTTAAAAAACTATTTTCTCTGGTTTAAGAGACTTCTAGCCATTTTTCCTTTCACCCCAGTGTATTGTCCCGTCATAGAGAGATTGTTTTAGGTAATGAACTCTCGACCTTTCAGCAGGAAAACACTGAGATCAAATCAGGTTGCCTGCAGTAGCAGCAGTATCTTGTGTAGACAGAACACTCATTTCTTTAAGGAATGTGTGCAGTATTACCTACTGACTTCCCAGCCTAAACAGCACTTTGTTCTTTTTCTTCCAGTTTACATTTGCCAAAATGTGGCTGCTGTATGCACAGTTTGAAATTCGGCAGAAAAACCTCCCCCTTGCCAGAAGGGCTTTGGTAAGCTTTGGTCAGAGCCATAGCTGACTTCACTGACTAATAGTAGCACAGGAATGGCATTAAAAGATCTTAAATGTCCTTTCTAAATTGCTGGTTTAATCCACTTAAAATAAAGCATCCGAGAAGTCTGCAGGGGCCAGCATTTACTGTCATGTATGATTTAAAAAGAACTGTAGCTTGTCCCGATGAATTAGCCCCGGGCTGAAATGACAAAGCACTCCTCTGAATGCAGAGCACCCACATCAGCTTAGTGCTCTTACAAGCTGATTCCTTACAGTGATACTTGTTCGGACAATAGCGTTTTAAAAAAGTGTTGTAGATGAATGGGAGGTTTGACTCCAGGAAATTAGGACCTGCCAACTGCTGACAGAAGCAATCACGGGGATTTCAGGCAGGCCGAGCAGGTTCACTGTGTGTGAATGTCAGCATGTCTGGGGACAGCAGGGTGTGATGGGGCAGCAAGAGCTTTTGAAATTAAAAACTTCCTTTCTTTTCAGTTCAGATACTCTTAGTAAGCTCAGGGACAGCATCAGACATTTTGAGAGACAGCCAGTGTTGGTAGCAGTTGATGTGGTTCGACTTATAAGAGCAAACTGATGGGATTTCCACCTAAACAGTGACAGAGGGCACGTGGAGAAGAACTGAGTATATTCTGAAATATCAGTGGCACTTGTAGAGCTGGAGGGCCATGACAGTGACCAAACTGATAATCACAAGTGGTGGTTTCCTCCACTTCCAGTAAATTCCAAGGTAATAAATGTGCAGGAGAATTGTGGTGGGGGAATTCCATCTCAAATTACCTTCCACTGGCTTGAGGGAGAAGAAGCTACATCGCTTAGTAAACAATTGTTGTCTATAGAAGTGGCTCCAAGGCCAGGTTCACTACAGCCTGTGTCAGGTATGCCCATTCCTAACACTTGTTTTAAGAGGTTGCCAAACTAGGAATCCAAAATTGCCCTCAGCTTGGCTTAGGACAGGCAGTTTTCTTCAGAGACTGTGGCACATCAGAAAGAAAGTACACAGGAATAAACAGTGCAAAAAAATGAGTTGTAGTTCAAGCACTGGAGAGTAAAGAAACACTTAGAAAATAAAGTGGGTTTTATTTTCCTTCAAGGTCACCAAGGGTTTTTTTTTCCTGCTTCACAGGGGACATCCATAGGTAAATGTCCAAAAAACAAACTGTTTAAAGGTTACATTGAGCTGGAGTTGCAACTGCGTGAATTTGACCGCTGCCGAAAGCTGTACGAAAAATTCCTGGAGTTTGCTCCGGAAAACTGCACGTCCTGGATCAAGTTTGCTGAGCTGGAGACCATCCTTGGGGACATCGACCGCGCCCGGGCCATCTACGAGCTGGCCATCGGGCAGCCCCGGCTGGACATGCCCGAGGTGAGCGGGCAGGGGGCTGGTTTTAAGGAATTCAATGCACAGTGGATGATGTGCACCAGGTTCTGTGCTGCTCAGCCCTAATCCCAGCCCGTGCTGCCAGTGAACACCCTGATCTCCAAACCTTCTCTCAGGGAAATTTCACCTTTCTCCGTTCTCTTCCCCTCTGGTGTCTCCATGTGCTCGGAAGGATCGTGATGAGAGGTTTCTCTGTTCCAGGTCCTCTGGAAATCCTACATTGACTTCGAGATTGAGCAAGAGGAGTATGAGAAAACCAGGAGCCTCTACCGGCGGCTGCTGCAGCGCACGCAGCACGTCAAGGTGTGTGTGTGGGCACCCAGGCACACAGAGCTGGCCCACGGGCAGGGAAAGCCTGGCCTGCCTTGGGTCAAGTCAGCCCAGGGTCAGGCCTGTGCTCGTGCTCTGAAGGGGGGGAGGGAAGTTCCTGAATTCCATACAACAGCAGGTGTATCTCAGATGAAAGAAGCTCTTCCAAGCAGCCCTCTTTGCTGAGCAGCTGTGGGATCTTAGTTGCAAAAACATTGCAAGGAAAACTGTGGCTTTGCAGTGGCCCTTGGTGCTGTCATTGCCTAAATTCACACAGATTTCTCACGGCTTGAAACAGCCATAGGAGATTCATCTGCGTGGCTTAGGTGGATGTTGTGTCCTGCTGAAACGGGCAAACCCCGCAGGAGTGAAACAAGGGGGGATTTTCTGGGCACCTGCATCCTGTGTGGGTGTTTGGGTGTCGTGTTTCAGCCCGTGCCCTCCGGGGCTGGCTGTGTGTGCCGCAGGTGTGGATCAGCTTCGCGCAGTTCGAGCTGTCGGCGGGCGGCCAGGAGCGGCTGCCGCGCTGCCGGCAGATCTACGAGGAGGCCAACAAGGCCATGCGCAGCTGCGAGGAGAAGGAGGAGAGGGTCATGCTGCTGGAGTCCTGGAGGAGCTTCGAGGAGGAGTTCGGCACCCCCGACACTAAGGAGAGGATAGATAAGCTGATGCCTGAGAAGATAAAGAAGAGGAGAAAGCTGCAGGCCGAAGATGGGGTAAGGAGAAACCATGCCAGTGTGGCTGTGAGCCCCCCTTGGTGGCTTTGTGCTTTGTGGAGCCGGCTGCTGGGGATGAGGTAACGAACATGGGGCTTAATTTTCTGTTAATTCTCTAATTCCTCGTTAGAAGCACCTCCTAACAGCCAACGTTGACATGCAAATTAAACGGGCTTTGTGGTATTTTTCTCTCTAGTCTGATGCTGGATGGGAGGAATACTACGATTACATTTTCCCAGAAGACACTGCCAATCAGCCCAACCTCAAACTCCTGGCTATGGCAAAGCTCTGGAAGAAGCAGCAGCAGGAGAGCGAAGCTGCAGCCATGGATCCTGACAAGGACATTGATGAAAGCCAGACTTAGTACCTTGCCTTCCCCCACCCCTTTCCTGGGGCATTGTGTACAGTATTTTCATTGGTGGTAAATAAATGCATTTGGAGAGTTTTAGTACTACTGACTGGAGATGGATTTTGTGTGGAAGAAGGACATGGGGTTGATTCCCTTTAGCAGCCACTTCCTAAGGGTGTCCAGCAGTTAAAGGAGAGGTCCTGGGACCAGTGCAGGGGTCTGCAGCTGTTCACACCAGTGACTGCAGAACTGGGAGAACTGGGCAGTGACTTTGCTTTTAGCACAAAGCCCTGTCCCAAGGCTCCCACAGCCTATCCCAGCACTGCTCAAGGATGTCAAATGTGCCAGGGCAGCAGACCTACTGTCTTGGGTGAGAGAGATGTTTCTAACCCTCATCCTTGATGAATTTTTCAGTAGTTCTGTTAAATAGGAGGATATAATGAGAGTAGTTGAAAACAAAAAAGCCCATTGACCACAACCTGGTCGACTTCCTGTCCAAGGATGCTTTTATCCCAGAAAGCTGTAAGAGGAGACAATAGCAGAAGTTAAATACACTGAAAGTAGCCCCTGGGGGACAAATCTGTAGGCATCAGTACCACAGTCAGCCTGTGTTTGAACTCTTCCATGTCTTGGCAGACACCCTCAGAGCTGTGTCACTGCTCTGGGCTGGGCAGCCACCACCACTCTCACCTGTCCAGGTCTGGCCTGTCCAGCTGGGCCAAAGCAGCCTTTTTTCTGCCCCATGTGAGCCTCTAACTGTGCCTCTCCTCCCCTGTCCCCTCATCTCTGAGTGTTTCTGCTGACCCCCACCCCATTACGTTGTAATGCTCATTTCTGCTTTTTGTTCTGTTTTATTCTTTGGCCAGTGCCTTTTCCCAGGAATTCCTTCCCTTTTAGGAGATGGAGCCCTGCCCCTTCTTTGCCAGCTTTGCTGTGTACAGTTATCACCTCTCCCAACAAGGCCAGCAGTGGGGCTGTCAGCAGGGGCTCAGGTGAGCACCTTGTCTCTGTCTCTGTTGTACAGAGAGCTTTAGCAGTTCTCCAGAAAAGCAGCAGGGCCACAAGGCACAGTGTCCTGCAGGGGAAGAACCATCGTTACTCCAGGTTAAAAAGACAGACTTTGGGATTTTCAAGCCAGATTTATTATCGTGGGATTGTTGTTTGTAAGAATAGGATTTGGGCTCTTGCCTTTTCACACCCTGAAACTCCTGTGAGGAGTAATCTGGGCTGTCACCCTGAGTGCAGCACTTCCAGGAGCAAAACTCTTCCCCCTGTGGAGCACCAGTGAGACTTGGGAGGTTTAATGGAGTTCTCCTTCCACAACCGTGTTCCCACCTTGTTTCTCTCCCTTCACCCTCCCGTTACAAGCCCATCTTGGAAAACAGGATGACAAGCAAAGCAAAACATATCTGCTGCTGCTGTGACTTCTGGGCAGCAGTGAACAGTTCTGTGGCTGAAGCATTGCTTCAGGAGTGATGATGGACATGGATTTCTGTCCTTTTTGCCCTGGGAATATGAGAGGCACCTGTGAAGCAGAAGCTTTGTGCCAGGGATCCCAAGCCCTCCGGGAGCACTTGCCCAGACTCATCCTTCTGTTCCACCAGGCACGAACCTGAAGTGTTTTTTGAACAATTTCAGCATTAATTTTTGCACACTTCCCAAATGGGGAAGCCAAGCTCACCAGTGGGACTCTGTTTCCCAGGGATCTACAGCAATAGTTTTCCCTCACTCAGACTTCAGGCTGCTGAAGTGAAGAAGGAAGGAATTTGTCCCCGTGAGGGTGGGCAGGCCCTGGCACAGGGTGCCCAGAGAAGCTGTGGCTGCCCCTGGATCCCTGGAAGTGTCCAAGGCCAGGTTGGACACTGGGGCTTGGAGCACCCTGGGACAGTGGGAGGTGTCTCTGCCCATGGCAGGGGGTGCAAGTGGATGAGTTTTAAGGTCCCTTCCCACCCAAACCATTCTGGGGTTCTCTCAGTGCTTTGTGCCCTGCTCTCTGACTCCCCATGGCTTCTGTCCTCCCCGGACTTGTGCTCTGGAATAGGTGCTGAGAAATTTGATTTATGCCTGTTTGCCTCACTCCTGCAGAGCTGCAGGGTCTCATGTTTAAGTTATGATACTCCAGTGCCCTCCTGGCTCATGCCTGGCCTGCCTGGATTTATCACCAGGCTGGGTGGAAGAGAAACACTCCCGCTGGAAAGGCTTCTGGCAGTGGAGAGGAGAAGGGGGACACCCCGCTGGAGAAATGGCATCCCAAGGTTTAACTGTGACATGTGAAGGGTTTCTGGGAGCATGGAAAGCTTTTAGACCTTGCAAAAACCAGGTTTTCAGGTGGAAGAGGGGACACAGAGCATGGATTTGTGCAGTGGAAAGGTGATCAGCACGACTGTTACCTGGCAGAGGAGGATCCACAGGTTGGGCAATGGGAAGATGTTGGGATTTAGGATGCATTTATTCTGGGACAGCTATTTATAAAACAGACTTGTTCATGGAACTTGCTTGTTTAAGAGAGGGCTGACTCCACCATTAAGTAAGGAGTAAACAGATTTTATGCTCTGGAGCTTGTGTGGCACAACTTAGACCGCCTGTCCCTGTCTCCCACCAAGTGAGCAACAGCTGCTGCAGTATTGGGGCCTGGAAATCGGTGAGTTCACAAGCTGCAGGCTGCCCTTGGGGTTTTAGGCAGCATATTTCTTATTTCTTGGCTCTGTTCTGCACACTGTCTTTTGTGAAGCTGCCTTTTCACCTGTTTTTACAAAAATTATCCCTCTTCATGAGGGATTTAGAGCGTTCGTGTTCCTTCCACTTCTGGAGATACCATCAGTCAATAAAATGCTGCACTTGAAAGAAGACAAACACTTGTCTGTGCTGGGAAGTTGTGTTCTATTAGTGGATGGTTTATCTGCTGCTACAAGAGCTCAGAGGCAGGATAAATCCAAGGGCCATGCATGGAAAAGTGGGAGCCCAGCCCTAAAGGCTGCAGCAAACGTCTCTGCTCTCTCCGTGAAGGTCCCTGTAGCGCTTGGCCAAGGCTGGCTCTGCCCAGGATGCCTTCTGATTCTTCCCATTTGGGGAAGGCTGGGAGTGGTGGAATCTGCCTGTTTTGTGAGGGATTTGCTATGGGGCTGCTCGGGAAGATGACACGGTGGCACCCCAAAAGAATGGAAGTCTTTGAGAGCATTATGGGTAATTATGGGATTCAGACTGGGGATGTCCTGTTTCATGTCATTTTTCATGTCCCTGCCAGGAGGAGTACAGCAGCTCTAATGTTTAATGCATGTACAGTAATGGAAAGCTGAACTGATCTCCGTGGGCCCACTTGTTCCATTACTGTCCAGAAGGAAATAAATTAAATTCTATTAAATTCTAAATTCTATTCTGTTCTATTTGCGTCCAGATCTTGCGGAGGGAGAGATCAGAAGAAGGAAAGCTGTGTTTGAGAGGGCTGAGGTTTGGGTGACATCGACATAATGCCCCAAAACCAACCCCCAAACCCTCCAGCCTGGGCGATGTCAGTGAGCACTGCTCTCCTTCAGGAGTGCAGAGGCTCCTTAGGCTGAGCTCAAAGTCCAAAGGTTCTTGGGAGGAGCCGTTTTATTCTCAAGATTTGTTTTACATTTGGTTGGAATGATGTGCTTGGTGCCCGGCATGCTCCAAAAGTCCCAGGACTTGAATGATGGGAACACTTTGGAGATAGATGGTTGTGCTACTCGGTCTGAGGAGCGGTTGGCGGAACAAACCTGGGTTTTCTTGTGGGTTTTCTTGTGACTGAGACTGGTGAGAAGAGTTTGCAGAGGTGTCTGTGGAGCTCTGATCTCAGAATGGGCATCGACTTGCACGAAGAAACCAGAGGAGATTCTGACAGCTTGGAGTGTTTTAGAGCATCAGCTTCTGTGCCTGTCTCTCTCTGGCCAGACAGAGGACCTTCCCCAAGATAAGCAAACCACCCTTCTATATACACTTGTCTGCCCTATTTTTAATCTTTCTTCCCCAGCTATGTAAATAGGACCAGACCAATGTTCCCTGTGTACCACTGGTAAGCTGATTCGCTCGCTCCACGTCATCAGACACAAAAGCACTGCAGGGCTGGTTTGTAAATTGAGTTGGATTTTTTTTTTCTTTTTTTTTTTTTTTTTTGCGTTATCCCAAGCCCTTATGTAAACACTTGGAAAGCAATTTCTATATATACTTGGTTTGTTATGCAACTACGCTGTGCAGTGATGCCAAAGGGATTTAATTTTCTTATCGCTGGTTTTTAGAAGAAGTGATCAAGCATCCTTTCTGTGGAAGGCTCAGGGATTCATAAAGTGAAAATCAATAATAAATGGCAGAAAACAAGGCCAACTACAAAATTAAAAAGAGGGAAGAAACTGAAATGCTCCCGAGTTGCCAAACTGTTTATGGAGGCTCTTGCTGAATGCCTGATTGTTGCTTCAGTGCATTTGTTCTTCATGGAAATTATCTAACTGTTCAATCCATACATCTGTGCTTCAGCCCACTGTGTGTTATTGATGAAGCATCTCATTCAGAGCAGATACTGTTCTGCCGGCCACCGCTCTCCCAAAAACCTCTTGGAAACTGGAAAACTCCTTTGCACCAAAATCAATTTAGCACCCTCGGCTGGATTTGCACAGCTCTGGGAGCCCAAAGTCCGACACATCGTTTGCTTAATCCTTGGAGGTCAAAGCCAACACACACTAAGTGGATTTTAGAAACAAACGTCTGTAGTTTTACACGTTTCTCTTCTTCTCGAGTGAGGGGTTGAACGGCAGCGAAACCCGCGTGCCCCCTTTGCTCCCAGGAGGGATGGGAGGAGGGCAGAACTGTGTCTCCTGTGCTCTGGAGGGGCCCTGCCGTTGGGGTTTGAGGCTGTTGGGTCCTGCAGGAGCAGAGGAGCCGAACACAAGGGCTCTTGGGCATTAATCAGGGAGATTATCCGACAGCTGCTGTGTCTGCGCGCGGCTCCGCATCACCGCTGGGAATGATGCTCCAGTGCCACAGCATCCAATTACACCTTTTCCCTCTTCTCATTGGGAATGTGCGTTATCCAAATGCCATCGGATCAAGCTGGGCAGTGCTCGTGGGGGTAGTTCGTGGCTGTGCCATAAACCAGCTTATTTTCTGGTTTACGTAACGTTTTGGAGTCCCAGGACAACCTCTGCAAGCTCAGATGTTTAAGTTGCCACAGGCTGTGGGCAAGAAATAGAATTGCTTGCTCCTTCTCGGGGCTGTTGTGAATTTCACTTAAAGGGGAACTAAAATGGTTTATTTTTAACCTCATTGCTGGGTTAACAGTTGGACTCCACGGTTTTAGATGTCTTTTCCAATTTAAACGGTTCCCTAACTCTAGTATAATTTTCTGTAGCTGGAGAAGGAATGCACTGCCCTTTCACCACTTAAAAATGCTGCTCCTTTCTGCATTTTGCTCTGTTTCAGTAATACAAATAACGGCATTAATTTAATTCTGTATTCATTTTCTCATGCAGGTAATGAAACCCAGTTCCCTTGTTAATCCAGCAATCTAAGCAAACACGTATAGCAGCATTACAGGAGAACACTTAATCCCCCCTCCTGTTTCCCTCTAACGTGCTTTTGGCTTTTTTTAAGGGCAAAACGAGAGTGTTTCCGTGCAGACAAGGCCAGGTATTGCCTTTCCACGCTTGTTACCCAAGTTAAGTTGTTCATGTGTTGCCGAAACACATCCAGGTGTTGGTGGTTTCTGTCCACACAACTTTTGCATTCGGGAAACCAACCACATGAGGGTTCCAGGATGGGGGAAAAAAACCACATCTAATTCCCAGAGAATTCTTGGTGGCCTGGGCTTTTTTTTTACTTTATTTTTTAAATCTGGGTGGTTCTGCAAAAGGCAGGCTGATGGTGGAGGCGCTGTGACATCTTTGCCAGCACTTTGCTGTGATCTTTACGCCCCAGAAGCACACGAGTGCTGTGAGTTAGTTGGAGGCCCCTTCCCACTCTCTAACCACGCTGTGACTCTGACCTGGGGTCCTGCAGGGACACAGCTCAGCTCTGTGCTGCCCACCCCACCCACACCCACACTGCCCACCTTCATTTAACTGAGAACCAAATGCAGACACCCTGGGGCTGGGTGAGCTGAGGCAGGGTTGAGGCTCCGTACCAAGGGTCTTACCCGCCTGCAGGTCCCTTGTGCAGAGCTCCGAGTCTCTAAAATCCACGACCTTCATGAGCTCTGCAGAGCCCAGGTCGATTCCGCCTGGCTTTCCCCCAGCAGATGTCTGCTGGCCCTGAAACAATTTGTGACTGTGCTGGATTTGGGGTGGCTGTGGCCAGGGAAGTGTCCACAGCCTCTGAAGGAGCTGCTGATCCGTGGTGCCCCCAATATTTTGTCTATTTTATTGCTGCACGCACTGGGAGCCTGAGCTGCCATTTTTATACAAATGCTAAAATTTATCATTTCTCACATCTCCTGTGAGAAGATACTGCTATTGCATTCAGTGTTTTCTCCCTCTCTTTTCCTTGTGCATAACTGATGAAACCTCAGAAACAGCAGCAGACAAGAGAGAAGAGCAGAACAAAGGGAGCACGGCACGTCCCGTGACAAGGGTGGCCTCAGCCCGGCAGGAGCAGATGTCACTCGGGGAGGACACCCGACAGAGCCCCAGGAATGTGTCACCCTCCCTGCACTGAAGCAGCACCTGGAGCCTGTGGAGGGTTGCATGGGGTATGCCAAAAGGTGAATTGTGACCACCCAGTTAATTCTGGGCTGGCACCAGGGCTGGGGCAGGTCCCCTCACTCTGATGTCACCCACTGCAGCAGAGGACAGCTCTTGAGTTCGGAGCTCCAGGCAGTGCATGGGCTGTCCTTAAGATGCTCAGTGGGGTTTGGGGGCTTTTTCCCTTCTCCTCCTGACTCCAAACTTTGCTTCCAGGGGTCCAGGCAGAGAGCTCAGGGCTCCACGCCATGGGGAAGGGAGCTGGAAAGCACCTGTACATTCAGCACGTGTCAGGCTGTCTTCTCAGGCTCATAAATGATGAATTGTGTGGATCTGAGCCTCTCCCTCAAATCAGAAAACCCAGGCACTCAAAATGTAATTTGAACTTCAAGTTTGAAGAGCGTCCATACTCCCGTCTAATTTTAGATGTTAAACCTGTTCCCACCTGCTCTTTACAATCAGTGGAGATGCCTGAGTGTGCCTCTCCTCTGCTGACTCCAGAGCAAGCCTCGGGGTAGGCTGCTCCTGACACCCCCAAAAGCGGGTGCCACGACCTCGGGCAGTAAAGGAGAGCTGTGAATTTCAAGCTCTTTAAGAGCCTGTCAGTGAAAGCAGACCATCTTCCTTATTCCTTGTTTTTTGGTAACGACGCCTGTGTATTTTCACTTATTGGTTCCCTCTTTGGCTTCAGTTCTGCCAGATGACTCATGTCAAAAGCTCATAAAACCTGCAGTAAACAGCCTACTGTTCATCAGAGCAATTTGGGAGCTCCTTCTGGGAATATGTTTCAGACTGTTAATGCTCCAGACCCGGGGGTGCTCCAGCACTGCTGCTTTCAAAACCATCACAAATCCTTGGGTGCCCTGTACTTTTGCTCTTCGGGTGCCTAAATGTGATGTTTGGGAATTAATAACTACACCCCAGCTGCCTAGAGGTGCCCCCTGGTCCCTTCCACCCCCTTGCCCTTTGCCAAAGCAGCCCTGATTTCAGACTGGCAAATAGGAGTGGAAAATGGTGTCGGGTACTGAGGGACCGGTGTTCCTCTCATCTGGGCAATTAACCTCTCAGCTGGCTGAGCAGCTAGATCTGTGCTGGAGTCCTGGGTTTTCACTCTTTCCTGAGTAAAACAGCTAGAGGATGAGGCAGAAGAATGAAAACCAGAGACTTTTAACAGACCTGAGCTCCACCACGCTGCTAATCAAACCCTCCCTCCACATTCCCATACGGGCAGCTCCGTCTGGTCTGCGATTTACACAACCCAACCTCAAACACTGCTCACAAAGCCGCTGCTGGGAATGCTGTTCTTTGCTCCTTTCTAAGCCCTCCCCGGTGGTCAGAGTTGGGGGGTGATTCCTGTCCTCACCCAGGGCCATGTCCTCCGTGGGGCACCAATCTGAATGAATTTGCACAAGGCGCTGGGCAGGCTGCTGGGAAGGCCAGAACTTGCTCAGGATGGAGCTTTGAAAGGAACCAGGGGAACTCCCAAGCTGCTGCTCCTGTTTTCCCTGGGCTCCTGGGGAGCAGCCCTGGCCACAGGGGAAGGGCTGCTCGTTCCCTGGGCTGGCTGTGCCCCAGCAGCTGTGGAAGGCAGCAGCTGGATGGGACGGGCTCCTGCTCCCGGGGGCTTCACGCTCCACAGCAAGCACACTCAGCCGTGCCCTCTCCTCATCTGCGCCGGGGAAGGAGAAGGTAAGCTCAGAAAACAGGGGAAAGCGGCTGCTGGGTCTTCCCCTGCTGCTCCTGGATGTCTGTCTGCTGGGAAAAGAACACTTCCATCAGTCTCTTCTGTCTCAGCAGCATTTAAAAACACGCAAGCAGGATGCTTTGGGAATGTTAAATAACGGTCCAGCACCCCTTTTCGTGCCATGGCAATGAAATGCTTTTCTTTCAGCTGAATGAACCCCATTTTCCCCTTTTTCTGTTGGTTTCTCCACAGCTCTTCCTCGCGCAAAATCTCCAAGGGACCCTTGAGGGTGGACAGGAGGCCTGGAAACTGCTCCCCTCAGGGCCGTTCCCCTGGCACTTTGGAAAAGGATGGAAAACAAGGAAGGAGAGGCAGGACCCGAGAGCAGCAGGGAGATGTTTGCAGGCAGCTGCTGCTGGGACAGGGGCTCCTGCTGCACACGCTCTGCCTCGGATGTAAATCCAGGTTTTTCCTTAAGCTTCAATTCCGAGCATCCACTGAGCAGAGGAGCCCCAGGAGGACATGTGCAGTCCCCCCAGGGTGCTGCCTGCCCAGAGCTGGGGATGCTCAGGCCTTTCTCTCCTCATCCCCTCTGTGGAAAAACACCAGATTCCAGCGTCTGGCACTGCAGGAGAGACAGAAACAAGCAGGTCTGAGGAAATGACTAAACCAATTTATGTCCTAAAGTCACTTTTCACTACACCAAGCCCCATCCAACCTGGTCTGGGAAACTTCCAGGGATCCAGGGGCAGCCACAGCTTCTCTGGGCACCCTCTGCCAGTTGCCAAAGAAGGTTTTGAGTGCCACGCAAAAATAATGAACATGTCGAGTGGGGAGGGGTATTCAGCCCCCCAGCAAAGCAAGCCCATTAGTCTGGGGGGTTGGTTCTGGCTTTGGGTATTTTTTGGCTCTTTCCAGCTCCCCGTTTTTGGCTGCCCCTCACAGCTCCTGCGTAGCTGGGTTCTAATGAGAGGCTGTGTGTTCCCAGAGAACTCGTTCTTTAAACTACAGCCAGGGTCTCCTGGTGGGGCGTGTGCGAGCCCCCGCGGTGCCCACGTGTGCTGGAAATGCCCAGCAGTCACCAACACCGTGGCAATCTGAACACAAACCTTTTTCGGGACTTGTGTTAAGTGCTGGCAAACAACAGAGAGGCTGCCAATTACCGCTATTGAAATTCGCATTCGTGCCGGAGCAATTTACTGTAGGGCTGAGTTTTCTTTAAAAACCGTTTTTATTTTCTCAATAGAAAATTCCCCGCGGAAATCTCCCTGGTAACCAGAGATTATGTTAGGGGTCCTGTCAAAATGTTCTGCTGGCTTCCGTGGACTCTTGGAAGAGAAAATAATCTCACCGGTAAAAAATCCCGATCGGTCGGTCTCTCGCAAATATTCGGTCCAGGTGCTGAACTGAAGGGCCACTTCACTCCAGAGGAGAGGAGAAGGCTCCAGGGAGAGCTCAGATCCCCTGAAGGGGTTTCAGGAGGGCTGCAGAGGGACTGGGGACAAGGGATGGAGGGACAGGAGCCAGGGAATGGCTTCCCAGTGCCAGAGGGCAGGGCTGGATGGGATCTTGAGAAGGAATTGTTCCTGGCACAGGGTGCCCAGAGCAGCTGGGGCTGCCCCTGGATCCCTGGCAGTGCCCAAGGCACGCTGCCCTTCCCGAGGAACCGGGAAATGCAGAGGCTTTGGAGCCACGGGAGCAGTGCCCGATGGAGCAGGGGAACCCGGGCAGGTGTTCCCCGGCCATAAATGAGGAAACTGCGGAGGGGAAGCAGCTCCGCTTGGGCAGCAGGGCATGGAGAGAGGCTCCGTGAGCAGCTCTGCCCTGAACTCCTCTAGAGACAGTCACAGGCAGCTCTGGCAAACTCCGGTGAATTTTGGGGTGGGAGGGCGTTGGGTGTTTAGGCGTGAATGTTTGGTTTTGTTCTCCCCGAAACCGCCCTGGGGAGAAGCTGAGAACGCAGAGCGGGGGTGCAGAGCTCTCCAAAGGCGCTGACGGGCTGATAGCTCAGCCCCAAATGCGGCCACCCCAAAAGCTGCCACAGTCCATCTCTTGGTGCTGCCGGCCTCTGCTTTGGGAATGCTGGAACCGTCCCGGCTGGCAGGGAGGTGCCCGGGGTCTGCCATCCCCGGGGGCACACGCGGGCGCGGGGTGCGCAGCCCGGAGCACAGGAACGCCCCGAGGCAGCGCAGCCCGAGCTGCAGGGATGAGCACTGCACACGGGCACGGAGATCTGGTTTGTGCCTCGCCACGGGAGAGGTGCCGCTCGCCACAGAGCAGAGCAGCTTGAGCCTCTCAAGCCATCAAAAATGGATGGAACGAGAACACCTACTCACGTGTTCTGTCGGTAAAACTAACGATTAGAATGGTTTGCAGGCGCTGTGACAACAAGGCTTAACTCTTCAGGTGCTGCTCAGGGCTCTTTTTTTGGCTCTGGCTGGGGTTTTGGTTTTCTTTTTTCCCCTCCTGTTTTGTTCTTTTATTGAACAGTTGTCTGAAATCAGTGCTGTCAGTGGAACCTTTCTGGTTGGTCAGACCAGCTTCAAAAGCAGCTTTGGGCCACAGCATCTTCCTAGGCAGCCTGGCACAGCCCTGGCTGGGGAGCAGGAGCCCTCTGATAGCATGAGAAATGCCCTCTGTGTCCGAACAAGGAATGCTGGGTGGCGATTTACCAGGGAATCGTTACCAGGGAAAATTTCCCTTCGTTTCTCTGCCTTGTGCTGGTGTCAGGGAAGACCCAGGGCATCACCTCTGGTTTTTCTCTGGGGGCAGTTTGCTCTCAGCTGAAATCTGGTTCGGCCTCTCTCAGGTCCATGCCCCAGATCCATGGGAGCCCTTCTGCTCAGCTCCACCTCACAGAACCGCGGAATCGCTGAGGTGAGCTCTGACAGAACCCTCAGCCGGCACTCCTGAGGTGAACAAACAGAAAACTCTGCTGCATTTACTCCGTGCCAGGAGGGTAGCAGGGCAGCCTCTCCTCTCACTTGCTCTGCTCTCCCCACAAGTTTCTCCAGCCCTCTGAAGCATGAGATTCATTGCAGGTAAAACACAGAAGCTCTTTAAAGTGCTCCATTTTAAGTTAGCACAAGGAACAGGCACTCCTGATGCCTGAATCATTCCCCTTGCCAGGCTCTGGAGAGACCCAGCTGGTTCCCTTGCCAAATTCCAGCCTCCCTCCCTCCCTCATTTCCCGTCACTTGTATCTTGTATTTTCCTGCTTTCGGAATGGTGGCTGGTACCTGCGGTGAAACCAAGTTGGGTTGCAGCAATTTGGAGGCAAAGGGCTTCTGGGCACCTGCTGTGATTCTTTTGTTTGTGAGGCAGGAACAAACCCCACTGTTCCAGCAGAAGAGGCAGAGGTGGGAGTGAGGGCTGGTGAAGCAGAGCTCCACAGAAGCAGCCCTGGAAAGCAATCCATCCCTCTGGATCCCGGGGCTTTCTGCATCAGTGGGCAGCGTGACTCACTGGACCACCACTGCTGGTGTCTAAAAATACCCCAGGAGAGCATTTCAGAGGGATGTCACAAGTGAGTCACTCTTCCCAAGAAAAGGGCTTGAGGAGAAGTTTGTGTGCTGATGGAAATGACTGTCACCTCCAGGGCAGAGGTGTCCAGGGTGCACACAGCCCCTGGTCATCCCACTGCACCCATCCCAGCTGCTCCAGGCTCTCTGTCCCAGAAGGATGAGAACCTAATTAACACAGAAGGAGAAGGGATCAATAACCAACAGGAAACTGAATAGTAAGAACTGTGTGACTTGGGACTGATGAACACCAAACCAGGGAACTTCTCTGGGCTTTGACTGTGTAAGTATGGGAAAGACCTAGTAAAAACATCATTCCATGTGTGATGGAATGATTTTCTCTGCACAGTGTGTGGATGAAATTATTTCTGTTGCACATCCTGGCCAGAATAAAGCAATGCCTCAATTCTCCAACTCTCAAAAATGTTGTTGGAGAGTTTTTGTTTTTCCCAGGGCTTTGGTGACATCCTCGGGGCAGGGCCACAAACAAACCTGGGCCAGCAGAGGGATGTTCCTCGCAGTCCCAGCCTCTCCCACGGCCTCTTTCCTGAGGGCTTTCCAGTGCAGCTGATGCCTCTCAGTGTGGGCAGCTTGGAGATCCCGCTGCTTTCCAGGCAGGGAAGTTCCTGGGGCAGACATCCCCGAATTTTGGGCTCTAGGAGAAGCTCCTCTTGCTGCCCAGCAAACAGGGATTTAAAGTGGAGGCTTACACCCTGCTTGTACTGATAAAAAAAACAGAGTGTCCAGTGACCCCAAGGGAGACTCCTGCCTGGTGCCAGAGGGGCTGAGGGTAAGTTGCTCTGTTTCCTAAAGCTCTCCCACAGACTGAGGAGCAGCTTTGGAGGCAGGCAGGGAAATGCCTGCTGGATTCAGGCAGCCCTGCAGCATCACTGCCTCCCACCCACGAGCCCACCGCCTGAAACTCTGCTCTTGGAGTGCCGAATTCTGCTCTGGGGGTGCTGAAACCTGCTCTGGGAGCGCTGAATTCTGATCTGGGAGTGTTGGGCACAGTTTTGGAGAGGGCAGTACTTCTGTGCCCCTGCTCACAGGGACTTGTTTGAGCCCGGTGCTCAGCCCGGGCTGTTCTGAAGCTCCGGGGGCGATTTATCGCGTCCTTTGGTCACTTTCTGGCGTTGCTCTGTTCCTTGGAGGATTACATTCCTTTTCAAAATAGCTCCAAAATGAAACACTGCTCTTTCCTATGAGTTTTTATTGTGGGTAGGGAAAGAATGGGATGGGTTGGGATCTCGCCTGAGGCAGTTTGTTAAGCACAAGGAGAAGGCTTATAAACAAAAGGACAGTGAGGGGCTGGATGAAGGCTTGGGGCAGATTTAAGAGCAAGTTCAGTAGTTTTTTTAAACACCAGGAGGCCTTCTCACTCTCTGCAGCTACTTGAAAGGAGGCTGTGAGCCCAGGTGGGGCTCACTCAGCCTCTTCTCCTGGGTAGCAAGTGGCAGAAAAAGAGGAAACGGCCTCGAGTTGTGCCAGGGGAGGTTTGGGGTAGATATTAGGGAAAACTTTATAGCTGAAAGTGTTGTCAAGACTGTTCAGGGCAGCGGTGGAGTCACCATTCCTGGAGGAATTTAAAGGATGTGTAGATCTGAAGTGACCCAAAAGAACGCTTTTCCCAGGGGTCTCGGTTACACTGCCAAGGCTTTGGGGTTACTGCACCCACACAAGGCTGCCATGAGGATGTGGTGGGGAAAGTGGCTGCTCTCTGCCCGACCTCGATCCCTGCTCTGCTCCTCACCCTCTGCCCAGGAGCCAGGCACGTCCTGGGGGACACCGAGTGGGGACAGCACTGGCCGCACCCCGAGCAGCCAGGGATGCCAGGAAATCCCCAGCAACCCCAGCCAGGAGGGCTGAGGGACTGAGCACAGTGTCCTCCTGCCTTTTAAATGAGGCATTTCCCATTCAAGCCTGCAGTGCTTATCCCTATCCCTATCCCTATCCCCTTCCCTTCCCTCCCCCTTGCAGAACACAAGGAATGAGCCCTGCCTTGTGAATCTTGCAGCCCTCAAGGCAGCCCCAGGATTTGGGGGGCTTGACTCATAATTTCTGCATAGCTGGGGCTGGCAGCTCAGCATTTAATAGCTGTGTGCCTGGAGGACTGACTATAAAAAGTCATGTTTAGATTTCTGCAGCATTCATCATTTATTTGAGAAAATACAGCAGCAAGTGTGCAGCCAGACCCAAATATGGAAATTGCTCCATCCTCTCTGTCCCAGACAAAGGAACAGTCGGGGTTCCAAAGCCTTTTCCTCACCCTGACCCACACCTGACACCAGGGACACATCTATGAATGGCTCTTCAACAGCCACCATACTAAACTGATGGAAAAGCAGGCCTGGCAATTAGCAGTTTAATGCCAGGAGCTTGGGAATATGTTCTTGTTTTGTTGTTGTTTTGTTTCTCTTGTCTGTGCAAGTGGGTTGCTTAAACTGAATTTAACATACCCAGGGTCAGTCCTCCCTGACCGAAAGCTGCGTTAATACTATTTGAGTTTGGAATTGACTGGAGGTTAATCAAATTTAGGTAATTTTGCTTCTGAATAAGAACTTGCATTGAGGGATTGAACGCATTTTAACTAATCCACTTAAAGTCAAGCGTTGACTTAATTTAGATTGCTTTTCCTGAGCAAGTCTGCCTAGGTAAGACCTTGCACTGCTTTCCAACCCACCCTGCTTCACTCGGGTAGAGCGGTGTGGCACCAGCAGCACTAAATCCATGTACACAGAGCAGAGTGCTGGGTTCCAAAGTGTGAAATTAAACACAAAACATGTATTTGGGAGGATGAGGTCATGCTCTGGATGGGGTTTTATTTCTCTCCTTTCTAAACAGCCAGTAGAAATGCAGCACATATCTGTTTGGGGAAAAATACGGGATACAGGACAAGAATTTGAAGCACATCCAGAGACTGTCTTTGCTGTCCCAGTACACAGTGCAGCAGCTGGGTAAGGGTCTCAGGTGATTTTGCCTGCCTTCAAAATACTTCTTCATCTGTTTTTTACAAAATCCTGAGGAGAGAGTTAACCTCTTGTGCGTGGTGTTTGCACGGCAGGCTGCTACAGGCCACCCAGAAGAACTGGGGCCACTTTGTCCCTGAAACAAAAGAGGGAGCACAGGTGAGGGACGTGGCTGCCTTCCTTCTTGGTGGGGTTGCTCACACAGGAGATGGTGAAAGTGTTGCCCCAAAGGTAAGCAGAAGTTTTGTTTAGCAGTGGAATCCTGGATGCTTGATTAGGAGTTTGGTTCACCGCAAATTAACCCACTTCTCCCTCTGTGAAGTAGGCACTGACTGTGCTGCTTTTCCTGCTTCTTTACACAGAATCACTCAGGTAGGAAAAGCCTTCTAAGACCATCAGGTCCCACCATTCCCCCAGTGCTGCCAAGGCCACCACTAACCCTTGTCCTCAAGTGCCACATCCACACAGCCCTTAAAGCCCTCCTGGGATGGGGGCTCTGACACTGCCCAGGGCAGCTGTGCCAGGGCTGGACTGCCCTTTCCGTGAAGATGCTTTTCCCTAACTCCCTCCCTAAACCTCCCCTGGTTTATAAGGGGTCCTTGAAGCCATTCCCTCTTTTCCTGGCAAGTGCCATCCCTTGCAGTGCAGTGCCACAGCTCTTGGGAGGGAGCAGAGCAACTTGTGGGAGGTGTTACATGAGGCAGGGTCTGAGGAACAGCCCAGGGCTCCTGTACTTCCCTGGCTGGCAGCAGACCCTGCTGTTTGGGCTGGATGTGCTGGCTGCTTCCTGCTGGCCATGACAGCGTGTCGGGAACTGGGAACAGCAGCGCTGGCCAGCCAGGAGCCAGCCTGGGATTATCAGCTCCTCGCAGGGCTGCTGCCCTCCTCCCTGTGGCTAAACGTGCCAGAGGCTTGTGCTGAAAGCGTGCTGCCCACAGGCACTCCTGAAAACAGAGCAGAGCTTCTGTACCTGGGTGTTGACTTCTGAGAGACTTTGAAAACATAATTTAATTTTACCATAAAGATTTAAAATAAATTTGGATAAATTACATATACATTTATGCCTGAAAGCTGGTGCCGATCTAGTTAAAGCAGTGATGCATGTCAGACTGTAGGGTTTCTGGCGTGGTTTTATGTAGGCCAGGCCACGCCAGTTCAGCAAGTGACAAAGTGCTGCTCCAAACTGTCACCTGCTGACATCTGGAGCACATTGTGTGTGTCAGAACTCGGGCAAATATTTTGGCTAAATTAGGTGTCATTGAGGAACCAGCGAGGAGCTTTTCTTTTTTCTTTTCTTTTCTTTTCTTTTCTTTCTTTTCTCTTCTCTTCTCTTTTTCTTTCCTCTTCTTTCCTTCCTTCCTTCCCCCCATAACACGCACTACCAGCGGCTGTGAGACCCCGGGATTTGCTGTGTCCGAAGCGCTGCAGGACTCGGGGACCATCAGCGATGGAGCTGTTTCACCAGCACTGTACGGGAGCTCTCCCCAGCAGCTCTCCTCTCCCCGCAGGGGTGTTTTTGGGTGGCTGTGCCGGTTTGCATTACGCTGACGCCTCACTAGATGTCTCCAGGAGCAACCTGTGTGCTCGAGATGCTTTGCCTGATAAATCCGAGACTGGAACGCGGCTGGGACCGAGTCCAAGCAGGAGCTGGCCTGTTTGCACGCTGTCACTGCCTCTTCTGGAAACGAGAGCCAATCTCTGCAGCACGAGTGGCCTTCTAACCTATTTGGGCTTTGTGGCTGAGAACTGGTGACAAATTCTGCCACGTAACACATTTATAGGCAGAGAAGTGAAGGAGAATCTGAGCGGGGGAAACAGCCCACTGAACTCTCTCTTGGTCTTCTGTCAACCCAGGCAGGGTTTCACTCACAGTTTAGGTTGCCAGTGAAGCCTCCTACATAAACTGTTCCTCCATCTCCTCCTATATCTGGAAATGGGGGGAGAAATGGTAAGCAATAAACCGTGTCTCTGCTCACAGGAAGGATGATCACAGCTTCAATTAAGCTGCTTCAGCTGGGCCAGTGAGTTCAGCTCGCTGAGCCAAGCAGCAGCATTTCTTCTCCTGGTAATTGGGAATTATCTCACGGGGCTGCACAGCGCACTCCGATTGCATCAGCTCGTGTGTGAAGTGCTGATGAGCTGGTTTCAGGCGCGGACCCACAGATCGTCCCAGGGATCTCTGCCTCCTACAGGTCCTTCCAGGGCGGAGGGAGCAAACAGCCCCCGGCGCTGGAGGCTCTCGTACCCCTCCTGCAGACCGTGCGTTCCTCTCCTGCCGGCCGGCAGCCGCCCCTTCCAGCCTCCCCCAAACGCGGGCACACCCCGGCAATGAGGAGCGAGGTGCTGGTGTGCGGGAGGGCACAGCCTCCCCCGGGTGCTCGCCACAGCATCCTCCGGAGCACCCCGAGCTGCCCGGGGGGACCCAGCCTGCTGAGCCAGGACTGGGAGGACACGATTCCCAGGGCGGGTCCCCGCCTGCCTCCGGCCCCATCCGCATGCCACGGGGCCTGATGCATCAGCAGGAGGCAGGTGATGCATCCCAGCCCGCATCCGCATCCGGAGCCCTGGCGTGGCTCTGCCACCTCCGCCCGTGGCCAGCGCTGCCACAGCAGCTGGAGGCAGAGGAGAGTCCCTGTCCCGAGGGGCTTATCAGGTGTTTGACAAGGAATTAGCAGTACCGGGTTAATGGCCTGGCTGGACTTGGTGGCCTCAGAGGAGTTTTCCAAGCTAAACAAACCTGAGGGAGCCACGGGAGAGTTCCAGAAAGGCAGGAGACAGAAGGTGCTTTCACACAGCCTGAGGGAAAAAGCTTGTGTGAGCAGCCCCCATGATTCGCTGTCTGTCCCCTGGGGACTTGGGGGCACACCAGGAAGAGTGTGGGGGCAGAGACTGTCATCCTGCCACTGCTGCTGGCCTGTGATGGTGCTTTTTGGAGGACAGCATCCCTCGCAGGCAGGCTGCTGTGGTGGGGGTCCAGCAGCAAAGGAGACTGGTGATGATCCAAGCAGAAGGAGTGGTGATGATCCAAGATTTATGTTACATTTCATGATCTTGTTTTGGTTTCTCAGACTTTTACAAGCTGTAAACTGTGAACTCTGGATATACCAGTGTTAGGATCCATTCTGACACTGCTATTCTCAATATTTACACAGTTACCCATCCTTCTTCTGCATTTCTGAAATTTTTTTGACTCCAGAAACATCTTCCCGTGGCAAAGGGTCCTCCAGAGCAGTTTTACTCCATGTAACAGGGTTTCATTTGCATTTGCTTTGAATTTTCTGCCCTTTAATTTTATTAAACATTGCTGCTTTCCAGTGCCATCGGGCAGGTAGAAGAGCAGCTCTTTCCTAGGGAGCAGTTGTTACTCCCCAGCCTTTCCCCAAGGAAAGGGACGCACAGGGACACACCACCAGCCCGTCCTGTGCCCGCAGGAGGACAGGGCAGCACGGGAGGACGGCCCATGAGGAGACACAGAGTCACTCTGTTTGTAAACCTGATCATTGATCTGAGAGCAAACAAGCTGCTGCTGGAAGAAAAAAAGGAAAGAGTCATCCCGAGGCATTCGGCAATGAGCTATGCAAGGCACAGCCTCAAACCACAGGAAGCCCTGATATCCCATGAAGTAATAAATATTTTTCTATAAATACCAGCGCTTTTATTGCCTCTTTCATCCAGAAAGAACCCTCGTGGGCTTTTATGCGCTGCATACTCAATTTGGCAATTGCTTCTCCTCGCCACTGAGACACAAGACATTCCCAAGGATTCACCAGTAGCAGCAGAGGGTTAAGCCCTGGGACAAGCAGCTCTAACAGGGGAGGGCTGTCCTGCTCCATCCTGCCTCTCTGGCTCCCACCCCACCGGCCTTGGTCGGAGAAAACAGCACTTAAAAAGAGGGCTGCAGGGGAAAATACCTCCAAGCCTCAAAAAGGGACAAACACACACACCCATACAAGTTTACCCATACCCTGTTTGCTTGGGTGCATATTTAACTGTGAACCAAGAAGGGAGGATGTGGAAAGCTTTAGAAGAATCTGTCAAAGAAAGGGTACAGACCGGAAAAGGGGTAAGGAAGCCGGATGCTGCTGCTTCCCTTTAACCACCAAAGACCCCAAACCCCTCTGGCAGAAGCTGAGCCAAAAATCAGCTCTGTCATGGCCCTGTTTGTTGTCCTAGAGAGCTGAAACATAGAGAGAGTGTCCCCCTGCTCCCTCCTGTACAACAGGCCTCCCTGAAACCCTGGGCTCACCACAAGCCTGTGAGAGCAAACACTTGTGCTCAAGCTTTTCAGAGAGAGGAGAGAGCTGCCAGCCTTCAGGAGGAGGACGCCTGGCTTTATCCAAGGCTGTGACCTTAAGCTGTTCTACCCAAGCAGATGCAAACTTACTTAAATTCTCTTAAATAAAATGGCAACAGGCATAGCCTAAACTACTGTAAAGTGTTTCTACATGAAAATCTCCTCAGCTGGGCAGCCTTTTGAACCACCCTGAACCTGGAGCAGGAGTGCTAGCAGTGACATCCTGGTGTACACACACTGCCTGGCCTCCCTCGGGCCACAGCTGGCTGGGCAGGATCACTCAGGCAGGCTTTCTGCTCACTGAGCAGGCAGGAAGGAGAGAGCCGTGGCAATCAGCAGCGTGTTTAATTGCATCCTCTCTGTGGCTTGCAGAGGATGTGTGTGTGTGCCGAAGGTTTGTGGGTCCAACAGCTGGTTTAAGCCAGCCCCTGTTACCTCACAGCAGAGAAGCCACCCTGGCTGCTGCCTTTACCCTGGAGCTGGGGCTGTGCTCGGCCGCAGTGCTGCAGGTGGGCTCTGTGCGTGTGGAAGGCAGCAGCAGCCAGGAGGCTGGGTGATTCTGCCACGCAGGTGGTCTCTGCTGGGCAGCACTGCCCGGCCCCAGGCTCACAGTGCCCCTGACCATGTTTGGCCAAGGCTCCAGGGCCGCTCTAAAGCACAGCCCCCTTCAGCCCTTGGGATCGCCCTCCCTGGCAGCTGGATTCTGCCTGGCCAATGCAGATTGATTGTGCTCTGCTTGAATCCCAAATATTTTCCTCCAGAGCCGAAAGCTCTTTGTGAGCATAATCTGTGAGTCCAAACAGAAGAAAACCTCTGTTTGGTCTGAGGAGCAGAACTTGGCGTGGCTCGCCGGAGAAAATGCCAAGTCCACGAGGGCCGCCCGCTCTCCTCGCAGCAGTCACGGCCGTTCCTCAGCTCCGCGGAGGCACAGCTGGCTGTCATCTCTGCACATCTGTATCCTGTGATTTACACTGTTTTCTCCCTGTGCCTTATGTGGTTTCGTGCTGTGGAAAGAACAAAAGCGTGTCTCTCTGCCCCTTCGAGAGCTGGCTCTGTGGGAACCTTCCGAGGGCCCTCGCAGAGCAAGGGAACCTCCTCTGGAGCCTCCGTGTCCCTCCGTGGAGAACGCTCTACAGGGCAGCAGCTGTGGAGGACAGCGGCAGAGGTGACACAAAGCAAACTCTGTAAAGCTCAGCAGCACCGTAGTCATGTCTGGTCTTCTGCAGTTGGGCTTTTTTTTTTTTTTTCTTTCCTGAAGAAGACTCCAGTGGAAGATAAATACAGTGTTTCTTTCAGAAGAGTAACATCCACCACCATTCCCTTCCTTCTGTTTCCTCCTGCAGATGGAGAGGTTCAAAGCCTGCTCCACCTACACATGGGTTTATCGGTGGGAGAGAAGAGGGAATTCTCCTGCTTTACACTCCCCAGAAATGGAGACGTTTCAGGAGCTGGTGCTCACTATGCCAGTAAGGCATTTGCTAACCTACCTTGCCATTCTGAGTGGGAAATTTGTTCCTGAGCTTTGTGGGCTTCCCTGATAGTCCCAGTCTCCTCAATTCCCAAGACAGTGAGCTTCCACCTGGTATTTACAAGCAGTCCTGCAATGGGACCAGAGGAGGCTTGTGATGGAGACATGAGTAATGATTTTGCAGTGACTCTCAGGGTCACATTTTCGAGAAGTTACGCACTTCAAAAGGGCATTTAAATTCAAAGGGAGTAATTTGGGAGCAGTGTCATAGTGCTCTGTCGTGTCAGCAACAGGGACTTTCACCCCCAAGCCCCTCTCACCCTGCAGTGGGTCGACTGCTTTCCCATGGCATCAGTCAGAGCTAGCAGTGGGACAGCCACGATCTCTTTCCCCCGTTGGAGTGACTTGCTGTGGTGTTTGACAGCGCCACAGGTTTCAGAGTTGTTTACCATGGGATAAAACCTGCCCTGCCAGAGGGAAGGGAGTGTATCCTACCCGGAAAAAACACAAACCAAAACAAAACACTTCTTCCCTAGTTACATCCCAGGCCAGTTGTCAGCTCCGTTTACTGCCTGGGTGGGAGCTGGCTCTGCCTACCCCGGGCCAACAGGGACACCAGTGTTGCTGAAGTTGTGTGTAGGAGCACACGCAGTAGATGTGCAGGTGCAGAGCTGGAAACCAACATCCTGGTCAAGGTCAGAACCGGCAGAAAACCTTTCAGGAGAGGGTGGGTCCACACAAGTCATTGCTGCCCCCAGAATGAGACTGTCTTTAGCAAGAAAGGTGGGTAACTAACCAAAAATACCGACAGTGATGTTTACTTCCATTTCAGCCTGCGTCCAGCGAGCCATGGCAGCTCGTGGGGAGCAGCCAGACCATAGGGACAGAGGCATTCCTTCTGCTCTCCTGTTCATCTCAGCTGAAGGTGGCTCTCCAGCCAAAAGCGTTGATCCCTCATTTAACTCCCGGGCCCTTCCTGGGTAATGGTGTCTGTGCACAAGTGTGGGCCCTGCAGGGGCAGCTGTCCCCTCGTGTGTGCACCACACTTCGGATTCAGTGCAGCCTGTAGGTGTTGTGTTAATGTTCCATTAGCAAACGTGACATTACATGGTAGGAGGGAAGAACCGGCCCCGCTTCTCAAGCCGGGGAGCCCCAGCAGAGGAGGGCTGGAGTGGCTGTGCCAGGGCAGGCGGCACAACTCCCCGGAGGTGTGGGGTGCCAGGGCGCCCAGCAGAGAGATGGGAAGCAAGAGGGCTGGCACAGAACCAGGCTGAGGGGCAGGTGGGGCAGGCGGTTGCTCACCCAGCAAAAAGTTCAGGGCAGAGAGTGAGAAAGGGGGGGAAAATCCCCAACCACCCGCACTGAGAAACCTCCCGCGTGTCTGAAAGGCGCAGGGATGGCAGCGAGGGCTGCCGTCCCTGGGAGCGCTGGTGAGGGGTCACCGGTGCGCTGGGGGTCTCTGGTGTCAGCCAGGGCACGGGCGGCACAGGCTGCAGCCCAGGAGATGATGCCGAGCGGTCCCGAGCGCCCCTGCGGTGGCGGGCGGTGCGGTGGCTGCGATGCCCAGCGCAGGCGAGGCCGGGCCACGCTGCCCTCGCCCCTGCC
>VXAC01000530.1:115352-234289 GCA_013399225.1 Rhipidura dahli
CCGGCGGGACCGGGGCGCCGCGGTGGTGCCTGCGGTCCGGGGGTCCCCTGCCCGCCGCTGCGCTGGGGGCGGTCGGAAGCGGTTCGCGTTTTGCCTTGAGGGTCCGTGGATGTAGGCAGAATTTACGCGAGGCTTATTTGCCTTTAAGAAACGGAGAGCATACCCCTCCGTGACTCGAATTTGCTTTTTGAATAAACAGACGTGTCTGAAGGGTTTCACGGTGTCCAGCATGGTGTGAGGAATGCTCTCATGTTCAGGGAAGAGAGCACAAACACCAGCTACGGCTTGATCGCAGTGTTTCTTGTGGAGTATAACGGTGTTGGGATGGGTTTTTAAGATTCGGGACTTTTATGCCCTCAATTTAATGGAATTGTTTTTTTGTTTTTTTTTTTTTTTTTGACACATGTCTTCTAAAACTTAAGCTTTTTCTCACAAACATGGTGATTGCTTCCGAGAAGTAAGGCCAGGAAAAACATGAACGTCGTTGTAAGTAAACAGGAGTTTATGTGTGTACTGAGGTATATTGAAGTCTGCCAGCATGGAAGATGTGGATGTGTAGCGCCGGTATCCATCCTTCCTTCACCTAAACTTCAGAAGCTGCCAGTGGGAAGGTCTGTGGTGCTGGGGCCATACCTGCGCTCTCTTCCCTCTTCTCATCAGTGGGAAGATGATCCAGCCAAGCAGACTGGCTGCATGCTGCTGCCTTTACCACACAAAATATTAACAGATGATGTGGCAAGGGTGATTTTCACACCTGTTTTGAAAGCGGCCCAGAGTGTCTCTGAAGCGCAGCGCTCGTTCCCATCCCGTGTTTTTGGGTCCCTGCCTGTGCAGAAGGAGCTCTGTCCGCTGTGAACGCTGGTGCCACAGGTGCATTAATTTGTCTGTGCTCTGCCTGAGCTGCTGAAACGCTCCCTGGCTGGTGCAGCAAGTGCGTGTCACGGCTCTGCTGAACGCTTTGCTTCAGTTTGGGAGCCTGTCTCACGTTGTGCTCAGAGTTTGCCTCAAGTTAATGCGGGAGATGAGGGACGGCGTTTGGCGCAGGAGACGTGGCCGCCGTGAAGAGCTGCGAGTGACAGGGAGAAGAATCGTTTTACAGGTGGAAATTTTCCACAGTGCCCACTGCATCTGCCAGTGATGCATGGGCTCTCTGGGGAGCCTCGGGTACAGACCGGTGCTCTCTGGAGTTTGTGTTGTGCCTAAGAGGTGGAAAGGTGCATTTCTATTCAGCTGTTTCCATAGTTTGCCCACATAAAAACGTGGGGTTTAGGGTCCAACACAAACTTTTGAGTGGACTGTGGTGGTTTTGTGTCGAGTAGCATCTCTCTCCCTGCTGCCCTGGGTGCACTGGCGATGCTGCAGTGACTGCTGCTCCTGGAGAGCCTTGGTGTCCAGGCGCAATCCAGCTCAGAAACCCTGGGCTTGAATCCCCTCCTCACATGATATGTGCTCGCTGTGAGTGCTGCTGTTTCTCTCAGTCAGCCCCCTTCCCCTCAGGCCCCGTTTCAGCCGTGGCCTGGATCTGGAGGAGCAGGGCTTTTTGGGTCACTGCTGACCTGTGTGTGCAGAGGGTGCTGGGTGTCAGAGCCTCCTTGTGAGGTGTGTGTACCTGCACGTCTTCGCAGGAAACAGGCTGGAGCCCTACTGGAGAGGCAGGTAACCACAGCAGTCTAACTGATAAACCATCTGGAGCAGGCAGCTCCAGGGGACACGGCACAAGCTCTGGGTTTCTGCTCTGGTGGCTCCCAGTGCTCTTCTGAGGGACTTAATCTAATCTCTCCATGTCTTGTTTGGCTGGGTCTCGAAAATAAGACCGCTTTGTGAAGTGAGTGTGAGATCTCCTGATGCTAAATGGTGTGTAATAACAAAGTGTTAAAACATTGTGCCGTTATAGGAGGCTCGTTCCGACGATCTCTGTGTCACACGAGGGTCGAGCTTTTGGAAATAGATACAGTGCCGAGGAGAAATCCGAGTTCACACAGTTTGTCTGGGCAGTGATCGTACAGCTGGGGAGCCTCTCTCTTGCTTCCTTGCAGTGTGACTCTGTGGTTGTGCGCTGACATTAAGGAAGTCGCTCTGGTAGCCGAGAGGTGTAACTGAGACCGAGCACCGAGCCCTGCAGACCCCAAATCCAGCTGCCAGCCGCTGGCTGCCCGGCTCTGCAGGGTCGAGCGAAGCGTGAACTTGGGCTTATTTTTGTTTCCCCCTTTCTTTACCCCCTCCATCACTCTGACGCAAATTCTCTCTTCCAGAGAGAGGGAGGAGTGGAGACTTCATTATATGAGACCATCTTCCAAATTGTAATGATTCAGGTTTTTCAAGGGAGGCTTCTGAGTCAGGCCTTTTACCGGTTTGCTGTCACAGACAGCAGGAATAGCAGGGGCATCAGTCAGTGGGGCTTTTCTTTTCTTCTTTGTGCCTGTGTCTTTGGCAGGGGATGGTGAGGAAAAGCTGGGTCTGATTCTGCAGCCCTTACTCACAGGGATGGGCACACCCGAGCACACGGAGCTGGCTGCGTGATTCAAGTGTGGAAGACTGGGGTTTCTTTCAAGTCTTGTTTTAACTTGATGGGAGCGAAGCGTTCGGAATGGTGGAGCAGGGCCTGCCAGATGCGTTTTGACAGGCTCTGAGCCTTACCCCGAAAACGAAGCTGTTTTCACAGCACTGCTGTTTGCCTGCTCCTTGTGGGCTGTGCTGCGTGGGGAGCATCCGTGTCACAAAAACGCACTCAGAAAGCCTCTGAGCAGTGCTGGGCGCTGCGATGAGAGACGGGGAGCAGAGATCCTGGGCATGCCCGCCTCGCACCCCGGCGCTGGCCGGAGGAGCTCACAAGACTGGAATGAGCCACGCAGGCTGTTTGCTCCTGACCGCTTTGTCACGGGCCCTGCCTCAAAGGGCTTTTCCTCACAGATCTCCTTACTGCCAAAATAACGCCGAGGAGCCTCGGTGTGACAGATCCCCTGGTCCTCTAGCTGGGAGTTAAGCGAAAACTCCCTGGTTTCATTTGAATGTTTTGGTTTGCGCAAACCAAGGAACCCAAACCGAACTTTGGAGGTCATGCAATGAAAGCACGAGAGCAGTTGTTTTCCTCACCTCTTCAGCAGAGCGTAATCCTAGCTCCAGCGTGAGTAATCCTAGCCCAGATGTATTGCTGTAATCGCTGCACCCCTGGATATGGGAATTTACCCTCATAAACTCGGGAGAGGCACCAGGCCAGAGCGTGGTATGTGACCTCTTTGGCAGGGAGCGTGTTTGGCCTTGCAGGAAATGACTTGCTCATTTATTTAGTGCTTGTTCAAGGTCCTGCACCCACAGCTGACTGAGGCTGAGCCCTGGCGCTGAGCAGCCCGGGGAGAGCAGGGATGGGACACGGAGGAGGGGCGGGGGACCCTGCTCAGAGCCCTCAGAGCTGCCACCTCCCCACGTCACTGAGGCCTCCTGGAAGCGCTGGGCTGGGTGCCCGAGGTGGACTCTGGCACCCCAGCTGGAGCCACGGGGTCTCGTGGTGCTCGGGATGAGGATGCAGGATGCTCAGGAGCATTGGCTCCCGTGGGGGCCCTAAGCTGGGTCCTCTGGGCAGGTTAACCCAGCAGAGAACTAGCCCAGGATAAATAAAGGAGGTTTTCTGCCGGGTGAGCTCGCTGAAGTGACTCGGTGAGGGGCCAGGGTTGAACAGAGAGCCCTGGGGTGGTGGCTGTGGTCAGAGCAGCAGACCTCACGAGGAGGAGGGCATGGCTGGTTGGTTCTGTCCCAGCCCTTTCCTAAGCACTTCCCTCCTGCTGCTAGTCTTGAACAGCCCATCATTAGAGAAGGCAGGCCGGTCACACTGTCTGTGTTTGGTCAGAGATCCTCAGAAGGCTGGGCTGGACCTGTCATACATCCCTGTGGCAGGTATTTGTGTCTGTGTCCTCCTGGATGTGGGACTGGGTCCTTTAGGAGATCAGCATCCAGCCCTGCGGTTGGAAACTCCCCTGCCCCTGGACCTGACCTGCTTCCAGGTGTTACCCTGCCCCAGGACACTTTCCTCTCTTTTGTCTCTGTTCCTTGAATTGATGGCAACTCTGTGGTAGCTCAGAAGATCACTGGAGTTTTTTTTTATGGTTTCTGTTCCTGTGGAGTGGATTAAGTTACCCCTTCTGCCTTTCCTGTCGATGAGCATAGAAAATTTAGTTTTCATAAAGCTTTCTCTAAGATAAAACTTGAAGAAAAGAGCCAGGTTTCACGAAACCTGTCCCCGAAAACTTCAGAGTTGTGTGTTTTGGCACGAAAACCACGCGGGGTTCGCAGGAGTGCGGTGTCTGAGGGATGCTCCTTGGGATCCAGCGCAGCAGCTTCCAGCAGTTCCCGTGAAGCCGCAGGATTCTCCCGCGGGCACAGCGATGGAGCTGTGGGCTGTGTGGTGGTGGGAGCTGCACCCTGCCGTGCTCTCTCTCCCTTACATCTGCTTTTCACAGCCCACAGCCAGGCAGCTGAGCTACAGCAGTGCATCTTTTTAAAAAAAGGGGGTTTTACTCTTTTTCTAGCCTGGTCTTCCTTGCCCTTCTCTAGAGCAGTCTCTGGGCTTGGGGTTTCAGAGAGCACTGGGGCTGTTGAGCAGCTTTGCTCTGCTCTGGGTTTTATCAGCAGGAGCCAAGTCAGACCAATGCCAAGAGGCACTGGTAACCTCATCCTAATTATTTTCCGCTGCTGTGGCTTCCCGGGGAGGAGTGGTGGGGCATGCCCAGGTGTGAGCAGCAGTCCTGCCAGGGTAACCATCCTTCCTGCAGACGTGGTGAGCAAATCCTTGTGGCTGCTCCGCATTACTCACAGCATCAAAGGGAAATCCTCTGAAAACAAAGCAGTGCATGTGTGTAATCTGCAGCTCCAGAACGGGCTCTTGGCTGACCCTAGAGGGAGGCAGGTGTTCTTGTCTCTCCTCCCTGTGGGATCCTTGCTGGGCTGTCAGACTCCTCCAGCCCTGAGCAGCCTGTCCTTGTTACTGACTGCCAAGGGCACCTCGATGGGGGGTTTGCAGGAATCCCTCGGGGCCAGGTCCCTCTGCCTTGTCTCACGGCAAAGTTTCCTTTACCTTTTCTTGCATCACCTTCTGCAGAAGGTCAGGTCTCCACAGCAGCCAGCAAAGGGACCTTCAGGTGAGACTGAGACCTGATTTTTTGTCGGCTTGGAATTGACAGCAGTGGAGCTGCCTGCACAGGGAGATGGGCGTGGGATGAGCCTGCTGTGCTCGGGAATTTGGGAGGGTGTTGAGGCCTCCACCACTTTGGCCAGGAGACAAGTCCACCAAAGGAGCAGCTGTCCCTGTGTGAGACAGGAAATAGGTGCAGTCCCTGTGTCCGTACTGTGGCACCGCTGGATTTCAGCCTAATGCTCAGATTTAAGAATAAAATGGGTGCAGCTTCTGAAGCAGCCCGAGAAGACTCTGTAAATAACAGGATTTCTCAGTGTGTTTGATTGTTGGAGGGAAAAGAAGGGAGTGGGACAGGGTGTTGCATCCAGCAGAAAGGGCTGCACTCCAGACCGGATTGAAAACTGAAGCTTGATGTGAACTGGAGGTGTTGATCTGGGATTTTTCTTGTTGGGTTGGTTTTTTTTTTGTTGTTGTTGTTGTTGTTTGTTTGGTTGGTTTGGTTTTTTTTGGGGGGTGGTTTTGGGTTTTTTTGTTTTACTTCTGGGGTGGGGTTAGGGTTGGTTTTTTTTATTTTTGTATTCCTGAGACTAGGAGCATTGTACTAAGGACTCCAGGAAAAGGTCCTGGGTCTTGTTCTTCTGGAAAAAGGGAGGCATTGAAGAGGAGTCCAGATGTGGTGTCCAGGGAGAAAGCTGTGTGAGGCAGTGCTTCCTGGGACTTAATTTGCCTTTTATGGACTCTTTTGGCTAACATGGAATGTCATCTGCCTATTAGCCTTGCCTGTGGGAAGCAGATGGTCCCCAGGTCCTGGCTGGGACCTGGGAATGGCCTGGAGGAGAGGGGAGCAGGGGGTGTCTCCACTGCACCTCCTGCCTCTTGCTCAACTCTGTTCTGCCCGTGGCAGCCCAGGGCACGGGTCCTGTGTCAGTGGATGTGTGCGCTGGGAAGGGAAAATACCACTCACAGGGGAAAAGGAGTATTGGCAAGGGCTTGGAGGCATGGGTTTGGTGGTTTTGGGACACTCCTGTGCCAAGCTGGGAGCCAGGCAGCCGTGTGAGGTGTCAGGGATGCTCAGCCCAGCCTGACCTGGCTGTTCCTGCAGGGTGTGTGCAGTGCTTCAGCTCTGGGCTGGGTTTGTGTCCTCAGGCAGCCAGGCCAGGACCAGGGCACGACCTGCAGGGTGTGCAGTGCTGGGGTTGAGGTCAGGTGCCTGTGTGTGTGTGTGAGGTCACCCAGGCCATTCCTCAGCCCCCAGTCCTGCTGGGGGAAATGAGGTGAGCAGGTGTGACCTCCGCCTGCGAGGGAGGGAAACTGAGGCACGAGAGAGCCCCCGGGGTTCTCCTGGCATGGCAGGGACAGACAGGTACCCATGCAGAGCTCTGCCCCAGTGTTCTGCCCTGTCCCTGGGGATTAACCCCCATCCTGGGGTGGCTCCCTGGCAGTGTCTGTCACTCGCAGTGCCAGGAGAGGAGAAGGATGTGGCAGTGTGCCCCTCCTAAAGGGAACCTTGCTGTCCCTCAGTGCTTGCCCCAGCAGCAGGCAGCACCTATCCAGCCAGAACTGCAAACAGACTTAATGGCTCGGCTGGGAAAGAGCCTGCTAAAGTCCAGGCAAAGAATCTTTTTGACATGCAAGCCAAAAACATGCTAGCTGAGCTACAAACAACTGGAGGGTCTGCTGTTAAAGTAATCCTCCTCATTCAGAGATAGACACAACTGGTTTTTTTTCCCTAAGATGGCCAGAACATCCTGCAACATAAAGCAGGAGGAGAAACGAGCCTTACATGGACATTCCTTTTTCCTCTGACAAGATCTGCCCTCCAGTTCCCAGTGCACCCCTGGACACGAAAGTTGATTTGTATTTTGTTGAGAGTGTGGGGCAGAAGGGAACTCTTGTAAGTGAGGATTGCCTGTGCTGAGGCGGTGCAGCAGCTCATTCTAGGGGAGACTGGAGCCGTGGCAGCTGAGGTTTACACACCACAAGGTGTCCAAAAAGGCTCCTAGCAGTGGAGTTGTTAACAAAAAGTAGGTACAGCCCCAGGCAAGTGGGAAAGAGCTGTTAAATGCAGAGAGGAGAGGAGGCAGCACTTAAAAGTGCCCTGTAGTTAACTTTGCTGCTGACTGTTGACTGTTGAGTAAAACAAATGGAGTCTCGTGTTCTTTGGGTTTATTCTTGCACTAAATCAGAGGAGGCAGCAAATCAAGCTTGTTCAGAAGTGGAGGAGTTGTCCAAAAAAGTAACAGAGTAATGCAAAAACTTCGTGAGTGAGGAAATGATCCAAAGGGAGGTTGCAGGGGTGCCTGTCTCCACAGCAGAGGTGCTCCAGCCCTCTGGGCATCTTTGTGGCCTCTCTGGACTTGCTCCAACAGGTCTGTCCATGCCTCTGGTGTCGGTGGCCCCAGAGCTGGATGCCAGGTGAGGTCTCACCAGAGCACAGCAGTGTTATCAAAGCCTTGATCATAGGGTTGTTTAAGACAATCCCCAAAACCAAAACAGGCTTTTTGTTTCATTTTACTGTCCAAGGGAAGCAGGAGCTCTCTGTTCACCCCACTCCGTGTCCCTGGGGTCACCTGGGGCGTGGGGCTGCCCGTGGGTGGCAGAGCTGCTCGGGACAGGGAGGCTGAGGACCCGAGGGCTCAGGGGCTGGCGTCTCAAATTGTTGGAATTGGCTGTGGTGGCACGGTGCCAGCTGACACCAGCTGAGAATCTGGACAGAACAACTTGTCCAAGGTCACCTCACGGGCTAACAGCAGAGCAGTGAATTAAACCCGGGTCTGCAGTGTCTCACTTGAGGGTAAATAAAGAATTGCTTGCTGCTTCTTGGAGGGTCTGCCCGTCTTAAAGCCTTATAAAGAAAGGACAGCATCCAACACTTGATTCTGGTATGATGTGGAGCACTGTCCTTTTGTTCCAGGCTCTCTGGTTAAAAATAGAAAGGTTTTTTTTCCCCCCCTCTATAGTATTATTTACTTCCTTGAAACACTTTGGAACGTTCCAGGCCAGGCTCGTTTCTCAGAGGAGGGCAGGGGTGCTGCTGTGCTGCTCGGGACTGGCACCTGTTGCCTTTGTGCCCACCTTTTCCAGCAGGTAGGGAACGTCCCCCGGGTGGAAAAGCAAGAGTGCAGTTACCAGTTTGGACAGGGATTGCCTCCATGCCTTCTGCTTTTAGAGACAGGCTGCCTTTTCAGGGATGTGCTGAGGAGCCTCTAAGAGCTTCAGTCAAGCCCCAGTGCAGATCTGCCTTGAAAGGCTTCAGCAGCCTTGTTGCTCCTGTGCCACCCTGATAAGGGCCAGTCCCAAACCTGCTGAAGCCCAGGATAGTTTCTGGTAGTTTTCTGTCTTGATCTGTGGTGATTTATGAGGAGCTTCCAGGATGTGTCTAGAGAGGCTTTTCTTTTCTTTTCTTTTTTTTCTTTTTTTCAAGTTTTTTTCATTCAGCATTGTGTTGTTTGGGTATGGCAGAGAGGACAGGAGTTATGTTACAATTCAGGGTCTGCAGCAGAGGGGCACAAGGCTGAGCAGCTGCCTCTTGCTGGAGGGGTCCCAGGGCTGATTCCCTCCCCTGGGACTGGGAAATGGGATCCAGATGGCACAGAGGAGAGAGGGATGAGCAGGACCTCCCTGCCTCTGAGGCTCTGCCAGCGCTGGGGCTGGCACCCGTGTGCCCAGTGAGCTTTGGGGTTCACAGCCACATCCATTGGCAGGGATGGCAGCTGGGGCTGGGTCGGGGGACAACCTGGGGACAACCTGGGTCAGCTCAGCAGGGACATCTGTTGAGTGGGAGAGTGGCTGGCTGAGCCTGGAGGGCCCTGGCAGGAAGGACAGCCCCGCATGTTCTGGGGTGTTTGGGTTTGGATCTTCAGCATGGAAGGGGTGTCCTGGGAGGGGATCTGTGGCAGGACAAGACTCACTTTTTCCAGAAGGCCCAAGCTGGCAGTTTGAATTGAGATGTGCCTGGCGCCGGTTCCCAGGCTGCTCGGTCACGTCCGTCTTTTCCCTGTTACCAGATTTATTCCCAGCTATGTTTGCTTCCTTCTAACAAATACAAGAAAGAGATGTCCTGAGGCTTCTATATATATTTGTCTGTAATTAAGGTAGGATTAATTGCTTAAAGTTGTGTTTAAGGGCCTGTTATGAGATCAGCAGATAGGAGCATGGGATAAAATGCATAATGAATACATTGTGTTATAAATAATGGACACAGCCAGTGCACTGGCATCCCTGAAAGGTAATAGCTCTTTCAATATTTAATTAAGTGGGTACCGTAGGGAAAACACTCGCTGTCACTAAGGTAATTTTCAGCTTGGCTTGCAGGCACATGGATCAGACTGAAGGAGGGCAGGGACCCACCGTGGGGGGCACCTTGGTGGGCACTGTTCCTGGTGACAGAGTGGTGTGGAACCAGGCTTTCCATGGGGTGGAACCAGGCTTTCCAGCAGTAATGGGTGCTCCCTCTTGCTCTCTTGCCTATGGCTGACTTGGGGCAGCTGCAGCCCAGGTCCACTTGCTGGCCAGGGGCAGGGAACAGGACCACAAGCAGCCTGTGGAGCATCCTGCTCTCTTGCATTAATTCCAGCTGCAGGGCTGGGAACCGAGGGGATGCAGTGGTGTCAGGAACTCAGTTTCCTGGGGAGGAGGAAGGCATAGCATCAGTCACAGGCCAGCAGCTGCCCTTCAGCGTGTTCTCAGCACTGATAAAAACCATCTCACGGGTTTTCTGAACAGATGCAGAAAAAGGGAATTAGCGAGGCCGGGGTTCACACCTCTGTCCCTGACTGCTGGTTTCACAGTTCCCAGCTCCTCCACACTCCTGTCTCAGTTTGTTATCCCTGTCTTTTTGCTCTCCCCACTGCAGTTCTGCAGTGGCTGCTGAGGGCTGGCTGTCAGCACATTGTCCTGAGTGTCACCTCATGTTAGGAGGGGTTCCAGGGAGCAAATCCAGACTTGGTGCCCAACAGGGGGGTTAAATATCAGAGCCAGTGCCTTGTCTGGGCCTAGACTCATCTCTGTTCTCCAAGTGCCTTTCCAGCTCTGTGGAAGCAGTAAAAGACAGCGATTAAACAAGCACCAGTTGCAGATTCATGTGCTGGTGTTGCAGGGAAACACAAGAGGAAAAGAGTTGTAAGGCAAAGAAACGAGAGAAATAGTCTTTTTAACTTGAAAAACATGTTTGTATTGAAATTGGACACAAAAGCTCCCTTTTCCCTCGTGCTTGTTTGTTTTTTTGCAAGATGCAGTTTTTTCATTATCCTTTGTGGAGAAAAGCATGAAAAATATCTCTCTTTTGTGATGTTTCCCCTACCATCAGAGATACCAGTGTGAGAGCCAGGGCTTGTGACAGTCCTTTTTTCCCTTCCCTTTCTTTCCTGGAAGGGGTGGCTTGTTTTTAGTGCTGGCAGGAGCCAGCAGGGCTGTCCCAGCTGCTGCTCCTGGGAGCTCTGTGGCTGCTTTTCCTGCAGCCTGGCTGCCGTGGGGCAGGGCTGCGGGAGGGACACGGAGCCCACCGGGCACGGGGCAGCACCTGCTGCTGGGAAGGGGATGGAGGAGCCTGTCCTGCCTGTCCTCCTCCTCTGAGGAATTCCCCTTGCTGGGCTGTGGGGGGATTTCACAGGATCCTGGAGTGCAGGAAGGGGCCTTAAAGCTCACCCTGTTCCAACCCCTGCCATGCACTGCCCCTTCCACGAGACCAGGTTACTCCAAGCCCCATCCTGACTGGCCTTGGATGCTGACAGAAAATTTTCAGCCAGAGCTGCAAGGGCGTCACTTTTCTTTTTTGTCACATTTTAGAATTTAACTGGGATAAAGTCATGGTTTCCCTTCCCTTTTTTGTTTGTTTTTTTTTTTTTTTTTTGGTGGAAGAGATGCTGTGTTTCTTTTCCCAGAAAGAATTTTCAGACTAAATTTAATTCTGCAGAATTATATTTAGCTGGAAGTGTAAAAGAGAGCAAACCAAAATAAAATATTTTATTCCATTCAAACATTTCATCTGACCCAAAACTGTCTTTCCTCCCACCGTGTCAGCTCAAAATCAGGAATGAAATACATAAATGTGGGGGAAGGAGCAATGACTCTTCACCTCCTGAGCACAGAACCCTCAACCAAACCCCAGGTATTGGCCCCTGCCCAGGGGTTTGAAATACAACTTGTTTTTTCACTGCTTTTTAAAAGATAAATGCCTCCTCCAGAGAATTAGCTCTTTCTGTAACACGTTACCCAATCCTTCCCAGAAACGAGGGTCTGTCTGGTAACAGCGAAGCTCTCAAGTGCTGCTTTTCCAGCCTTGTAAGGTCATGATTGCCAGGTTCAAGCAGCCACAGGATCCTGGAGCTGTATAAAAAGTCAGCCTCAGATTAATTCACCGCTGCTCTTTTCTCCCTCGCTGTCTGCCGTGAAGGGGGAAAATGTGATGTGTGCTTTCGATGGGCATGACCCAGATGTGCAGCCACCTGTGGCACACTCTCACTGCTGGGATTCCTGCCTTCTGTGAGCAGGGTTTTCTAGTGAAATGCGGGAAGGGGAAAGAGCAGGGGGTGTGGATGTGCTTTAGGATTCCCGGGCATCCCGAGCAGGGAGCAGGGATGAGGGGAAGATGCATTGGAAGGAGCTCAGTCAGGGGGAGGAGCTGCCCCAGGGAAGCGCTGGGGAGGGGAATTTGCTCTCCATCTTCCTTTTCTGCCTCTGAAAATTTCCTTTCTGTTTATTTTGGGGCACTGTAGGGGGGAAGTGCTGGCATCTGCAGCAGGGTAGCGTGAAGGATGCTGCTTGAAACTTTCCTCTGTGAAACTCCTGGACTTCTCCTCAGTGACAGCCACGGGAGCAGGAGGAGGCAGAAGCAGAGCTCTCAGGCCAGTGTGATGGGGAACGGGCAGCAGCTCTGTCCGGGGAGGTGTGCTGTGCCAGCCAGCTGTGCAAATCACACCGGGCACTCCACGGCTGCCAGGCACAGCCAGCAGTGCCCAGGCTTCCCACCCGTGCCAGGTGGAATGTCAGTGAGGTGGGAGTGCCAGCAGGGAGGGAGATGTCCCTGGGAAACCAGAGTAGGGAATGGGACTCGAAGTACCGAGGGCTGTAGTGCAGCCCCGTGGGAAGGTGCTGCCTTGAGACTCAGCTGCCTTTTGGGCAGGGTCACAGAGGCGTGTTCAGGGTAAAACTGGGGAGTCCAATAGAGACACAGAAGGATTATCAGGAACAGAAAAACCCTGCTGACATTAGAGAGGAGCCGAGTCACACGAGGCTGTGATGGGGAGAGGTAAAAAGTGGTGTTTTTTACCAGGGGCAGAACTGTTCCTTTTGCACTTAGGCGTAGATCCTGAAGAAGGGAACGGTCAATTTAATGGTCAAGCTGATGAATACTAAAGAAAATGTGAATTTCTGCACAAACTGGTAACGAGCAGTCATGGAAGCTTGGAGTAATCACAACTCCAGTAACGCTTCTTTGGCACAACACAATGAGCACAAGGCAGAATTTTATCTTCACTTAACTAAGCTTAACCCAGCACTCTTTGGGATGTAGAAACCCAGGAGTTCTTGGGGAGTCTGTTTGTCTCTTGCAGGGACACTCTTGCATCCCCTGGGCTTTGCTGAAGGGGTGCAGGGACTCCACCTGGGGCTCGGTGAGCCCTGAGCGCGTTTCTGCCGAGCGCTGCCTGTCCTCCAAGTTCCCTTTGCTCTCACGGTGGGAGCAGAGGCAGACCCCAGCAGAATGCCTGTGGAAGTCTCACTTTCAGAGGGTGGGCAGCTTTTCAGAGCTAAAACAAACCAAAAGTCACACTTTGCTGTTGCTGTGAGAGCTGGTGGAGCTGTTGTTGGACCTTGGGAGTGTGCTCTGCCCTCCCAGCTCCAGCTGGGCTTTGCCGAGAGCAGTGCTCAGCTTGCGCTTGCTGGGCTGGGCTGGGAGGGGCAGAAGCTTCACGGGGTCCCCAGTGGGCTCTGTGCCCCTTAGGAGGGAGCTGGGGAGCCTGTCTGGAGGCGTGTGGGAGCCGTGGGCTCGGCCAGCAGGACTGGCAGCCCAGGCAAGTACTGGGTGCTGGGTGTGGATCCCGTGTTGTGCTCTGATGGGTACCTGGCCTCTGCCTCGCTCCTCCCTGGGTGCTCGTGGGGGATGAGGGGTACAGAGGCAGCATTTGTGATTTGTGTGGTGTGTTTGAGGCTAGGATGGGCTTCTGGGCTCGGGCAGTGATCCTTCCTGATGCCTCTGAAGGGTCTTCCAGCTGGCAGAGAGGAGGGTCAGCTGGGACAGAGACTGAGTGTGGTCACTGCTGGTGGGGGAACAGGAGGTCTTGTCCACCCCTCCGGGTCCGTGAGCCTCCTCAGGGACCAGGCTGGATGTTCAGCTGAGGCTGCAGTTACTTCTGTGACACAGCAAGAAGCATTTCAGATGTAATTGTGCCTGAGGTTTTGGGGGGGGGCTATGTTTTGGTTGCTTTTTTTTTCTGCTGGTGGTCACACAGGAAATCTGTGCGAGGGTGTGCGGTGGGGGGCTGTTGGTGCAGGGACCCTGCCCTGCTTGGTCACTGCCTGCAGCTTGCCTCTGTGCCTCACTCGTGTGCTACAGGTGTTACCAGCAGCGTGCTTTCCCTGCCCTTCTGCACCTCTCCGTGTAGGTTGGGATGCGTGGAAATAGAGCTTTGAAAGCAGGTGTAAGGAGCAGGCTGCTTCTCAAAGCCAGCTGTAGGATTTCTGGGGGTTTTTTTTGTCTGTTTGGGATTTTTTTCCCCCTGAGGATGCTCTATTTATGGCCTTTGCTGCTGCTGAAGAGAAGCATCTCCCAAATCAGCGGGGGGAGAAGAGCTAATCCATTTATGAGATGCTTTTGCAGCCCCGAGCTCAGATTATGTGGGGGCTGTCTGCAGCAGCTCTGGTGGTGGGAGGAGAAACCCACCCCGTGGGCAGGGGCTGGCTGGACACGTCCCTGTGGGTCTGGGGCCAGTGGGAGGGCAGCTGTGGGGCAGTGCTGCAGTTCCACCAGGGCTCACCGGGTCAGTCCTGAGCGCACCACACCGCTGCTCTCCACCTCTGTGCTGGCTTTTGTGGGAGCTCGTGCTCGCTCCAGCTCTTTCCTTCCTCCGAAACGAAACATTCCCTCGTTGTTTTAACTGCAGGAAAGTTTCAGGGAGACAGAGATAATTCAGCTGCTTGTGAAACCAGCCCTCCAAAACCCAGAGCTACCACCGTGAAAACAATGGATGAAAGGGACAGACGAGAGAGGAGGAAGGGCAAGCATATTTCGGAAAAGCTGTGCTGTTTTTGGCTCCGGCCAGTAGTTTGCATAGAAAGTAGTTTATTGTCAGCGAGAGCTGCGGATACCTGCCAGCTCTCAGAGCCCTGCCTGTGCAGCAGTGCTTTGTGCCAGGGAAAGGCAGTGGTGACAGAGCTGTCCCTTGGGCTGGGCCAGCCCCTGGCCCCATCAGCTCCTCCCTGCTCCAGCCCCTGGCCCGTCAGCTCTTCTCTCCAGCTGGCTGCTCACAAGCACCTTCCATCTTCGTCGCCTTTCTTCGCCTCACCATTGCTGGGCCGGACCCTCCACTGCAGTAGATGAGTTTCTTCTCCTCTTCCAGCGCTGGCTTGGGGTGCTCTTGTCTCACTTAGCTGCTCGGGCCAGCTGTGCAAAGGCCTCCCTGTCCCGTGGGACCCCCATCTCCACAGCAGCCTGCCTTGTCCCCTATGGAAACTGGGTGTCTGCTCCGAGGTCTAGCTGCTGTTCCATCCTGTTGGGGCTGAAGATAAATGCACTTGTGAGATCAGAGTGCAACTGGGGGACGCGGGGATGTTGTTCAGCGTTGTAAAGCGGTGTTCTTCGTGCTGGGGAGTGCAGCCAGGATGTGTTTGGCTGTGTTTCTGCAGCGCTGGAAGTTGTAAACTCCAGCCAGAGCCATCTGGAATAGCGTAAGGAGCTCCTGAGTTCCCACGTGGAGATCTGGGTCACACACAGAGCCTTTTCAGGAGTCCTGAGCAGTCCGGTCAGTTCTCCTTTCCACTCTGCTTGGTTTTCACCATCATAAGTGGAGCAGGTCAGCAGTGCTGCTGGAGAGGCCGTTCCCAGCAGGCTGCCACCCCAGCTTGGCAGGGCCAGGAGCTCCCAGCAAGCACACACCCGTGTGCTCCCTGTCTTATGTAAAGAGGCGCGGCCACTGGAAGTGCACCGTCTGCATTGTCTTAGCTCTGTTATGAAATGCAGGGCAGGCACCACGACAGGGAAAAATGACTCATGTGCTTATTGTCCGTGGGAATGTCTCCAGGAGGAAGCACGAGCGCAGCTCTCCAGGACCTGGGTGCCCAGCGTGTAATGCAAAACTGGTGCTGGGTAGCTGGAGTTGTGGAAAATACCTTGTGGCGACGTTCGGCGCTTAAAGAAATAATTTGCTCACTTTGAAATACGCTGTATGGTACAGAACTTGGGAGAAACTCTTCATTGTACCCAAGCTGTAGAGGATGTCACAGGATTATTTTAGTCTAAAGCCAGCAGCTAGAACATTAATGAGAGCAGTGTTCGATCTGGCTTGCCCAAATTGGCACTGTAGCTAAGATGGGATATTTAGCAGTCATTACCTGTGCTATGAAAATGAAAATGAAAAAAACCTCTTTGTTGTGTTTCCCGTTAAAAAATCATCCAAACATGAATAACTGCATTTGAGAAAGAAAACTGTTAGCTTTCTTTTTTGTAAGTGTTCCTGCTTTTTCTTGGGAAGAAGAGTTTGGCCAGGGTGGTGGCGGCCTGGCAGCCCTGTCATGGGATGCTGTGCCCGAGGTGATGTCCTTGGTGCTTGTGCCTGGTGCCAGCAGCACCCACAGCGGGGCAGGCCTTGAGCAGGGAGGCTGGTGCCAGCCACAGGGGGATCCTCTTATGTGTCACCAAGTGTCCTTGTTAGCAAGGTTAAAATCTTAATGTGTCCCTGTTTTCACAGGGAAATCCTTGGAAGCCCAGAGCTTTGAGAAGGGTTCATCTCTAACTTTTCTATTGCTCTGTTGAGTCTTAGAATGGAGGTGCCCTGGGTGGGATTTTGGGGGGGAGGTGGGCTGCAAGTTCTGTGGCGGGACAGCTGGCCCTCTCCCACCTGGAGGTGCCAGAGGAGAGCATTTCCTGGTGTCAGTCACAGCCGTCCCACCGAGCTCGGCCGTGGACCCAGGTCTCCTCCGCTGCTATTTACGCTGGTTTCTGTCAGTGCTGGATGTAGCCTTTATAAACACCTCCACTGCCAAATTAAGCTTTTCTCCTTCCAAAGTCACCTTAGATGACTTTCTTCCTCTTTACCCCTCGCTTGGAAGAGTTTGCCATCCAGAGAGGCAGAGCAGAGGGAGCAGGAGAGGCTCTGCCGGAGCTCCGGGGCCGTGGCCGTCCCTGTGTTCTCCCTCGTGCCATTGCTCCGTGCAGGGACACAGAGAAGCCTCGCCTGCTTGGAGCAGAGTTCCTCTGCTGTGAAAGCAGCTTGTTTGTGGAACTGAAACTGCTTTGCTCAGGCTACCAGAGTGTTTGTTGTTACGGGAGATGCCTGATGCTGCATTACGGCTTGCGCTCCTTCTTGGAAATGCAGTCCGCTTCCATCAGCTTCGTCTTGCTGGTGCTCACAGGCTAAACTGACAGCAATTCCATTCCCTAAGGTTTGTAAAGCCTTGAAAGGGCAAAGTGCTTGAAGCTTCAAACGATGGCATTTGGTTTACCAAGGTGAATGAGGTTTTTTTTTTTGCTAAGGAGACAGGGGTGCTTCAGGCTGCCTGTGCAGCTGCAGCTTTTCCCCCAGATGTGCACCCAGATGGCTCCTGCACATCCTGGGAGTGCTGGGTCCCAGTTACTGCTGGTGGCCTGGGATGCAGATTCCCAGGCAGCCCTTTCCCCAACATTGCCTCCTCGCTGCTAGCACGACATGGAGCAGCCTGAGTGGAGCATGATCTGGGTGAGGCAGACAAGCCTCGGGCTGGGCAGCTCTCCCAACTGGATGTGCCAGGGAACCTAACAGAAGGGTTGGGACCTGCAGAGAACCTTTTCCTTTGTCCTTAATCACCCTCTGAGACACTGGCCCAAGACTTGAATCTCTGTCTCACTGCTGTTTTGCTTTTGATCTGTTTCCGAAGCAGTGGACAAAACTGGGAATAATTCAGAAGTCCTTGTGAGAGAGCCCGTGTTCTGCTTGGTGGGAAGGAGATGGATGGGTGGGAGGAGATCCCTCTGAAATGCTGTTTGTGCTTGTGGCTGGAGGGCCACCAGCTCCCTGTTGCAAGAGGGCTGATTTGGTGTGTGGATACCTTCTGGCATAAAAAAACAACCAAAAAACCCCAGAGTTTTTTCTTCCTTCCTTGAATCTGAACCAGTGTAGGAGGCATGGAACTGACACATAAGCGTGTGTGCCCAGCTGACTAGGCAGTCATGGCATGTCCAGCCTCATGCCAGGAATATTGTGGAAATCAGCCAGCTAGCTGTCTTTGTTGACATTGCTGAAATAGAGCTTCACTTAGCAGCACCAAGGCAGAGCTGGAGAGGAGGGCAGAGCAAGGGCTGAATCAAAGGCAGTGAGACAAAGGGATGCCCCTCGTGTTCCTGGGTATTTCCTGTCACTGGAAGCTTGGAGGTGTGGAAATGGGCCGGAGGCGTGCTCTGGCTTCAGTGCTGGGTGGGAAAAAAGTGATGCTCTTCTTGGATGGATGAACTTGAGGAGCTGTGGAGGGATGCACCTGACTCCCATGGGATGGGGAGCTGCTGGCAGGGTCCCTCTCCAGTGGGCTCAGAAACAGTTTAAACTCAAGGGACCAGAGGATTTCTGAAATGCAAAAGTTTTGGCTACCTGAGGTGTTGGGGAGCAGACCCAGGAGTCGCCTTCCCTCACGCCTGTGCTGCTCTTTTCCCTCAGGTTACGATGCCCTGAGCCATTCCGTGGAGAGCGGCGGCGCGTGGAGCGGGCGGCAGCTGCTGCAGGCGCAGGAGCAGAACGCGACCGACGCCCCGGGGGACCGGGGGCAGCTCTACGTCAGGAATTGCACCGAACCAGGTAGGAACGGGAGCTGCCTCCAGCTCCTCGGCCCTGCAGTTGGCTTCCTCACATCCCTACTGCCAAGGCTTGCTTATTGTTACATCCATAAACACTGCTTGTCACAGCAGAGCTTGGATATAATTTCCTCAAGTTTTGGGGAGAGGAGGGGAAGGGTTTTCCTTTGTTCCTCAGGACTAATGTAGGTTACGTGCCCCAGGAGGAATTCTAACAAATACAGTTCCTGCTGCACTTCTCTGCCTATAATTTTTCCTCTGCCATAATCCTTAATAACATTTCTGGACAGATGGATGATTATGGTCTTTTTTAGACAGTGAAAAACTGGTACAAAAATTCTTCCTACTCAATTTTCGCTTGTTTGCATAACTCTGGCACAGCACAGACCCAGTCCTGCCACCTCACATCAGCACTGGCAGTAATATTTTCCCCCACTGTGCTGGGTACCTCAGCACCTGCTGTCTCACTGTTGCAGCTGCTCCTGCTGCCCTCACCAAATATTGAGTGGTCTGTAGGAAGCGTGGGGGGTTTTATTTGTGGTCAGTGGGTTTCCCCCTCACCTTTTTTTCAGGCATTAAAACAATAACAGCTGAGTACATTGTGTTTTCTCGGGAGAGAGAAAGCAGAAATACCTGGATACATGAAATCTCTGTTTCTTTTTGAAACTGTCATGGTGTGACATTCTGTAGTAGAAACTGATCTACTGTACTGCGGAAAGGAAGTGAAAGTAACAGAGTTAAGGTGCTGGGTGTTGCTCTGTCAGTTTTGTTTGGGTTTATCGCAGTGCAAATGTAAATAATGTTAAGCAGCCTTAAGTACTGGTAAGCACGCTGGTGTTGGGCCGGGTGGCAGTCAGAGGCATTTTTGGGAGTTTTGGGAGTGGGACACGACTGCAGTGTCTCTGAAGGTTCCCAGGTGAGCTCAGTGGGCTGTAGGTGAGCTGCAGAAAGCATCAGTTCTGCAGGAGGGCAGGGGCACACCAGCTTGTTGTGAGTGGCAGTGGCACTGTGTGATGGTACAGCCCGAGGCAGCAAAGTGGCGTTAGCTGTGGGTGGGAGCAGGGTGGGTCAGACCCTTGCACAGCCCTGACACCAGCAGCTGTGGCTGTCAGGAAATGCTGCCCAAAAAGGGTTTTCTTCCCCGCTCACTTCCCAAACAAACCTGTACAAACATTGCTGCCTTGCAGCTAGGCAGAGGTGGGTTGTTTAGGGAAGCAGCTTTTCCTCACCTGCTGCGGGAGGGGGGAAGCAGAATGCCTCCTGTTGAAATGTGTTGTGGTTTTCTTGCAGTGCTTGGCTGCTGTGCTGTGCTGGCAATGAACACACCTTGATGTGCTAAGGGGAAGGTCTCTGTTCTGTAGCTGCTCGGGTGGTTGCAGGCTCATTTGAGTGCCTGGCATGGCATTTGCCAGCTGCAGCTTTCATTTCCTCATGGTTTACCCAGTGGCCTATCCAGGATCATTTGATCATCAGAACTGCTCCAGATAGCAGGGGCTTTGCTCACTTTGCCTTTGCAACAAAAACCGTAGCAATGTTAGAGGGGTGAAAAGGACTGAATCCAGCCTAAAGATCATTTTAAGGGGGGTTTTCTGTTGTTGTTTTTTGACCTTGTGGTTTCCACACGAAGGTGTGTGGAACTAGAGATGGACGAAATAATTGGACAGAGTTTATTCACAGGAGCAGTGATACTGTTTAAATGAAACAGTTGTGATGCCAGGCTGTGTTTGACAGCGTTAGCTCGGGCAAAAGATGACGAGGAAAGAGTGAGGATTACTTTGTTGTGTCAGTTCAGGCAAAGTATCATTTACTCACCCAGTCCTGTTCAGAAATGTGATTCACCCACTGGAAGCCGAGAAAAGGATTAAGCTGGTTTAATGTTGAGCTTTGGGTCAGGTCCCTGTGCTACCTAAGATTGCACTGGAGGAGCTCCGAGGCTTGCTCCTAGTTCAGATGGGGTTTTTTTGGCTGTCAGAGGGTGACAGGCTCTGGGGCTGTGTCAGGATGGGATGTCGAGTGCCTGGAAGTTGGGGTTGGATGGAGGCGGCGTGGCTGAGGTGCCGGTGCCAGCCCTCGTTAGCTCCTCACCAGAGTGACATATGCTTCCTCTGACGAGCTGTCATCGCCTTCCTCCCCCGCCTTATCGCTTCCACTCCCGCCTTAGGAAGGCTCAAAATAAAGCAACAGCCCTGCTTGAGTGTGCTGTTTTAAAGTCATTATCAGTAATAGCAGGAAATACTTGATTGCTGCAGGAACAAAAAGATCTCCGTGTATTCATTTAGACTCTCGGGCATAGAAGTGTTTAAATTAGGCAGCCAAAGAAGTTTTTTTTGTGCAATTATTTTTTACATAATTTCCTCGTCTTATTTCAAAAGCAGCTTTCTCTTTTATCAATATTTTTCCAGTGAGTCATAGCTCTTGGTAATGCAATTTGTGGTGCTTGGCTGTGGAGCAGGTAACCCTTGCAGGCTGCTTGCTCGTGGCTGTGCCTTCGGAACCCTTTTGGCACTGAACCACAAACCTGAGCCCACAAACCCCAACCCCCTCGGGTGAGGCTGAGCTTTCTGATCTCTTCCCTCTGTGCCATGGCTGATGCACGTGCTGGGCTTTCTGTGGTCTGAGTTCTCCTGGGTTGTCGTGGCCACGTGAAGTCCAGAGAACACACACCAGGGTCTGCACTGCAGACTTGAGGAAGGCCTTCCCAAGCAGACACAGCATGCTATGTGAAGAGTGATTTTTTCTGTTATTTTGTTTTCCTTTTCTTTCTTTTTGTTTTTTTTTTCTTTTCCTCTTTGAACCTCAATCCAATTAAAAAACAAAAAGTTGCCTTCCCTCCAGCAAAATTAATTGTATCCTAGCAAAATGAGAAGTAAAAATTTGTTTTCTGCCTTGCAAGTTGCCAAACCTGGCTTTTGCTTAGGGGAACGTTAGAAGAAGAATAAATTGCTGTGAGTTTAGTAACAAAATGTCCTCGAGGAATAGCAGGAAAGATGTTCTTCTCTCTCTGGTGAATTTGTCAGAAATCTGCTTGAACTTCTGCTCCCACACTCGGCTTCTGTTTGTCAACTTCAGACCTAAAGCATCGGAAACCCACAATGTTTGGGTTAAAACCTCAGAAATTAAAACAAGAACATGCTTATTTCACCTGGGTTGGTGTGCTGGCGGGGAGCTGGGTTATCTCTTGCTGCAGCCAGGAAGGGCAGACGTTCTCCTGGTGGCACCAGGCGCTGAGGTTTGGTGCTGGGGCTCGGGGAGCCCGGCGCTGGTGCCTGAGGTGTACCCAGACCCTGGGTTTGGCTGGGCCGTGTCCCAACAGCTGCACCTCTGGCTGAGGGGAGTGTGCAGGGCAGGCGAGGGGTTGGTTTGGAGCTCTCCTTGCTAAAGAGTCCGTGGGCTTCCTTTGTTGGAAACAACTGCGGGCGTTTTCCTTACCTGTGTCCTTATCCCTGTGCTGCGTTCAGGACTCGCTCTGGGCTTCAGCCTTGCCATCTGGGCTGGGTTTTCTTGTGGATGGCAGGGTCTCTTAGCAGTGAGAGGCGGTCACAGGTATTTTCTTTAGGATTTTGCAGCCCTCCGAGGGGGCAGCAGCTGAGTTGTGCTCAGCAGGTACCTGAGCACCGTCGCTCTGAGGCAGCACCTGCTTGGTGTTACAGCAGGGCTGTACCCGGACAGCGTGCCAGAGGGGAACCTCAGAACAGCTGCTTCTGGCTGGGTACTTGGAAACTCTGAACTGGTGGCCAAAACCAGGCAGTTCCCTGCAAAACTGGACCCTCTGGGCACACACAGGGAGCCGGTGGCATTCTTTCTGCTGAAATTTTGCCAGCGTTCCCCTGTGACTGAGTGTGCAACTCCAAGAGCCAGAGCTTCAGGGAGAAAAACAGTGCAAGATTAAAATCAAGAGGTGGCAGTGCTCTGAGCCCGGTGCTGTTACAGCTCATCCCCGGTGTTCCACTGCATCAATGAAACAAAAGCAGGAGAAAGCAAACCCCAGATGCCAAAGCCAGCGTTGTCCCTGCAGCGTGCAGGCCAGGGAGAGGTGGCGAGCTCCAGAGTGTCCTCCTGGGAAAGCTGCTGTTGTTTTTCCCAGAATACACGGCAGCACGTGTACCAAGCAGCTGTAATTAAGCCGCTCCTCGTTCTGGCAGAGAGGAAGCTCGGCTCAGCATTGGGCGCCGCAGCACGGCCAAGATGTACACCCTCAGCAATGGGGGGGATCTCACAGTCTGGGACTCGTTTGGTGCTTGTGATGAGCCTGTTCCCACTTTGGTTGCTGTTTCTGGTGGAAAGGGCTGTGTTGGCACAGGCTGGCCGTGCAGCGAGGGGCTCAGAGCGCCGGGGGAGGAAGGGTCGCGTGCTGCGCCGCGTGGGGAGGGAGGAACGCCAGAGGTTAATTGACTGCTGCTACCCAAGAGTCACGCTGATAGTCTTGGGAAATGATGGCAGGGGGTCGGGAAGAAAGGAATAATCCTCGTAGGGAACAAGGAACGGAACCTGTGCACCTGCTGCTGTCAAAGGCACAGGAGGAGGATGTTTGAGAGCCTGTCAGAAGCGCAGCCCCATCTACGTGGTAGCTCTCCAGTAGCTAGGAGTGGGGAAGCCCTGTGTCCTTTTTTATGAATATTTTTTCCCCTCTGGAATAAATTTAAAGTGACCAGAAATTTTCTCAGCTTTTGGGTTTATTTTGGCTTTTTCCCTCCGTTACTTTTTTGTTTGTTCTTTGTGTCTAGAGGAACCAGACTTGCTTCCTTGACCTTTTAGTGAGCTTGGGTTACTCCTTTGGTTATTGTGTGTTGTGGAAAAGGCAGCAGAGAGGTTTAAAATGCTGAAAAGGGACCCTTGCTTCCAAATCTTTAACTGCCTTTGCATTTAAAAGGTGTTAAGAAACAGAGCATGGCTTCAGACGTGAATAAATATCACATTGTACCTCTCTGAACCGGGTTTTGCTTCTCTGACACTTGAGGATGCCCAGGCCGCTGCTGTGCATCACTCTGGTAATCTGAGAAGTCTTCCATGAAGCCCGTGACCTGAATTTCTAAGGAGGCAGTGAAAAAAAAATTGTCAAGTCAGACTTGCTCCTTTCCCTTGGAAGAGAGCGCGCTTGGATTTTCGCATGCTGAGCACAAAAAGCAGCGCCGGTGGAGGGGTTTGGGTTGGCAGCTGGGAAGAGTCAGCGTGGTCCCCTTGCTTGGCAGCTCTGGCTGCCTCGGGACACTGCTGAGGTGCAGATGGCTGCTCACAGCTGCAAGAACATCACAGTGCCTACCAGATGTGGATGTTCTGGACTGGCCAGATACCAGAGTGGTTTATTTTTTTTTTTGCACACCTGAATTACTCGTCTGCTGTGGTCAGTGCAAATTGTCCACTGAGCATTTAAAAACATATTGCTCCGTTTCTCTAAAACGTCCTAATTCTCCCCAGGAAAATCTATGCCGCTGTACACTTTTGGTTGTTAAAAATCTTAGGCTTGCAGCACCAAGAAATTTGGGAATGAAGTCATTTGCCTCGGTGCCTGTTGACCCCGGGCCACGTAAAATGTGTGACTTGTTGTTGTTGAGGTGGAGTATGAGGTTCCCAGTCAGATCATGTGAATGACAGCATCTTTCCTAAGCTATTTTAAAGTTTCTCTCCGGTGCCAGAGGGTCAGAAAGGAGTAAGCTTGATAATGAAGGAAACCAGAGGAAATGGTTATCAGCACACGCTTTAAATTTTGGTGTCTGTAGTATTTCACAGATTGAACACGAATGCGTAAACAGGGGCCTCAAGCACTAATTCAAGTGTCAGGGCTGAAAGCTGATGTTGCTCCAAGATCCAGGACGAACCTTTCTTGGAGTTCTGTTTTAAATTTGGTACTTTTGAGCTATTACTGCAGAGGAAGAAAAATAACATCTGGCCCCATGTTGCAAACTGGGGTTTTGTTGCTTGTTTTTCAGTTCTTGCCAGTAGTTAGTAGTTAAAAATCAAAGGTCCAGATTTTCCACAAGTGTAAATTATTACCGGCTTCATTGACTTCATTGCGTTCACACCAGGTCTAAACGACCAAGAATCAAATAGAACATCCCAAGTCATGATTTAATACAGTCGGGACGGAGTCTTTATCATCTGCCATCTGCATTTTAAGCAGTGCTTAATTGTATAGTTTTTACAGACACGTGCGTAAATTCACTTATGCATGCACAGAATAATGGTTTCATATATTAATGCTGAAGCAGTTTGATTTAGTGTGCAGCAGTGGGTAAAATGAAAGTATTTAATTAAAATGCCCTTTTTGCATGGACTACATTAAAAAAAAACAACTTCCCAGATTAGATATTGGTTGCCCATATGTGCAACATATGTGCACTCATCCAGAGAGATACAGGGGGGTTTTCAGACGTGGTTTTATTCCCATCCTGAATTTCAGGATTTTAGGATATGGTCAGATACCCTAACGTTTCAGGAGAGGGTCAAATATCTTTTTAAAGGCTTGTACTGGTGCTTTGGGGGAGAAAAAAGGTGCTGATTGTGGGGCAGTGCTTCATGAGCTGCCTGGCAGCTTCTCTCTCGGGGCAGCTGCTGCCCCCCAGCTCACTGTGTGCCCGTGCCAGTGGCCAGGCAGTGCCACAGCTTTCTGTCCTGGCAGCATCTCCCATCCGCAGGCATGGGCTTGGGTGAGGATCTGCCAGGAGGTTGTTTGCCCAGTCAGGGCTGTGCCTCTGTGCTGGAGGGGGAAATACTTTGGAGTAAGCCCTTTCCTTGGTGTTACACGTATAGGCACAGAAAAAAGAGAGGTGGGGTTAAACAAGCGAGCAGTGCTGACCAGATGTAACCAAGGACAGTCCTGAGGCCACAGCCTGGTGGATGCAGGAGCAGCGTCAGCCTGGGGATGGATGGACAGGTGCTGACCTGAGGCCTGAATGGCCTCTTCCAATTAGCACTCATTGAGAATCTCAGGAGAAAGCGGCTGGGGCATCAGCTCCCGCCCCGATGAGTGCGAGTCCCCCGTGCCCCGGGCGAGCTGTCCGAGCCCTGCCGGAGCCACGCGGCCCCGGGGCAGCTGCCCGGTGATTCCCCAGCCCTGCAGCTCCAGCCCCCAAGGGCTCCGAGGGATCACGAGCCAGAGGTGCTGTCTTCGCATCTCTTCATTGGCAGGAGAAGAGGAGGAAAGGAGAGAGCGATAATTATTTTGTGTTAAAGCAGAGATAATTACCGCTATAGGATTTCACTGGGAAACAAAGCGGCAATTAATTATTCATTGTCACAGCCCCAGCGCGGCTCAGCAGAGCCGGGGCTCGCATGTCCTGTGGGCTGGGACAGGGGGAGCCCGGTGCCCTGTCACCCTGCACCGACGGCTTCCTTAGGGAAGGGAGGAGGCTGCTTAGGGCTCTCCTGGGGCTGTTGCTCCCTAAAACCTGGCTGCAAGGTGAGTGCCTGGTGGGATCCCTGCCTGTGCTCGGGGTAGATGCGGCCGTATGGGTGTGCCACAGCCAGGGCAGCACACCTGGCAGTGGGAGAGGCGGCTCCTCAGGCTGGAGGTGTGTCCTGTTTCTGGCTGTGCCTTCTGGCTCCACCCGCATTCAGTGCCGTGTTCGCTGGGAAAGTGCAAGCAAAGTGTGAGGTGTGTTTGCCACTGGGGCTGGGGCCAGTGGACTGGGTGGCACTTGCCTGGTGTACTCTCACATCTCCCAAGTTAACAAGTCAGTAACTGGTTTCTCTGTATGAAATAGCTCCTTGTGTTTCATGTTCCCTGGGAATTTGAGTGTTTCCTGCGCCCTGTGCGAGCCTTTGTGCTCTACAGGGAGAGCTGCTGAGCTCTGCCTCTCAAGAGGACGCCAGTGTGCTGGGGGAAAGGGAAGGGGGAGGCAGGGATTTGCTGTGAGGGAGCTTCAGAGCTGCTCTCGAGGCGAGCAGGATCTCGAGGATGTCCTCCAGGGCAATAATGGATTGCTGCGAGGAGCCTCGGTGAGGCAGGGTGCTGCATGCAGGGATGCAGCAGCTTTCCTGTAGCCATAGCAACCACTGGGGATGTGGTGGTGACTGCTGGCATCCCTGGGCCGATGGGCCTCCAAGAGAGGTGTGGCTTCAAGGCCAGTAGGGAGCCGACCCACAGCCCTTCAGGTGAGCAGGGCAGGCGTGGTGAGAGTGTCCAGCTGCGCTGCTGGATCCCTCCTGGACACTGCCTCGTGCCTCCAGCCCGGGCACCCAGGGGCTGGAGCCGGGTCTGGCAGGCTGTGCCCCGGCCACGCCAGGCTTTGCAGAGGCTCTGGCAGCCCCCCAAAGCCGAGGGGTGGGCCAAGCACAGGTCAGGGCAGCGCAGAGAGCAGTGGACAGGGGAGCACAGATTAATTCCGTCCCACTAAGCGTGTCTCGGAGCGAGGTTGTTGGAGATCCCTACGGAGCGAGGCTCCTGTGGGTAGTGCTGAACCTCGCCCTCTCCCCCATCCCCAGTTGCCAGGATTGCAGATTTAATCAGGATGCAGGAGCTGACAAATACTTGGACTGGGCGATGGAAAGTTCCACTGAGCCACCACCACTGGTGCGCTTGGGGGCAGCTGGCAGTGGGGGAATCGAGCTGTTCGTGCAGCCTCTGTGCTTGAATTAATTTTATGTTCTGCTTGCACTTGGGTTCCTCCTTTTTTGACATGTCTTTCCTAACTCCCTTTTACTAAAAAAAAATCCCTAAATTCCAAGTGAAGCTTTTGTTGAAAGCCAGCATGTCTTCTGCCCTACCTCCACTGCATCCGTGCTGAATGGCTTGGATTGAAGCGCTGTCTCCTGGGAAGGCCTTGCAGGGATATTTATCCTGCCTTCAGTACAGAATTAACAAACAGGTGAGCACGCAGGAAGCTGAGAGGACCCAGCAGTCCACAGCTGAGCTGTGTGATAGGTCACTGCCCATAACCTGCCTGGCCAAGTCTCCTTGAAGCTCTTGGTGGTGTTTGGTGAGTGCTGGGGGAGACCTCGGTGTGCATCCGTGTTCCCAGCAGGCGTGGGAGCATCCGAGCCTCGCTTCCTTGGCAGAGCACGTGGAACTGCTCTGCCCAGCCAGGGACAGCACAGCTGAAGACAGGATTGATGTTTCCCTGGCAAGTTTTTCCATGTAGGAAATTCCCTGCTGCCTCGAGCCTATAAATCAGGATGGGATGGCCTTTTAAGGGTGCGTGCTATCAGTCAGTTTCCCGTCCTATTTCGATTTTTGCAGATCCTTGACGTACTCTCAGTGGAGGTGCAGACTTGCCTGCAGCCAGCAGAACTAGTAGAAGGCCTGTTGCTTTCACTCCTTTTCCCAGCCCTGTGGATGATGGTCCCGCAGAGCTTCCCCAGGTGATGCTGCTCCTGGGGGAGCCCTGCAGGGGAAGCTGGGGTGTCACTCTGCGGGGCAGGGCTGGCACCATCCCCTTCTCCCACCGAGGGGGTGCTGCCAGTCCTGGTGGAGCAGGAGGGCTGGCAGGGCTAAAGCAGAGCCTGTTGCCTAATTTCAGAGGGGGGCTTGCAAGCAGACCAGGCTTAGTTTACTGCCTTATTTTTCTACTCCCACAGGACTAGTAGAAGAAACACATACTTTGCAGTTTGTCTGTAAAACTCGAAGAACTAAGTGAGCTGTGAAAACGGTGTTGCTGTGAGTGCTTAGTGTGTGGAGAACTGAAAGAAGCTGGAGGTTTGTGCTTGGTGCTGGGAAGGAGACGGGCTGTGTGCCGTGCCAGGTTTGTGCCCTGTGCCCATGGCTCCGTGGGTGCTGGGAATTGCAGAGAAGGGAGGTTCTGCAGTGTGCATGGATTCCCCTCTTGGGCAGGATGGGCTGTGGGAGGCTCAGGAATGGTTTGGGGTGGTGGTGTTGCCCATCTGACAAGGTGCCTGGCACAGCCACACGGGCTGGGGCGCAAGATCGAGGTCATCTGAGATGTGGGGTAAACAGGAGCTGCCCGGGAGGTTCTGTGCGGAACCTCAGGTGGGGCTGTCAGGGCAAATCCGTCTTTATTTCTTCACAGCCAGCACAGTGGGACGGCCCTCAGAGTGCTGACACCGGCAAACACACCCTCTGGCATGGCCGTGCACTGTTTCTGTGGGAGTGGAAATAGTTACAGGAAAATCAGAAGAAATTCTTTCCCCTGTTGCCTCCATTGTTCTCCTCTTTTCTTTTTGAAATGTTTTGTTGCCCTTCTGTGTAGTGCTGTTTTGTTCACTCAACATTTAAACAGAACAGTTCCACCCACTTTATAATTTTTGGGCAAAGACACTTGAGGCACTCCTCGTCACGTTTCAGTGTGAAGGTGTCTGTGTGATGGTGCCACATCCTCTTCCCAGCCTGCAGTGTCCCCTCGGGAGGCTGGGAGCAAGCTCCAGGACCCCGTGGAAGGCAGGAAACCTGTGCTGTTCCAGCCCTGCTCAGGCAGTGTGTCCTGAAGTGGGAGATGGGGATAGCTCCACCACAGGTTTTTGGACAGAAACACCTCGTTTTTAACACTGGCTGCAGGAAACAAGTCTGGAGAAGCATTGAATCCTGAAGCAGTTAAATGTATTGGCAAAGTGGGATTTTTGGGTTTTTTCCTTTTGTGAGATACTTTGCCAGCTGTTGTTTATGGAAAAAAAAAAAAACTTCAGTCTTTTTTATGAGAACTGTTTTTAGGTTTCTTTGTGTTTGGGGCTGGTTTATACATTATGCATTAGCTCGGGAAGGCAAAACATTTATTTACCAGCCTGAGTGTTTAGAGGAAGAATGAACGGGGAGTCAGTGAAAAGTCTGTATGGATAGCTTAGCCAGAGATCCAGAAGAACCTTACTGGTGTTAGAAATGGCACAATTAAGTTGTAAGGGCACAGCCAGATAATAAATTGACTTTCCTGTGCCGATTTCTGGGTGACCCCTCTGCCTGTGAGGCCTCGTGCTCATTGCCAGGCTCCATGGCCAGTGCACAAAGACAACAGAACCCCCTCTCTCTGCTGGATCATGAGGACTGTCAGCACTTGGTAACTTCTCTGTTGTCGCACATGCTGGCTTCGTGGAGGCCAGAGAAAGAAGGGACATGTGGAATGGCTCCTGACTGGGCTGACTCTGTTTGGGAGGAACTGAGGAGGAGTGGGTTTTCTTTGTTTAGGTTTGCTGAGTGGTATTTTTGAGAGAGTTCTTTTATAAGGCACCGTTCTGAGAAATACACGGCTCTTTATGCTGTTCTCTTCCCCTTTTGCTTGTGAATGAAAGAAAGCTGATTAGAGCTCAGGGTAAGCAGCATGCCATTCTTTGGGGCAAGGCACGCCACAGGACTTGTGCTGCTGTGGAAGGAGGCTCAAAGGTAATTATACTGCTGGCTAACTGCAAAAGCTTGACACCAAATGGTAGTTTACGAGAGCTGGGCTGTCTTAAGGAACAAATTGAATAAGTGGGTTGGAGCTTTGGAGAAAATAAACAACGTGGGGGAAAAATCTGTCCTTACAGTTCAGAACATCAGTTTCAAAACAAGGGGCGTCAGGCAGTGACTTCCCTGGGAGCAGGTCCTTGGCTACCTCAGGACTTGGCTGGAAATTGTAACACAAATTTGAGTGAAATTCAACCAGCAATAAGCAAACCAAGCCGTGAGACCTGTGAGCAGTGCTTCACCAGGATGGCATTAAACAGAGAAGTTGCCAGCCTTCCTGAACGCCATCGCCGTGGAAATGAGGACCGACCTTCAGCAGTCGTGGGGCAGCAGCACGTCCCATTCCCTGGCAGTGCTGCAGGAGCACACAGCAAGCAGCCATAAATAAGGGCTCACAGAAAGGGAGGCTCTGCAGCTCTCCTGCTCGGTGGGTGTCGCCAGGGAGGGGAGGATGAGGAGGCAGAGGAGGCAGAGGAGCCGTGGGTGCCTCCTGGCAGAGCAGCTGCCCAGGACACGCTCTCCTGGGCTGCCTGGCACACGGGGGAGGCTGCCCACAGTCTCCCCGCTGTGCTTGGTGGGGCTTGGCCATTTCCCTGCTTTTCCAGGCAGGCTCTGTGAGGTGGCTGCTGTGGCCCTTCTGTGTCTGGGGCTTTACTTGTCCTCTGCTTGCACTGAGTGATGATAAAGATACCTGCAGAGCTGCACTGGGGCTGGCAGGGAACATGGGGGAGAGAGCACAGCAAAACCCCCTCGGGCTTTGTGTCCAAGGGGAAAGAAGAGGGTGCTGCTCAGTTCTCTGAGGGGGACTCGAGTCAATCGTGTCAGGAAGCACGTGGTGCAGAGCAGCCAGCCTCCAGTCCAGAAGGGTTAATGCGCCCCACAGCATGTCCCGAAAAAGTAATGTTTGGATCATGTTTTGGGGGTAACTAAGCTGGAACATGTGTGTAACTGTTAGAACTGTGCATGCCAAAAAAGGGAATCCATGCTAAGCTCAAAAATAGGGACTCATCGTTTAATTAAGAAGAATGTTACAATTGTAATTTGGTTTTGCTGCATTGTGCTATAGGCTTTTTGGCAGGGATTTCACAGGAGATGAGGAAGCAGCAGCTTGATGCTTCCCTCAAGCCTTTTTGAGACTATTCTCTTGTTTTGCCAAAGTGTACGTGATGCATTCTTTCAAAATCCGTCTTGGGCTCCTCGGCCTCCTGCTGGAAACTGCTCTGGAGGGTAAATGTGGGACAAAGCAGATCTTGGACGGCCCTGCTCCCCAGCTGGGGGTTTGCCTCTGGAAACCAGGGCGAGGAGCTGCAGTGAGGCCCAGTGGGGAAGGACCTGGCCCCTCTGCCCAGCTGGACGTGGTGTTCAGGGAGGCAGGAGAAGTTCTGGTCCATTGGAGGTAATTTGTGTGATCTGCAGTAAAGTTGTGATTAGGTGGGGTGCTCTGCAGTGCTGGGGCTGAGCTGGACGCTCGCAGCATTTCCTTACCCCCCAGCATGTGGGCACCAAACCCACTGCACGTCTCTGAGCACACAAAAATCAGTGTATAGCCCTTACGTAAGGGCGTGCCAGAAGTGCCCCGGCAGGAGAGGATAATTAAACTTTCCGAACCCTTTAACAGGGGCAGTTTCTCAATTTCTTTGGGGAAATAAAGCCCTAAGGGCTGTCCCTTTGCTTGCATTTTAAATTAAGGCAAAGTTTAATTTGTTGCATTTGTTTTACTCCGTCAGCTGGGCGAGGGTGAACTCTGGCAGATACGTCAGAGAATTAAGCTTTTTTCCTTTAGAAAAAAGCCACAAAGCCTTACTGCTGCAGTTACGGAGGAATTACAAGGTTGGTGAAGAGGAGTGGCGGGGGGGGAAAGGAGATTTTTAAAGCCAGTAGATTTGTTCTTTTTGGCTGCTTTCAGGTTTTTGGGAAACCTTTTCAAGCTCTTTTCTGCAACCATGAGGACTCAGGAATGCTTTTTGACTGTTGTGTTTTCTGGTTTTGTTTGTGGTGAAAATGGGTTTGCCCCTGGGGTTGTGTGAGGTGGCACCGAGTGAAGGCTGGGGCAGGAGCTGGGAATGAGGATGAGGATGAGCCTCAGTGGGGAGCACAGGGGCTTTGGCCATTTGCTCCCAGTTCTCCCCAGTTTTGGTGTTGGGGGCTTTGTGCAGAGGATGCTGCACTCCAGAGCCACAGGCATATGGCAGTGCTAGGAGCGGTTTCCATAGAAACCTTTCAGCAGCATGACATCACCAGCACTGTCACATTTAAGCTTTTCAAGGCATTTTGGATTTCAGGGATTACATAACTTCTGAGGGGTTAGGCTGGGGCTTGGATCTAATCAGTATTCAGGGTCTTTGTTGAATTAAATTTTTAGAAAAGCCAAGCACCCTGATCCAGAAGTGGCCGGCAGCGGCGGAGGCAGCAGCGGTTCTCTGGTCAGCTCGGACAGGCTCTGCAAGCCCTGGAGCCCTTAGGGAAGGCTGGGGCAGCAGGAGCTGCTGGACTGGGCTGGGCTGGGCTGGGCTGGGCTGGGGCAGAGCCCCTGACAGTGGCTGTGACAGCAGCACATGAGCAGCCCTCTGGTGAGCCATGCCATGGATTCATCATCCTCCTGCCTCTGGGTGCTCTGCCCAGCTTTGTGCACAGGTTTTGGGTCAAGCCTTCTGGCAGGAAGAAGGGCTTCAATAAGGAGAGCAAAGCAGCAAGTTTTATGTAGTCCCTCTCCCCTCCAGTCAGCACCTGTGCCAGCATCCCTAAAGCAGGTGCCCAGCCCCGATTGTTGTAGCACAGGGTTCCCGTGCAGTTGGCTCCTGATTGTTACGTTTGTCCTGCCGGGAGGTGCTGTGCAGGGAAGACAGAAGCGTTCAGGATCTCCCAGCTGCCAGTTCACCCCTAAATCTTTTCCGCAAGTCAGTTAAGCGAGAGACCTGAGTTTAAAAAGTATCAGCAATGATGTTAATGTTTCTCATCTTGTTAATAAGTCATTCAAACCTAGTCTGTGCTTCTAACGGGAGTGGTGAGTCTGCAAAAACCCCCACCTTTGTAAGCGGCTGGGCATCTCAGCAGAGGTTTTTTGCTTGCAGCAAAAGAAAAACCTTCGTGTTGTTTCCAGATTTCTGTAATCATTTCCTAGTAGTCGTTTGTGTTCTGCCCAATAGCTTTTCATATATGTGAACTCGAGGAAAATACCGTGTGGTTTTCTGTTAAATGTAACTCAGTGCTTTTGTGAGACATTGGAGGCTCTGAAGCGCCTTGCGGGAAATTTTGAAATAATGTAATAACATCTAGCGGGGCAGCAAACTCTGCAGATAACGCAGGGAAAGTCTTGAAAGATGATGGATTTGTTTTTAACCACAGCACAACTGCTCCAGACTTGGGGTTCCTGACTCAGCATTCCCGATGGTAATGATTTACAGCAGTGAAAGGCGAGTTAGTTCTGGGATTCCCTGGAACAAAAGGAGTGCCTGGGCTGGAAAGGAATGACACATCTTGCTGAGGGGAGGTGCAGCATGAAAAGGGGGAAAAAGACTGAAATCCAGAGTAAACAGACCCCTCCTGGTGTCTTGCTTCCAGCTGGGCACATAAACTCCTCTGCTGGGGTCTCGGGGCCGGCCTTGCCTCTGAGCCACAGAAGCCAGTACCTGGCTTAGAATCCCAGACTGGTTTGGACTGGAAGGGATCTTAAAGCCCATCTCATTTCACCCCCTGCCATGGGCAGGGACACCTTGTGCTCTCCCAGGCTGCTCCCAGCCCCAATGTCCAGCCTGGCCTTGGACACTCCCAGGGATCCAGGGGCAGCCCCAGCTTCTCTGGGCACCCTGTGCCAGGGCCTCCCCATCCTCTCTGTAAAAAGCTTCTTCCTAATATCTGACCTAAACTCACCCTTCTTCAGCTTAAAACCATCACCCCTTAGCCCTGATTGAGGAATGGAGGGTTGTGTTGCAGCTTTTGGGGTTTATGGAGTATTATTGAGGGAAGGCAGTTTTTAGGCATTATTTATATTATATGTATTTGTTTATTTTGGCAAAACACATTTGTGTACATGAAAAGATGTATCATCTGCAAGAAGAGTGTCATACCTGGAACGATTCATAAACCAGATGGCATTTTTCTGCCTCTGGAGAGTTAAACTCCTAATCTGTTTGTTTTTTACCTGTAATTGTGTATGAAAGACAACTGTTATTTTAAGGAGAAATTCTTAAAATTTTCACTCCCCTCCTTTTTACTTAACTAATATAATTGGAGTCTACATACAAAATTTTGTTTTGCTAAACAAGAAATTCCTGTGACTGCCTCCACTGAGGGAGTTACCTGTGCAGGTAGCAAGAAGGCTGCAACCTTTCTTTTCTACACAAGATTATCCTTAGGGAAGATCAGGCTGCTTTTTTTAAGGAGTCAGAAATGTTGCAGTCCGATAGCTGTAACCAAAAATAATTGCATCCTCCTGGCTGAACAGGAGGATAGGTGTGTTCAGGGGCCAGTTGTGACCTTTCCGAGCCAGCCCTTTAGGAGCCACTTGACCCTGTCATCCTGTGCCCGCTCCTGTCTGGTCTCAGTGCTTGTGTGGTCTGTTCACTTTCCTTTGCTGCCATCAGAAACAGTTCTTCACTCCTGACAGGAGCATGAGAAGGAGTAGCTTGGGAGAGAGGAACCCAGGTGTGTTTTACTGCAGCCTGGGCATGCTGAGCAGCGTTGTCTGGCCGGTGCTGTTTCTCAGTCCTCACCGTGGTGAGAGTGATGCATCAGAGAGGGGCAGCTTGGCTGTGAGCCGTGCTCTGAGCCACTTCTCCTGGCAGGCAGACACCAGTCGTGGTGTCACGTGCACGGTGATGGCCAAAAGGGACGAGCGCTCCAGGGTTGGCTCTTGGGTCAGTGTCACTGTCACCAAGCTTGGGTGCCTCTGGAGCACCATTTCCTGGCCTCTTCCCACAGCATGGGGAGAGGGTCACTGTGAGGCAGAACTTGTTGGATAAAATGCACTCTGAGGTCTTTGGGACATGTGAAGCAGGCAAAGGATGCTCAGGGTGAGTCCAAGCCATTTCTGAGCTCTGTGGGAAGCCACTGAGGGAGTAAATCAATCCCTCAGGTGAGTGGGATCTGCACTGCCCACCTCTGTGGCCCTAAAAGGTTGTGCTCCTGCAGAAGCAGGCAGCTTGGAAACAATTACTAGAGGAGTTCATCCAGATTTGGGTCTTGGGATTGATCTTTTTTCGTGTATTTGCTGGTGGTTTGTGCAGAGGGGTTGGAATGCAAGCAGCTGTGGGGCGGGATGGAGGAGAACCACCCCATGAGGATGGGCACAACAGCCCCAGCTCTGAGAGGGGACCCACAGCACAGCCTCTGCAGGGAGGGAGGGAAGCCAGCTCCTGAGCTCTGGCACACGAAGTGTTTCCAGCAGAGATCAGAAAATGCTCGTGCTCCAGCCCCCAGCTCTACCGAGAGCTCATTAGGAGCGCTCGCTGCACCAGTGTCAGCACAGGGAGGAAGTAATTCCGGCTGCAGCAGGTAAATGTAAAATACTGAGCTAATCAGGGGACTCTGCAGGCTCCAGACAAGAAAACAACACCTTGGTGCTGTTTGGTGCAGTAAGTAAAAAAAAAAATCAAGTGCTGTGTGTACATAGCCAGGGGTTAGCACCAGAGCAGGGGATAGAAATGGGCTGTGAGCAGACACAGGCTGGAAACAAGAAGTTTCCAGCCACAAGGTGGGCAGTGTGGAAGGGTCTCCTCAAAAAGGTTGTGAGGGAAAACCAGACCAGCCCCGAGCTGGGACCAGTGCTGTCCCAGCTCAAATCCAGTGTCGTGCAGAAAGTTGATGCCATGAGACAAAAAAATGAGCACAGCTTTCAGGTAACCCAGTCCCTCCGTGGGCTGGTGCCTTTGTGTGCTGAGAGAGCTTCATCTCCAAGGAAAAACATGCCTTTTGCTTGCAGTCCAGGGTCCCATGTGCTCACCCACGTGTTGAGAAACAGCTTGCAAATCATTATCTGATTGGCATCCAGCCACTAAACTTCCAGTGACCTGCTTGCTGATATTATTTTGTGTGCTGCGTTCTCCTGACACATCTTCGTTGAGCACGTTGTATTGCTTTTGGAATAAATATCAGGGTAAACAGTAAAAACTGCAAACAGCTGCCAAGGATGGAGGTGAAACATAAACTTTGTGGCTGGTGTTGGAAATAGGATCTTTGGTCTGGCTGCCCTCTCGGGAAAGGGGCAGGCTTGTTTGAGCAGTGCCAAAACAAAGCACACTTGACCTTTGCCATCCCTGGGTGCCAGCTCAGAAGGCCTCCTATGCAGAATCTGGCTATTTTTGGATCTTGCCCCACAGAGAAAGTGCTGCAGGTGGGTGTCTTGGTATATTTGGGAGGTACAGAGAGTTTCTGCAGTGGGCTGGGCCAGAGGCTTGTTTTTACTGTCCCAGCTCCAGCAGAACCAGTTGCTCTTCAGCAACTGCATCCAAATTGTGGAGTCTGATAGGCACTGACAGGACCTGTCTCCTGTGAGCTAGTCTCATGTGCTTTTTCAATGAGTCTAAACTCTTTGGTTTAAATGAATCTAAACCTTTTGCAGGTCTCTGCAGTCCAGCACCGACACAATGAGTGTTAGCCATCTCTAAAATCCCAGGGAGCCGGGGTGGCTTTTTAAAGTGTCACACAGGGCACATCAGATGTAGGACCAGCAGCCAAAACCAATGAGCAGAGTGGGAATTTTGGAGCTTATCCTTCCAGATCTGCCACCAGCCAGCTGGGTGAGACTGGGAGAACCCTTTTGTAGATTGCTTTGTTCACTGAGAGGGTTCAAGCTGACCCTGCTGTCCGTGCCGGGATCTCGGGTGGAGCCTCCTGACTCTTCCCTGAGCAGTGAGGATGTTAACCTTGTGGTTTTCCTGCCCTCACGGGGCATCATGGCCTGTTCTGGGTGGGGAAAGGGCTAACCTGGGAAGTGCAGTGAGCAGGAGTGGCTGTCTGGGGGAATCGAGGGGATGAGCAAATAAACCCCTGTGAGGTGACAGGCAAAGGCAGATTGCCATTGCTGACTGCGCTCTCCCTGGCAGGTGAGGGTGGCCAGGCGTTAAAGGTAAAGCTGCAAATTGCACAGCAGGCAGGAAAGGACCAGGCAGAGGAGCAATTTGGGAGTGCTGATGCATTCCTGGTGTTCCTCTGGTGTTTATGAACTGCTGATTTATTGGCTGTGAGTGATGAGACCCTTGCAAAGAGTCTGGGGATTCCTCCGGTGCCAAGGAGATCATCGAAGGTCAGCTCAGGTAATGCCTCCTTAGGGAGCCTGGCGAGCACTGGAATGCTGCTCAAATGCAAATTTCCATGTTGGGGACTTTGGTTGGCTCTTTCTTCTGATTTAAACACACCTTTTGAGTGTTCAGAGACATTTTGGCCAGACTTGCTCACCGTTGTTGTCCCCGACACGGGAACAGCTAAAGCTTCCCAGATCCCTTGCAAGCGTTCCCACTTCCAGTTTAAATGAACTCATTATGTTTCAGCTTGGCAGCAATAAGAGGAGCAACGGGGAAGAGGGGAAAATCTCGGAGTTAAAAGAGATTTCAAAAACACCTTAGGAAATGTTCCCAGCCAACCACAAACCCTCCCTGGGGATCCTATCCACATATTAGAGCTCCAACTGCGTATATCAAACAGTTCAAAAAGGAAAACTTGGCCTCCGTAGGGCTTGGCTGGAGGGCAGGCAGCACTGGGGGAGTGCCAGAGAGCCTCATCCTGTGCAGGAAAAGCCACCCCGCGCGGGGCTGACCCGTCACGAGCCGGGAAGCCTTTCAGGAAACTCATCGGAAAGTGCATTAGGTGGGGGTGGGAATGCTTTCCCCAGGCGTCCTGCAAGGGAGTGCTGCTTTACAGATTAATTCCTTCCCCGTGGCTGGGGCAAAAATATTCTGCTTCACTGATCGATGGAGCCTTGCTGTGGGAAGAGCACAGAGTGTGTCCTGTTTTCATGGCCGTGGCACACGGGGTCGGTGTGTGTGTGCTTTGGGAAGAGCCTTTGCTGAGTGTGATCTGTGGCTCTGGCCCAGCCACCTGCGGAGTGGGCTGGGAACAGTCAGGCATGGAAAGGGAAGAGGGAGCCCGTGGTGCTTCCCTGCGTGGCACGGGGCTAGCTCTGTGCACCAGGGTGCTCCTGCTCCCCTCTGGCTAGCAGTGGGGCTGGGAACTCCTTCCATCCGGTCTCCACGCACACACGGAGCTGATTTTGAGTGGATCGAGGGGGTCAGATCCTGCTCTCAGCCTCCACACTAAATTATGGCACTGGCAGCAGGCTGAAGTGTACCTCCCAGATTTCCATCAAAGTAACCGAGCCCTGGGGTGGGTCAGGTCCTCTGTCCTTCAATGCCTGAGCTGTATTCCATGTCCAGGTCCCCCTCCAAGGGGTCCAGACCTCTGAAGCTGTGTTAGTCCCACCTTGCACTGTTGCCCTAGAAACCAGCCCTGTGTGTTCAGGGCTTCAGGTGTATCAAAGCAGTCAGCAAAAAAACTCTCCTTGGTTTTGGTTTGCTGTGGCTGAGCCAAATTGTGATAGGGAAATTCTCAGCAGAGAGCTGAATAAAATCAGGGCATTTGGAGGCAGGAGGGAGGCATTTAACAACAATCTTTTAATTTTCCATAGAAGCTGTGTGGTTTGAGTCCCATAAAATCAGGCTTGAAGGGTTTTTATTGGGGTTTGGAAGGGCTGGGGTGGTTTCTGGTCTGATGCTGATCCTGGTGGAAACTTGAGGAAGCGTTTCAGTCGGTGAGCGTGGAAGGCAGTCCCTCGGTTCCACACTGCCCTGGTGTCTGGCGAGTCACCTCACCCCCCTGCTGCACCTCTGTGCTGCTCAGGGAAGGGACAGTGCTGAGGCCTGTGCCTGAGAGGATTAGCCAGCTCTTCACAGGAGTTTTGGGAAATCTCATGGAAAGGAGCCTTGGTAGTGGAACAAATTGGTATTTGTGATCCAAGTACCTCATTACTTCTTGCCCAGCTCCGAATTTGCAGCTGCCAGCAGCTGCTGTGTGCCCTTGTGTGCAGCACAGCCATCCATCATTTCAGAGATGGCTTTGTGAGGGAGCGTGGGGTGCACTGATCCTGGCCAGCACCACGGCTGCAGGGGCTGTCACCCCCCTGGCTTTGTGGCCCCAGTCTCCTTGCTTGGCTCTGTGTCCAGAGATGTGCTGGGTCACTCTGGTCACTGCTGTTACCTGGCAGGTTTGTGTTTTGTTGTGGTGATAATCATGGAATCATTAAATTGTTTGGGCTGGAGGGAGCTTTGAAGGTCACCTAATCCAACCCCAATTATGTGGTGTTTCTCTGGGACTTGAACAGTGAGACCTGTAGGGGGCCTGGGGCTGAAGGGGGACGAGTTACCCAGAGCTAGGGCAGGGAGATGTGGCTTCCTCCAGCTGTGCTCTCCGTTAGGAGGGGATGTTTGGGTCTGTAACCCAGAAACATTCATGTTTTCCAGCTCAAGAGCTTCTGTGCCTCCTTCAGGAAAGGCTGGAGGGTCAGAGCTGCCACGTTCCTCTGCCCAGGGCTGCTTTCCTCTCCTGGCTGCTGCTGGGAACTAACAGTGCAGAGAAAAAAAGCAGGTGCTCTATCTGGCTGTGTCTGTCGTGACACATGTCCACAGAATGGCCAGGAGGATTTTCCTGGGTGAAGAGCTGTGGCTTCCAGCATTCAGCTGCTCTGTAGTGATATTTTGCTTTGCTGAACCTTGGTTGGAAATGTGGCTGTGGTTGTTCTGCCAGGACCCATAGCAGAGGTAGCGTCAATCCCTGATGCTGGGTGCCTGATGATACTGGGTGCAGTATTTTGCTTTTTGACAAGGCTGTAAGAAGCACTTTCACTGGTGGCTGGTTATTGAGCAGTGGTGCCAGATTTCGGGCTGCAGGACACTGGTCATTCCTGTAATGGATCTCCTGTTCACCAGTGCCATAGCTCCAGCAGAGCTCAGGGATGGCCAGCAGTGGTGCTGGGGCTGTTCCAAGGGTCTCTGGTGTTTTGCTGTCATTTAGGGCTGTGTTTGTTTCAGCAGCCTCCTTACAGTTTGTTGTTGTTGATGTTTGCACCCTGGTGAGGGTGATACTGCCCCTGGTATTCCTGGTTTGGAGGTGTTTGTGGTTATCTCTGAAGGAATCTAGGGAGGAGGCGTGAGGGTGCATTGAGAGATGTAGCCTTGGGTCGCTGGAGAGAAGCTCTCCTGCAGATCCTGTGCCCAGTTAATGTCAGTAATTGTCCCTTTACCATGCCCTGTGTAAGTGGTTCTGCGCTCACCCTGGGCCACAGCAGCACGGATCCAGCTCCACTGGCAGGGGTTTCCATACTGTGCTTGCCATGCAGCCTGTCTGCTGGAAGGGCTGAGCCTGCTGCCAGCAGGAGATGCCAGCTGTAACCAAAGCCTGTCACTGCAGACCCAGCCTGTGGTGTGTTTGGGATGACGAGCGTTCCTCACCCCGTGAGCCTCCTGAAGGCAGCCCTGAGCACAGGGGTCAGCAGTTGTGGCTTTTGCCTCTGTTCTTTGGGGCTTTCCCTTTCTGAGCCTGCCATACTGTGGGCAGTGGCAGCTGTGCACCCCGGGGCAGGAGGGAGGTGCAGGGGACACTCTCCTTCCCCAGGCATCAGCAGGGGCGCCTCGCTGGAGGAATCAGCCTCCTGGAGCTGTGAGAGAGAGGCAAGGGAGTGTCAGGAGGCAGAATGGAAAAAGAGAAATTTTTTTTAAATTATTGTTTGCTGCCTAGGTTGCAGGAGGGGCAAAACTCAGCCTGTTTCGGAGACAGAGCAGGAGATTGCCAAGCACCATGGTGTTGTCATCTTGTTTTCTCTGAGATGTCCCTGCATCTCACCTGTGTGACAGCGAACTTCTGCTGTGCTTTAGGAGATCCAGTTTAGCCCCAGAGATGCCGACAGCAGTGTGTAGATAAAAATGTTGCAGATCTTTTCCTTCCTTCGCCAAAACACCCTGTCTGAGTCGAGACCTGTTTGTTTCCTGCTGTGTTCTTGCCTGGGATATCGTGGCCGAGCCTGCTGTGGTTTGTTCTCCACTTCCCTTGGCGGGGGTGAGAGGGGTGCGAGGCCCCAGGAAGAGGTTTGGGTGTGAAACTGTGAGTGCAGAGGTGCTGCTGTGGGGCTGCCCTGATGCCCGTGTGGCTGGGCAGAGCTGCTGGCTGCTGTGCTGGAGGTGTCGGGGAGCGTGTGCTGCTGAGGCGGATTCCGGGCTCACCAGTGACCCCAGTGAGAGCAGGGCTGGCCAGGAGCCGAGCATCCCATGCACCTGGGGACAGCCCTGTGGTGCCCACCCTGCCTGGCCCAGCCTCGCCGCTCTGGAGTGCCCTGGCTGATGGCAGAGCTGACACTGGGCCACCTGCAGCTCCCTGGGGCAGGAATGTGCTCCAGGCTCCCGAGAAACGCCCCTGCCGTTCAGCAGAGCTCTCCTCTGGCAGCGCCTGGGCGCTCTGGAGGGCCCTGCCATGCAGCAGGTTGTTAGCATGCACAGCCGTGCCCTGCCTGGCTCTCAGCAGCCCCTTTTCCCAGGCCACAGCAGCCACAGGATTCACTGTTTCATGCCCGTTTCCGCAGGATCCGTGTGAGGCTTGGCAGTGCCCACTGTCGTGTTGTGCCCTCAGCCTCCTGCAAACACCCGGGTTTCCCCCGCTGACAGGACTTCCACAGGCATCCCTGGATCCCCGTTGGATCCTCGCCCTGCTGCTTGTGCCGGGTGCTGTGCTTGGGCCTCTGCGTGGCTGGAATGACCCCTGGAAATGCTGCCCTTGGAGACTGCGCTGGGGTGCACAGGGCTCCTCGTAGGTGCACCCCTGAATCGGGACTGTTGGTGCAAGGGAGGAGGTGAGAGGCCTTTTTAGGGCTGTTTGCAGATTATTCACGGCAGGGAAGTGTAGCAGTTATGCAAAGGTTATGCCACCAAGGGGCACGTGGCATTCAACTGTGTGATTGCCACTGAAATCCATTGCCCTTCTGGCTAAGCCTCCCCAAAGCTCTTTGAAAGTGTCTGGCGTGTGTTCCCCGAGTGTGACACAGTGGTGTACGGGTCAGCAGGGGAAATGAGCCTGCATCGCTGTGTGGCTGGGGGAAGCCTCCTCCTGACAGGATGAATCACAGGCAGCCGGCTCTGGTGTGTCCCCTCCGTGTACCTGCTCACATCCCAAGCCACTCTGTGTCCTCCGCTGGGCTGCCTGGCTCTTCCTGCTCCTTGTGCCTCTGCTGGGCCTCTGGCTCACAGCATCCTCAGTGGTACAGTGCTTTTCTGTAGCCTGATGAAACGCTGGGTGATGCTTGCTGTCCTCCCTGGCTTTGCTTTAAACGTGTTTTGTCTGCTTGCAGCCATTAAAACTAAAAGCCACGTGTTGTGCAGGTGGATTTTCTGTGTGTTAGTGCTTTTCGTTGCAGCGTGCACGTGCATTGTTAGGAAGTGGAGTTGGACTGTGAATTTACAATGTGAAATGCCTGAAGTTTAAGCATCTTCATTGTTCCCATGGCTCAGGAAGGTCCCAGTCGTAGCCGAGGAGGAAGAGTTTCCAGAGCAGATCACAGGATCAGCACTGTCCTCCCCAGGGGTCTGTGCAGCAGGCAACAGGGGATCTCCCCGGTTTTAATGCAGTGCCCTTGTAACTGCCTGAAGTTGGGATGGGATGGGATTGATGGATTTCGTGTGAGTCAGGGCACAGGCAGCAGCACATCATCCATGTTTGGGCCCAGCAGCTGAAGGTGGTCAGTGCCCCTGTGTTGGAGGTCCAGCCTGTCCTGGACCCAGAGGGGTGCCGGTGATTCCCTCATCCCCAGAGTGCATCCACAGCTGCCATGGAAGGAAGGATGTGAGCGCATGGCCCTGGTCTACACATGTCCTCCTTCCAGAATCTCTGGAATTTGCTCACTGAGAAGCAGCATGCAGTGGGAGATTCTTGTCAATGATGTGACCCTTCTCCAGCTCCAGGGGCTGTACAAAATGTGTGTCGTGTCTGGCTTCCTCAGGGATCAGCCCCTCATGCACAGAGACTTTCCTTGAGGGTAGGAATACTGCTATCCTGGTTTTCCATCTTGGAAGGCAGGGCAGCAGGAGTGGAGATAAGGTGATGAGGTGGGTGATACTTGGTGTAAAAGCAGAAGGTATCAAATAAGGCATTGGTGGGAGAACATGTCTGGGGTGCTCCTTTTCTGTCTCCAGCTGTAGCTGTGGCATCAGCAATGCAAGCACCACCCTGACCAGCCAAGCTTTTGATGACACAGGATTTTGCTGTAGAAAACAGAGCTTGGAGGGGTTGCAAGAGGAGAAAAGGTTTAAAAGCCCCTGCAGATTGCTGGGTCACTGTCCCCTTCCTGCCAGCTGGCCTGTCCATCCTCAGCTTCCTGCGGGCTGGTGGCACCTCTGAAACCAGGACCACACTCTTCCTTCTCCTCTGGCAAGCCTGAAGCTCTGGAGGAGCACCAGAGTGCAGCTCTGGGGTGCTCAGCGAAGGAGAGGCTGGAGGCACTTCCTCTAAAAGCTTCTCATTTGTTGCCCCGTAAATGTAGTCTCTTGCAGAGTAATGAAGCTGTAAGTGTATCCTCTGGAATTGATTGAAAGACTAGTTTGCTGCTGTAAGGTATAATCCCACTTTAAAGACTCTCTCATTTGAAAAGATCATCTTATTCTAAGACTCTCGATATTACCAGGGCAATGCTTCCAATTTGGGGAGGAAGGGGAGGAAAGGAATGTAATTGGGATAAAAAAGAAAATGAAAAAAGAGCCCAGTAGTACCTTCATAAAACAGATGGTCCTTTCTCCAGCCACACGTGAAATAGAGCCCTTCCTGAGTGGGGATTTAGATGTGATTACAGCTGCCCTTGCAGCTCCCTGTGATGCTCTCTGAAGGAGGAGTGGAGCTGTGTGTGTGCCGCTGTCTCTCTGGTCAGGGTCTGGAGGCCTGGCAGTGTGCACACATCCATGTCCTGGCATTCCTGGTGCTCCCTTCAGCCGGGAGAGGGGACTGCTCCAACAGCAGAGCAAGATCCAGGACTGCATCTGACCGGGGCAGCCCAGGGATGGGTGTGCCCCACAGGAGACACAGGCTGTGTGCAGGATGGCTGCGGTGTGCTGGGCACTCCCATCATCCGGCTGGGGACAGACCCCAGCGCTTCTCCCAGAGTGAGTGAAGGTCAGGAAAGCCTAATGAACACCTCCTGGCACGGGCTTGTTCCGGCTGGGAAAAGGAAGGGACACAGAAGGGGGAGAACAGGGGGCCTCTGGGTGGAGACCACTGCAAAAGCCTCCCTGTGTGAAAGGTGTAGCTGCCCACTGTGCATTCTCTGCCCAGGCGGGGCAAGAGAAAGCTCATCTACACTTGGTGGCTGTTGGTCAAGTTACCTCAAGAGCCCTTTTGGGAAGAACAAATTCCCAGGGATTCACTGAAACCAAGCCCCCCCGGTTTTGTGGCCAGCTTTCTCTTGTCATGTGAGGGAGTTCCTCCTTCCTCTCTGCTTCTCCTTCCTCCCAGCAGACAGGAATGCCTGCTTTTTCCATGTCAGCACAGAGAGTGTGCATAAATGTTTTGCATATACAAAAGGCGTAAAAAACCGAAACCACCACAGAGAGGAACTACTCTTTCACTTCTGCACAGAAGTCAGGCTGCATTCCGATTGATCCTTTAAGGTCAAGCGATTGTGGTAGGAGGTGCAAGCTGCCATTGGTGATGTCCCAGTCAGTGTTGTCACCTGCACTGTCACCTGGGCTGTAGCCACAGCAGTGTCACTGCTGCTGATCTGCAGCCCTGCAGTGAGCAGGGGGTGCTGCTTGTGTCCAGTGGCCTCTGCCACCAAGGAGCTGGGAGTCTCCAGTGAGTTCTGCTGAGAGCTCTGCTGGGGCCTGGAGGGAGGGATCACTCTAAGTGTGGTCTGGGGTACCAGGGCACCTTCGTCCCACCTTTGGGACAGACCTTCCCGGCAGCCTCCACAAAGCTGGCCTCGTCCACATCATCATTTGGGAGCTAATGAGCGTGAGGCATCCAGATGGCAGGAATGATGTGTGTGTTGTAGCAAAGCTAATGCTAACGCCCAGTGATAATGCAGCATTCCTTGGGTATCGGTAGCGATGTTCTGTTCTAAAATGGTAATAAAGGGCACATTTGCTTATTAGTAATGAATGTCAAGCCATTCACCATCGTGAAAATATCCTATTTCCATGACTTTGATAAATAGCTGCTGAAGCTCATGAATTTTTAACAGTAGTCCTATATTTAGGGGCTTTCAGTTTCTGAGTGAGATGAAAGGCTCTTCGGAGATGGAGTTCTGGAAGCACCTTGTCTTCTGCAACCGCTGGTACCTATTTAAAGCCAGTGTTGTCTTTCTGATGTATGAATAGTGTGTTGACATTGATTGATGTGATTTTTATGCTGGAGATTGGGCTCTAAGCCTGCCTGTCACCATGAAGAAAAATGCATAACTGCGGAGGGACCTGCCGTGTACTTTGCTTCATCTGCATGTGCTGCGTGTTCGCTCTTCCCCACAGCCGCAGAGTAAACCGCGCCGTGTCTGCTTCTGCTGGTAGAAACCAGCCAGGAGGAAAACAGGGAAGCAGAACTGGGATCTGTCAGTGGGACCCCAGAGGGAAGGGCAGGACCCAGCTCTGCTGTGTGACACAGGACGGGCCTTGGCCCTCTGTCCTGCCTGGGCTGCTGGGAGCTCAGAGCAAAGCCTGTGTGTGCATGGGTTTTCCAAGGATCTGGAGCCTGGTGGTGCTCGCTCTCTGGCTCGGTCCCCTGGGCAGCACTGAGCTCCTCCATCAGGGACACTCTCCTGGACAAAATGAGAGCAAGTGTGGCACTCTATAGATAATTACAAAGGAGACAAAGTTTCCTGTGCAACTCAGAAGCTGAGATGTGGGGAACAGAAAGCGTGCGCTTTGTCAGGGCTGTGGTGGAGAGCCAGAACCCCCAGTTTCACTGACCTCCGCCCTAGACATTGATTCCAAAGGGTGTTGTGAGTGACAGCCTTGCTGCTGGAGTCACTTTGTAGCAGATTGAAGTAAATTACAGATGCTTAGTCAGTGCTAATTGCTGGAAAGCTGCTGGTTTAGACAGGGCCGTGGTGGTTCCCATCCATGGAGGATCTTGCTTGCTGCACCCTCTTCTTTCCACAGCCATCCCCAGGTCCCAGCTGACTCTTCTCAGCAGAATGGTGTGCAGCTGCCTGACTCTTTTCGAAACAACGTGATTCACCCCATTTCCTGGGACAGCATGGGTCTCAGTCATCTCTGACACAGTCATTTCCAAGTGCACGATGAATGCGTGTAACACTCAGAAAATGGGTGAAATCTCAGCCTGGAGTAAGGGAATCGCTGGTGGCAGGGTAATTAGCAGCTGAGAAACCCCCCAGTTAAGGCTGGACATGATGAACTTCACGGTGTGGTAGCTGAAAAATTGGATTAAATAATGCCCAGACCATTAGCTGGTAGCTCTGGGGACCAAGGTTGGTGTTGGTGTGCAGGTGGTGTGAGCTGAGGGGCAAGGTAAGCTTGGAGGAGCAGAGTGGTGTTCAGAAATCCCAACAAACTGAAAAAGGGGCTCGAGAAGGCGTGAAGATGTTCACAGGGCACGAGTAAGTGCCCTGTGCTGTGGGTTTCAGCCAGGCAGAGAGCTGACTGCAGCTCTCTTTCAGAGGAACTGGGCTTGTGGCTGATCCCGAGCCAAGCTGAAGGCAGAGATGTTGGGATGCCTTGGAAAAGGCTGGCTCCTGAGAGCCGTGCTGCTTTGTCTCCTGAAAAATCCCTCCCATGCTGATGTTTACACCCCCAAAAATTCCCTTTCAATGTACCTTCATTGCTCTATCAAAGTAAAGGATTGCTCTAATTTCCCTTTTATAGATGCTTTAGTTAGGTGTAGCGTTTTAACCTTGCAATCTTGGAATGGAAATTTTCCTGCCAGTTTTATATGCAAAGAGCAAAGTGATGGATGTCTGAAGTATGGAACTCGCTCTGATTTGCTAAAATATATTTACACAAGATGCAAGTGCCTGAGCACTTCAAGCACCTTGTGCTGGGATGGAAATGGGAAAGGATGTCTTTGCTTGCTTCTGTTGTGTCTGAGAGGGGAAGGGACCAGATCCCTCTGTGTGTCAGTAGTGTAAGCTTAAATGGAAAACCCTAATGTGCTTTGAGGTCCTGTCCCGTGCTCCCCAGGGTGTCAGGACAGGAGCTCCCTGTCATGGCAGGGCTGCCCTGCCCTGCCAACCAGCTCTTGGCCTCTAGAGGAGACAGGCCATGTGTCCTCGTTATCCAGAATTCATCTCCAAATAATGGTAAACACTGATTATATCCAAGTAAGAAAACAGTTAATGGGATGCCCAAGGTAAGATAACAAAGAGATTGTAATAGCTTTAAGCATTTATACATTCGAGGGAGCTTAAAGCGTATTAGAGCTGCTCTGCAAATGAGCTGGGACAGTTTAAATGTTGAAATTCATTTGCAGGCAGTAAATCCCTGCCCTGATGGCATGTGAGAGGCAGAGGCCACAGCAGCCTCGGGGCTCGGGGTGGCCTGGAGCAGAGCTCCCTTTGGCAGGAGGGCAGTGCTGGCTGGGGGGCTGGACTCCATGGCCTTCCAGAGCTTCTCCAGCCTGAAGGGTTCTGTGGCTCAGGGATGTCTCTGTCCCCCTCACACCCTCCTCTGGCCCCAGGTGCTGTCCCTGTGCCACATTCCCGGTGCTCACGACGGCATCTCCCTGCTGCTTGCTGGGCAGGGCTGGCTTCAGCTGGCCCACGTTGAAGCTGCCTGTCAAGCTGTTCCTGTGCTTGAGCCCCAACTTTTAACGTGTTTTTGGCAAAATCCAAAAGGTTGATTCTTTGCTGGAGGTTTGGGGGTTTTTTTGTGTGTGTTTGAATCCAGGTTCCCAACCACCCCTATAACAGGGCTAGGACTGAAACAGACAGGGAAATTTGAACTCATGGCATCCCTGCACCCAGTACTTGGGATGCTGAGAGATTAAAAAGTTCTTTTTCCCCTCTAAGAAAAGAGGAGAGGTGACAGCAGCATCTCCTCTTTTCCGGGTGGCTTTAAAAAAGTGCTTCTTGTAAAGTTGCCTTTTTTGGTTAGTCTGCCCATGGATATGAACACAATATAAATATTTGTTCCCCAAAATAAAGCTAATGAAAGAGGGACTGTATTCTGTTCCAAATCAAAAGAAGTCCGGGAACTCCAGAATAGCTGTAATTAAGCCAGTAAGTTATTAGGAATTTCTGGCAGTTCATGTGAGGACAGGAGCCAGCCAGGGATTTGTTCTTTTCTTGCTGTGGTTTTGCTAAGAACCTTCCTTGTGCCAGCTATTTCTGACCAGAGTGTGTGGCTGATAATGGATCACTTTGCAGAAGTGTTGCATTTGTCAAGGGAAACATCTTGATCCGACTGTGCTTAGCTAGTCTGTAAAACTTGTAACACTGGCAGTTCTGCTGATCCCTCCCTGCACTTCCCTTCCCAGGGAGGAATTGCTGCTCAGGATAGGGTTGGGGCACAGAGCAGAACAGAACCTACTGCAGAATCCCAGCAGGGTTTGGGTTGGAAGGGACCTTAAAGCCCATCCACTGCCCCCCCTGCCATGGACAGGGACACCTCCCACTGTCCCAGGTTGCTCCAAGCTCCATTTAACCCAGCCTTGGACACTTCCAGGGATCCAGGGGCAGCCACAGCTTCTCTGGGCAGCCTGTTCCAGGGCCTGGCTGTCCTCACAGGGAAGAATTTCTTCCTGGTGTCCAATCTTCCCTTGCCCTATGTCAGTTTAAGCATGCATATATATATTTAGACAGCTTAACTATAGCATGGTCAAGTGAAACACAGGAATATAAAAGCTCAAAGATCCCGGGAAACAATTGCCAGATTCTTGCTGTGACAGAAATTAGTTCTTGTACTGAGCAAAGGAAAGTATAACCTTCTCTTTAAAGGTCACTTGCTGCTGTTATTTGACTTAAACTCTCTCTGAACCATATGCTGTTGCATATTATTTATTATTTCTGATTTCTCCCCCATTTATGCCGAGATATATTTGCTTGTTGCCCTTGGATCTCGATGCACCTCTGACCTTGCAAGCGACTCATTTGCACTGAAGCCAAGGCAGAACGTTCTTGACTTCACAAGGGCCCTGCTGATGTCTGGGGGTTTGTTCCTTCGAGACTTCGCTCCCTTCAGCAGAGGAAGGCGTCAGGAAAGTGTGTGTACAGCTGGCATAGGGAAAGAGCCCCACGGTGGAGCAGGGCTTGAGCCTGAGGGCACAGACCCACACAGCGCATAGCCAGGAGAGTCTAAAGAAAAGGGGGACCTCGCAGTTTGGGGTGTGCAGGGCTGGGCACTTCGTGTGCCTCTTTCAAAGGAAAAGCATTTTGCAGTTTCCGTGCAGTTCCAAACGTCTGAAGTTCCAGAGAGCTGCCAGTTAGATGTGCAGGGAATGAGAAGCAGCTCAGCTGTTAGGGATGCCCATGGCACCACGCGTGTTGTAGGTGCGTGTGCGTGTTTACACCCAGCTGAAACACCCCTGCAGTCTGGCCAGAGCTGCCCTTCCTAAAATTGGTGCTGCAAGGCAGAAGTGGGGCTGCCCGGGAGCTGCAGTGCCGGCTGCTCCGTGGGTGGAGGGCCCTGGAAGCTGCTCTGCCGGCTGCTCTCAGCAGCGATTCCTCTCGAGCGCTTCCTCCAGAGTCGCAAGGAATAATGTTTGTTCTCACTTCCCATGCAAATGAGCTGCCAGTTCCAAATTCCCCGTGGTGTGCTCAGGGTTCACCAGCTCATACTCCCACTCCTCCATCTTCTCCCTCCTTTCTTCCCAAACACCGTTTTCACTTGGCAGACAGTAAAACAATTTATATATATGTATATATATAATGTACTCGCCCTCCCTTCAAAGAGAATTTCACCGATGTCATTGATTTAAAGGCAGCTGAAGATTTTCACAGTCCCTTGCCTGTGCCGTGTGACTGAAGTTTGTTCCCCATGGGAACAGGGCTCAGTGGGCTGTGTGTGCCTGAGCTGCTCTCCAGGCAGTGGGAGCTGTGAGGCTGCATACATCCAGCAGTTCTGGAGCCCCCTCACCTCCCGTGTCCACAGGTTCACCCTGGCAGGTCCCTGCTCCCTGTGAGGGACAGACAGCAGGGATGCAGAGCTGCTACTGGCCAGGGGTGCTGCTGGAGGTCAGGGAGTTGGGTGAAACACTCTGCAGGCAGGTGCTGAGCCTGATATTGTTGTGTACCCTGAACCCAGCAGCAGTCTCAAGCTTGAGTTTAAAATGATGATTCTGAGTGTACGGGGGGAAAGGTAGCTAATTGCTTTAAAGTTTATTTTTGTTTCCCTGTGTGAAAAGGATGCATGGATGCAAAAAACGTTGTCTGGATTCACATCACAAGGTCTGCTCCACTAACATCTGTCCCTCACAGGTGACAACAGCAGAACTCACAGAGCGAGAATTGTGGGGACAGCATGAGAAAATGAACCCAGGCTGTAAATCTGTGAGTTTTCTGTGTTGGTAATTCATTGGCCAGGCTGAACATCTTTCGTCTGTCGTAGCAGAGGGAGTATTCCTGAGGGTTTTCTTGTCCCCAGAGTAGATACACTGTCTAGCAATATGAAGACTTCTTAAAAGATAAGCGGCTGTCTCAGCTTTCAGAACTATTGATCCAGTACAGTGCTGGGTTTTTTGAAAAGTAATCCTTTTGGAGAGGTGGGAACATTAATTGTGAGAGGGACAAGAGTAGCTGGGAAGAGGGTTGTGAAAAGATCCCCTCCCTGGGGAGTGGTACAGCAGCACCTCCCCTGCACACCTGGCCCAGGCAGAGACCCGTTTGTGCTGTGCCAGCAAACCTTCTCTGAGTGCAGTGTGATGCAGAGCATTCTGCAAGTCATCTGTGGCAGCTGGGGCAGTTTTGAAGAATTGCACACTGACTGAGAATAAAAGGACATGGATTCATTCCAGCTCACTGGATTAGGACTAAAGTAATCTTCCCTTGGGGGGTAGAGATCCAAACTTCTCCTCTGAGTCTGGTGAGACCCTTGTGATGGTGTCTCCAAAAGGTGTGGGCTCCCTGTGCTGCACAGCAGCCACTGCCTGTCAGGACACCTGGAGTCAAGAGCAAAAGAGCACAGCTTCTCACACCTAATGTTCAACTGTTCCTGTAATATTTAGCTCCTTTTCCAAGGCCAATCCATGCCTTGCTAACAGCCGTCTAATTCCAGCTACTTCCAAACGCTAATAATCCTGACATTTTCTTTATAGTTCTGCAAGTTGCCAGTGGAAGGTAGAACTGCACCCCTGGAAGGAGTGTTGTGTTGAGCTGCAGACTCCTGCCCTCCATTTCCTGGTGATGTGCCCCTCAGGAACTGAAAACTGGGACTGAGTTGTGCATGTCCAAGGGCTGGAACCCCCTGGGAATGTGCTGGGAATGCGCTGGGAATGCACTGGGTGCTGGGCTGCTCCTGGAATTGTGCCCAATGCCCATGCAGAAGGTTACTGGGGAGGTGATGAGCTCTGTGAAGATCCTGCCCTTCCACTGCTCCATGCTGATTCCTGCCAAGTCTGCAGGACCAGAGGGGATTATTAGGCAGAAGTCTTTTATTCTTTGAGTTTAGGTTCATTGGCAGGGTGGTTGGGGTTTTTTCTGCGCAGTCAAAATAAACCTGGCAAAATCTGCACCTATTTTCTGGACAAACGCTGGGGACTCTTTTAAGTGAAATAGCAAACCGTCTGAGCTTTTATAACCCGCTAAATAGGGCAGCTGTTGTTGGAGTGGTGTTCCAGCAGCACCCTTTATTTCTTCTTAGAAAGGAGCTCCCGTGTTTTGCAAAGCTCTCCTCTTATCTGTACTCATCTGCACCTGATGCAGCTAATAAAAATACAGCAGATTTCAAATTTGCATACATTATTTTATAATTGCATGCCTCCAAGTGTAAGCCACCAAGAGCGTTCGTGTTTGGACGATGTCGTGGAGGATGTGCTGATGGACATCCTGGATTCTCTCTGAGAAGGAGGTGCATTTCCTGCCAGTGTGGGGTGGGAACCTGAACCCGAGGGAGCACTGGGCATTTCTGCTGTGCACAGTAGAGGGGGGCCAGGATTCCCAGCCACTGGCACTAGAGACAGCTTGTGCTACTTTTGCAGCGTGTTTTCCCTGTGTGCCTTTACCTTAGGTGCACTTGAGGATCCTTGAACCTCCCAGAGACTCTTGAAAAAGCAATTGGATTTTTATCCTCTGTCTGTACTGAACGTAAAATCTCGGAGGCAGCAGCATGAGGAGGGAAAGCACACACGTGTGTATTAGCAAACCACTTTGCATATTGCTGCAGGCAGACCTCCCCGTGTCTCCCTTTGCTTGTGGAACAGGGAATGGTCAGGAACATTTCTAAAGCTGTGATGAAAACACTGGGTTTTCACACAATGATGTTTTGCTGAGGAAAGATGAATCCTTTCCACCTGATTTTACCTTTATTGTCTCCCAGCTTCCACAGTGTTTTGTGTCGCTGGTTGGGGTTTTTCTCACTCGTGCTGGTACCTCCCTGACTACTTCCTTAGGCTGCACACACCTAAGGGTGTAGTTTCTGGCAACTTTTGTCAGCTCTAGCACAGCACACGTGCTGGGGTGCGAGGGGAAGGCAACCTGGCAGGACTAGTTCTGCCTCAGAAGGAAGTAAAGTAGTCACAGCTCCTGGAAGTAGCTACAGCTCCTGGTGGGTGAGTCCTGACTGGTGATAAGAAGTCACAGGCATGGCTGGTTCTAGTAAAGGTATTTTTGTGAAGGTATAAAGAAGGGTTTTGCGGCGCTCCTCTGTTATGGGTATTTTAAAGATGCTGTCTGTACTGCTCCAGTAGCTCCCGCTAGTTTGTTAGGACTCATTATAGAATTTACCAATCCACAGGAATACAATTAACAGTAATAACCTGGGCCTTTGGGCAAAAGGGTGTATGTGAAAAAGAGTGTTTTCCTCCTCAGGTGCAGTGCCTGCATAGAGCTGTTGCTTGCACGAGGAACAAAAAATTAAAATGCAGCTGCTGCTTGCTCAGTTATTGCTTCAGAGGCAGCAAAACCGGGAGAGCGAGCTGGATTGTTTTCCCATTTAATCATCTGTGCAATTGCTAATTAAGTTCCTATTGCTGGAGCTTTATTAACGCTACAGATGTGAAAGGCAGGAAGAACATGGTTAGATTTTTTCCAGCTGATGGCTGAATGTGAAGAACTGACCATTAGCAGAAAGCTGTTGTTTCAAAATGTGGAATTACTGAGAAGCACTTGAATGCTGGAGCGTCATCTTCACACTGGCTTTTTGGTTTATAACCCAAAGCCATTCCTGCAGCCTACTTGGCAGGCTGTCCTTAAGAGCTTTATAATCCAATTAACATCCAGAGCAGTAATAAAGCATTTGAGCAAAGGGAGGGAGTTTGTCTCTCAGTGACAGTGTACTTGCAACAAAGGCTGTGAGGTGCGTGGTGTGCAGAGAGAACCTCCTCTCAGTGGTTCTGTGGATTGCTGGGCAGTGGGAAGAGAGCTGCCAACCCCTCCAGGAGATGCTGTACCTGCTCTGGACAGCTCTGGCTGCTTCCCTCGAGGAAGGAGCCGTGCTGTGCTCTGGGGGGGTGTCTGCTCCCCCTGGGGCACCTGTGGGTCACAGGGTGGTGCTGGCCACAGCAGCAGATGGCACAGTAGACATTTGGGAAAGGTGGTGCCCAAGGACACGGTAAGCTGAGCTGCAGGGAGGTGAGGCAGAGCCTCTGGCAGGTGGCTGCAGGGCTGGGTTGGGCAGCCTCTGGCTGCGTTACTGAGCAGCACGGGGGTGCCGGGTATGAGTAGCTGATTAAACATCTGAGCTTTCTTTCCCCCCTCCCCGCTTTTTGCAGCTCTCCATGAATTCCCCAATGACATCTTCACGAACGAGGACAGGAGACATGGAGCTGTGGTCCTGCACGTCCTCTGTGTAAGTGTTGTGATTTTGCTTTTCTTCTCCTGCTGGTGTGGACAGGGCCCTGTGTCCTCCAGAGTTCTGGTTGAAGTTATTTTCCCTTTGGTGCATTTTTGTCTCCTGTGTGGACTGTGAGGTCAGGGATGTAATAGTTTTTGTTCTTGGGGTCTTCTGATTAAAGGGAGTCAATAAGGGAAGGATGGTTTGAATTTGTTTCCTGCTTTCATTTCTTCTGTAGACCCTGTTAACGTGTCAGGCCGTAGGAAGGAGGAAGTTTTCTCTGAAAATGGAACAGTTTGGCATCTTTAAGGTGAAAACTAAATGTCAGAGAGCTAAAAGAGACAAGATTTCTGCAAGAAGTAACTCTGGAACACTCTGCAATGTATGGGATAGTATTATTGACATAGAAATATCCATGGGATTACATGGCTTGGGAAGTTTGCTTTATCAGGTCTATGAGTTACATTAGAGGCATTCTTAAGCAGCCAAGAAAGTGCCCACTTCTAAAGAATGTTTAAAAGCTTTTAATAATTTTTAGCCAGCTTAAATGAGCAGTCACCGTTAGCTGTGAGAAGTGATTCATTCTCAGAGTATGAATTAGACTGTATTGTGTGTTTTAATGTGAGCCCTCTGTGTTAGGATTTTATTTTGGCTAAATGGCTGCAAAAATTTGTTGAGTAACGTTGCTATTGACTGTGCCTGGCAAGTTCAAGAATCCCAAGTTTCCATGGGAACATAGAGCTTTGAGATGTTTTGGAAACTGAGCACTGGACCCAAGCTGGATTTTTCATCACCCACAAGAATACTCCTAAAAATTCATATATGAATTCGGTTCTGGAAGCACTGAATGTGCTTTTAGCATGTGTCGAAATGGACAGTCTGGAGGACTGAACTGTCTACTTCAGAATAAAAAGAAAAATCTGGTTTTAATGAGAATAGAGAAGCAGCCACTGTCCCAGCAGAAATGTGCTCAGTTTCCTCCTTTCTAGCAAGCAGCAAGGCAGCTCCCTCGATCCATCAGAGCTCCTTCATTCTCCGTAGCAGTTCTGTGGAAAATTTACTGATCACTCTTTGTCTTGTGGTCCCTGAGGTGCAGGACGTGGCTGGATTCAGCCCCTCCAGCCCTGGGGTAGCTGTGGACAACCTCTAGCCAAAGAAAAAAAGTTACTCAGAGAAATCAGACACCCATCAGCATTTAGCACCCTGCCTCTGGTCTGGGCTGGAAGGGCTGGTCTTCGTGTTGGGGTGGTGAACCTCCAGTTCTGTTTTTTGCCTCCCAGAATCAGTTACCAAACGTGTGATGAAATCAGAGCATGAGTAGAAATGCATTTTTTAGGGAAGAAAAGGATGCAGACACCGAGTTTTATTGTCTCCACTGAGGTTTCTTCATGGGTTTGAGGAAATTGGACTGTAAAAGAGGCTCTGTAATTGTAGGGAGAACAATACAGTGATGATTAGAGGTCATCACCACGGTTCTCATGTTAGTGACCTCCCCTTAAACACTTTCTGTTCATTTCAGTAAAAAAATGTTGTTCTCTCTGTTCTGCCCTTTTGCCCATACTTTGGTGTTTATTTCTGAAAGACATCGAGGCAAAGCTGGTTTACCAGAAGGAGCAGGATAAAAGCTATCACTGGGACCTTGGGGGAATGCAGGAGGCCTCCCAGGGCACCTTCTCCCTATTGTTTAATAAAAGGGAGAAAAGACCTCAGCAAATCTTCACAGTGGGGCTGTGTGAATTACCAAATGTGTTCTGATGTTTCACAAAGATGAAAGTTAATCCCTGGACACTTGAAAAATCTAGGAAGAAATGGGTAGTTCGGCAGTAGTTTTAGGTCTGAACTGAAAATACTTTGTTTTGAAGAAAAAGTGAGCCATTGAGGGCATATTACAGGTTGAAGTCACGGTGATTAATTTCTCCTGGATACTTTTTCAGAGCTCATCAGCTGGCTGCTTCACTGCCATTCATTATTTCCATGTCCCCTCTGAGAACAGGCTGAGCTGCTGCAGGCAGTAACTCCCCACTAAGTCACTGCTTTGGGATGTTCAGTTTGGAGGGGCCAGGGTCTGCATTTTAAGTCCGGTGCCATTCCTGCAGCCTGGGAGCTCCCCAGCATCCGAGGCCTTCTTTTTGCAATCTTAACATTGTCATTTTTATAATCATAGGCTGGACTGGATTGGAAGGAACTTTAAGTTACCCGGTTCCAACTCCCCCACCACGAGCAGAGGCACCTTCCACTATCCCAGGCTGTTCCAAGCCCCGTCCAACCTGGCCTTGGACACTTGCAGGGATCCAGGGGCAGCCGCAGGTTCTCTCAGCAGCCCGTGCCAGGGGAGAATTTATTCCTAACACCCAATCTGCCCTGCCCTCTGTCAGCGTGAGGCTGTTCCCAATTGTCCTGTCATTCCAGGCCCTTGCCAAAGTCCCTCTGCAGCTCTCTTGCAGTCCCTCTGGGTGCTGGAAGGCTGTGGAGTTGTTCTCTTAGCCTTTTCCTGGTTTTCAGTTTGTTCCAGCTGATGTTCCCATGCAGACCTTCAGCCCTGCCGTGCTCAGGGGCACTGGCACCTGTAACCCCGCTTGAGACGGGAGGGAAATGGCTTTGCTGAGAAATTCCCGAGGTTTTGGCTGACAGCTGAGAATGGAGTTTTGGGTCTCTGTGATATCCCGGCGTTTTTGACAGCACAGTGCTGCTTCCCCTTTTCCCAGCTTTCTCCAGCAAATCTGGAGTGCGGTGCCAGGATATGTCGGGCTGCCAGCACGAGGAGCCCGTGCACGGTCAGAGTTGAGCCTGTCCCTGGGCAGAGCTGGGCCCTCCACGCTGAGCAGGGCGCAGGAGCAGTGTCTGTGCTCAGCCATCCCTCCTGCTCCTGGCTGGCCGCTGCTTCCCGTAGCCATGGGAACGGGGGCTCTGACAGGCACCTGCCTCCCTCCTGCAAGGCGCTCGGCAAATGTAGGTCGCCCGGGACGGATCCTGTCCCTGTCTGCTTCTGCTTCGGGTCAATGCCCAGACACATCTCATTTCTGCAGCACGGAGCTGTCTCCTTGCGGGGGATTTCCCAGTGCCCTGGCCATCCGTGCTGATACCGTGTGAGCACTGCTGGGCACATCGTGGCACGCAGGCTGCTGGCCGGACTGAACCCGGCCTCTGAGGCTCCCTGCTTTGGCTGGGGTTGTTTGATTTCCCTGCAACAATGGAGTTTCGGGTGGGTTTGTAAAGCAGCCAGAGTGGAGGAAAGCCCTGTGCTTGGTTAATGTGGTTTCAGGGGTGGCCCCTTGCTGGTCCTGCCCCCACCAGGGCAGGGGGTCTGTGGGGCAGCAGCAGCAGCAGGGACAGTCAGTTCGGTCTTTCCCAGCCCCTGGATAGGAAAGAAGGCAGGGCTTTAGGGATTGCTGCTCCTGCAGCATTATGCTCTCTTGTGAAAAGCTCAGTAAAGGGAGTTTTAGTTTGAGGTTTGAGACTGTCACAGGAAGCTCAAAGGACTGCTGGACAAACATGAAAAATGGCCATTTCTGTCCTGTGCCGTGGAACAGGTGTTTTGAGTAAGATACTTAATCACCTTTGATGCATGTTTGTTTGTTAGAATCATCGTTTTCAAATCGGTCCTAATGTAGTACTTAATCTGGCATTTATAGTCCTTTTATGCAGGGCCATTGCGTTTTCCTAATTTTTTAATATCCTTCAGGGGAGGAGGACTGAGTGCCTTTTTGCTTGTTTTTGCTTTGACAAAACAAAGCAATATTGGCACGCTTGTGTTGCCTGGCTAAAGACTCCCATGTCATCACTAGGAGCGATGCTGGGGCTGAGACTCATTTCATGTGCTGTGTCTTCCACGCTGGGCTCTGCTGCCATTGCACAGGCCGTGTTCTGTGTCCCCCAGACACTCCCTTTATTCCCAGCGGCACTTTCAGGTGGAACAGGCTTCAGTCCGTGCTGTCCTGCTCCTTCCCAGAGCTGCTGCTCCTCCCATGGTGCCTGCGAGGACGGAGGGGTGTGTACTGACGTGAAAATCCGTGGGACTCCATGGTGGAATCTCAGGATAACTGAGGTGGAAGACAATACCCCCTCCTCAGCTGCTGAGTGTCTCAGCCGTGCAGACTGGCCTCCCTGATGCTGCTGCCTTCCTCCCTCTGGCATAAAATAGCCCCCACTGGTCATTGGTCTCTTTCCGAGTCTGGCTTGACATTAAATTAAATGTTTTGGTTGTGTTCCTGCTGGCCCAAACTCTAAATATTGCTTTGTTTTGTCCGTTTAAAAAGCAAGCAAACAAGAAAAGCCCTGCCAAAAAACGCCAAAGAACTTCCAAGGAGGTAACAGTTACTGTCTCCATGTGTTCACTGACTGTGGGTAGCTTCCAGTGGTTTAGTGTGTGAACAAGGCTGGGGTTTAGCCAGATACTCCTTAGATTCTGACACTTTATACTTCATTGCACTCCAGCCACTTGAATAAAATTAGGGAAGACTCACAGCCAAAACCAGATTTGCAACGAGGTCATTAGAGTAGATGCTGGAGCATACGGGTCAGCGTGGGCTCAGCCTGGTTGGTGCTCTCAGCCTGGTGTTAGTAATCATCCCGAGGAGTGCAGGAGGTTTCCCTCAGCAAATTCCCTTGTCACCCTTGAAGGATGTTGTTGTGCTCTCTAAAAACCAGGACCTTGCCACGATATCCCGGTTTAATACGTGCCCATGGGTGCTGTGACACGGAGATGCTTTGGCAGTCCTGTGAGCATGTGTGCCACAGTGGGCAGGGGCATCTGGGCTGAGCTGCCTGGGCTCTGGGGAGGTGTTGCTGTGGTGGCTGTCTCCCCTCAGCCCCCGTTTCCTTGCCTGCCTCCAGGAGAGGTGCAGGGAGCCCAGCAGCCCTGCGCTCCGTGGGTGCGGAGCGAGTCAGACGGAGAGGACGCGCTCACTGTGCAGGGATGATGCTGATGGACAGATTAGCCTTCTTGAGAGGCATTACTGTGTGCTGGACAGCAAGGGCATGACCCACTGCACATTAACATGATTAGCAGATCAAAAATCCAGGCTGAAGTTAGGCAGCCGCTGTCCCTTGTATTTCAATGGAATTTGGCCACATAACTCTCCAGGGTCACTTCTGATCCTTGTTCCTTTTGATACACAATGCCTGCGAGCCATTTGCTTCCTTTATCTCTGCTCATACAGTTGGTATTGTGTCAGCAGCTATGCTCCCTTTGCAAGATCAGATTCTTTGCTGCACCCAGCAGAGTTGGAGATCTGGAATTTTGCTTACTCTTGTGGTACCTCGGGGTTGTTTTGCAGCATAAGATTTTCAAAAAGCCGGAGTTACACTTATTCATGTTTATGAGGGGGTACAAAGGAGCACAGAAACTGTCCATGTGACATTCTAGTGTCTATTCCTCAAGATTGTGTCAAATTCATTGGTTATGATGAAATTCCTATCTTTAATCCTGAGAAAAAATATGCTTGAATTATTTTTGAGCTCAAAAAGTTTTCATGACTGAGATGTACAGCAATTACTGGCTTTTTGCAGCAAAGCTGTAATTCTAGTAAGTCAGAATCTGTGTTTTTGATGTGGGGTTTTGGGGGATTTAGACCTGTTCCTGGAAAATCAAAACAAGAACAAAAACCTGGAGGCCATTTTTATTGCTCCTTTCTCTCCAGAAAAAAATACCTCGGTCTCCTCCCACCGCCTGAGCCTCTGAAGGACTTCAACCACAGTCAAAGCCAGAGAATATGTTGGTGATGTGCTTGTAACTGGGATTCCCTAGGATTAAGACACTGTTTTTCTACAAGTATTGGCCACTTCTCTCAGCTGTAGTTACTTACTGGAGCTTCACTGCTTTTAGAAGTACCTCTGTGCTGGTACTTCACAGGTGTCACCAAAAAAGTGGAGCTGTCTTTGGGCCTCCCAGCAAGTCCCCTGTGCTGGGGACTGCCTCTCTGCCTCTTGGGGCAGAGATCAGGCCCCAGCACATTCTGGTTAATGTACAGAAACATGGATTAAATGCTTCTTGCGTGGAATTGGAGAGCTGATAGGCTCGGTGTCCTTTCAAGTCTTGTGTTCCCCCTTGGTTTCATTTGTTCTGTGTGAAGTTCAGCAGGATGTTCCACTGGGACCCAGGTGACATGGCAGGGCACTTCTGTCACAGAAAACAAGCTCCTTTCCCCTTTTCCAAAAATTACTCCTCCAGGGTTTAGGTTTTCACAGAATGCAGTGATAAAAAAGCCTTGCACTGCACAATGGGGAGAAAAAAAGAAGGCAAAAATACTTCATCGTGGCTTAGCAGTGTCTAGAGCATTAGAAGAAAAAAAAAGGCAGTCTTTACGATGAAGGTAAAATGTTGGCAGCTTTTGATAGTTTGTAAGAACTCTTGGATAAATACTTCACAGTCTTTCAATTGAATTCCGGGCAGCTCTATGAATTCCTCTTGACGAGAGCATTTTATTTTCTTGTCGAGTCTATACCAAATCAAACCCAAGATGTGTTGGGATGCTGCCGTTCTGCTCTGTGTGACAGTCTCCAGACTCAACCTTTTCTCTCCTCCACTGCAGGCCGTGTACATGTTCTACGCACTGGCAATCGTCTGCGATGACTTCTTCGTCCCTTCGCTGGAAAAGATCTGCGAAGTAAGTGTGAGATGTTCCTTCCTCGTGTGCTGCTTTCACAGCAGTTCTGGAGAGCCTCAGGTGATAGTGAGGTGATGGCGTGTTTGCTGTTGTCCTGCAGTGCTGCTCGTGCTGCTGGTCTCGTTGCTCAGCACGACGTGTGTGCGTTGACTCAGCTCTGTGTTCTCCCTCGCAGGACAGGCTCTCCAGGTGCTCTGAGTGCTCACACTGTGGTGCTTGCTGCTGCCTCTCGTTGGTGTGTCTTTGCAGGAGTCTCTGCAGAAACACCAGGCCCTCGCCTTAGCTGACACAAACGAAAACCTCTGGTGATCTACCCCAGTAGAAATTGCAGATCTTGAACCTTGCCCTCGAAGTCATGACTGCCATACCTTCTGTTGTGTGGGTGTAAGTTGTAAAGCAGCAGGGACGGCTAGGTCAGCTGTAAAGAAGCTTGCAAATGCTTCCAGCAATTGCAAGGAGCTCTGTTTCTCTTTGGTGAGGTTGGGATGCCTAAATTTTAGAAGACAAGGAGTACATTTCAGCCTCAATCAGTTCAGGCAGCTGCAGAGCGAACACAGAGCGTGTGCCCAGAGTTACTGCGAGCCGTATCTGCTGTCAGTTCCAGGCAGTGAAATCTTTGTGTGTGGAAAATATGGTTTGGTCCTGGCAGTGAGAGGTCCGTGTCGTTTGTAGAAGATGCCTGCCCTTGTGCCTGGGAACGAGTGTCACCCGTCAGGGCGTGGGCTGTGCTGGCCCTGGGAGAGGTGTGGAAGTTGGCAGGACAAGTCATTTGTGCTGACAGCTCTGACGGAAGCTGTCTCTAGAACTAACCTGATATTTGTAGTTCAGCACCCTGCTCTGTGGGCCTTCTTTGCATCATCAAGGAAAAAAGTCCCCAGGAACTTCCACTGTTTTGGTGTTTAAGTATAGAGGTGACGAAAGGGGGGTAACAACAAGAGGCAGAAACTTCTGGCCTGCAAAGTTGCTGCACCCTCTGGGGCTGAATCTGGGGAACCCCACTGCAAGGTTCAGGAGAGGGAACATTAGTGTGGACATGGGGATAGGAGATGCTGGGGATGTAGGCATGCTGAGTTCTTCAACCTCCCCAGGCAAGTGAACCTCTCTGGAAAATGTGGCTCTAGAAGCTGGCTCAGGTCCCTGTAGAACCCGAGCTGAGTGAGCAGTGTCCAGGACAGGCTTGTGTTTTGGGATGCTGTTAGTATGCCCAAGGGCAAGCCAGCCACCCAGAGGGACAGAGGGAGACAGGAGATGGAGGGAGATTGTTATTTCTCTTGACTGAGCGCTCCTTAAGTACCACCCAGGAGTGTGTTTTAACTGAGCCTCACTCGTGGCCCAGAAGCCTGACCTGGGTCTGTGGGGCACTGGCTCCTGTTACAGTTCCACCAGGGGCTCTTGAGTGGCCATGGACAAACTCCATCGCTTCCCTGAACCTCTCTTTCCTGAACTGCTCAGTGGAAATGTTGTCCTTGACTGTGTTTCCAAATGACAACAGGAAACACTGTGCTTGGTGTTAACAGCTTCTGATTTCACCGGTGGTAAACTCCATAGTCACAAGCAGGGGACTCGCAGGCTGAAGAGGTCCCTCTTTTATGGTCATTAACTCTCTGCACATGCAGGATTTGTGTGTCTCCACCTGCCCAAACAGTTGGTTAAACAAGTGCCAGCCTTAGGGTGCCATTTGTTCTTCTGGCAAATTCTCAGGGGTGTTTGGGTTTGTACTGACATCTGATGTCTAAAAAGCAAACACCCTCCCCGTGTGATTTGCTGCAGTATTTGCAAGCCTCTGGGCCCTAGAAAGGCAGTTTTTGCTTGCCCAGATCTTTGCTTTTTGGTTATTTGTTGTCTTCTCACAACGATTCCTCATGTGCCTTAATGGTTCTGAACCATTCTGTCATCCAGCACCACCAACAAGATGATGAAAACAATTTTTATTCAGCCATGTGTAAAAGAGAAAGCTTAGCAATTGAACACCAGACCTGGAGTACTTGTATTGGGAAGTTACTGTCCAGGAGAAAGGTGCTGTGTCATTGGAGATTATCAAAATGGGTCATAGAAGTGGATCAGACTTTCACTGTTCTATTGCTCCTGCTTGATTCTCTCCTAGAAAGGTCTTTTCTCCCCCCACAGGTGATGTTTGGGGGCATTCAAATATTTTTACGTATTTTACGCACCAAGACTACAGGCCTCCTGCCTGAAGGCTTTTTTGGCCTTGAAGATCAAGCAGTAGTTATTCCAGGTCCACTCACAGTTTAGATGCTCTAATTCTAAAATCAATGTCCTTTTTCTGGCTTAGCTCCATCCAGTTAGGGAAGCAGCTGTTGAGTTGAACCAGCAAGCTATTGGCACTCCCAAATGTGTGTGTTGACATGAGAATTTGCTCCAGAGCACTCGCTGTGGTAGGCAGTCACATTCTGTGTTAGTTCAGATGTACTTACAACAAAACCCTGGTTTTATTTTGTTTTCTAAAGCAGTTTCTACTTGCACTTGCCCGGCTGCTCCATTCCTGGTGTTACAGAGCGTTTACACGACATCAGTGGCAAACATTTGTCTGCAAATACATTTTTGCCTCCTACACAGAGCTCTGTTTTCTGCTCCATGGTATCAGCTTAATCATCATGTGCACTTCAGTGGATTCTCTAGAAACTGTCCTCGAGGGGCACGTACTGTAGCTCTGAATTAAACCACCCCCCCCTCCCCAGGAAGCCAGCACAGCTTGGTTTCCTTGGCTGGTGGCTTTGCTTTAAAGAGGCACCGTGAGTTCCAGCAGCTATTGTAGGACAGCTGTCTTCCGTAGTTTCATAGAGCATCCTTCAGAAGAACCTGGCCTTTGGGGATCTGCTTCTGGTCCTGCGAGCTTCTTCCATGATAGTTTTAATCCTGTTTAAAATAATATTCCATAAAGCTGTGTTTAATCAGGTTCCACAAGCTTTTATAGCACTCCAGCAATGCAGTCACCCCAAGACACGCGGTCTTCTGCTTCAAAGGCATTCCTGGTGAGGGCACATCCCGTCCTTTCCCTTGTCCCCATAACTTATGTTACCTAGGTATGGTCAGTGGATAGAGTTACCCTCCCTTAGGTGCCAGGAATATCTGCTGTGGAATCTTCAGAAAAGGCTGCTGTGAGGGTTTCTGCACTGTTGGCTCCATGCAAAGGTACTTTGGCAAGGATGAAGCAGCAGAGGAGCCCTGAAGTGTTGCAGGGGAACGGGGATAGAGGGAGGTTTCCTGTGTCCTGCCAGGCTGCGGGGGGCTGCCTCAAAAGCCAGCTCTGCCAGGGACACTTCCAAGCACCCTGAGCTGCAATCCCCGTGCTCCTGGCTGCCTCTCCTGTGCTCCCACAGTGGCAGCCGCTGCCTCAGTGTAGTAACAGCTCAGGGGCGGTGGCCGTATGGCAGGAGCTGGTTGTTGCTCCTCTCCAACAGGGGAGGAGGGTGCCTTGTGGCATCTGCTGAGCAGCAGCTGGTGCAGATGGAGCAGTGGGAGTGCAGACAACACAGAGGGTGTAATTAACCAGGAAAGCTTCTGTGGAAGCAGCATATGCTGATGAAGTTTTCATAGAGCAGTGGGTCCTTTCCCTTCCAGAAGCCCCCGTTTTTTAGACAGGCCCTGGGTACTGCTGAGGGACAGGTACAGGAGCTAAGTGATGTAGGCCCAGGAGAAAGGGGGTAAGGAGAGGGTAAATGTCCAAGGCATAAGTAGTACCAGGGAAGGTGGCTGGGGGTGAACCAAGCCTGAGCCCCAGCCCTGCCCTTTACTGGCCAAAGGGCAGGAGATCAGATAAGGTGTGTGCTGCTGGGGTCATGGAGCAGACAGACCTGGGAGTGGTGAAGCTGCCTGCCTGTGGTGTGGAGTGCTGACCTTCCCCTCCTCTCTAGAGGTGTCACTGGCATAACCTGCCCTCTCTGCCGGGCCATGCTGACTTTGGTAGCCAATGTCTGTGGTGACTTTTGCCCTACGCTTAACCTTTGTTTACAGTAAACTTTACAGGTGTCCTCTCTCAGCAGGCAGTTTAACATGGGGAGTGGAATTCCCTCAGCTGCTCCATGTGGTAATCAGTGACTCTGTGTTTCTCTGCAGCGCTTGCATCTTAGCGAAGATGTGGCTGGGGCAACTTTCATGGCAGCAGGAAGCTCTGCTCCCGAGCTCTTCACATCTGTCATAGGTAAGGAGCCTGCTGCTGCTGCTTCCCAAAACCTGCACGTTTCCCTGGCTGTTTTCAGAGCCGAAATGGGATTGCTGCATGCCTGCAAGGTTTGTTAGAATGCCTCCTGGGCACACGTGGGACCAACTGTGGGGAGTCCTCACCAGGTGAAGTAACTCTGAGAGTGCCATTATCTCACAGCAGGGCTTGGATGTGGCCCTGCTGAGCCAGGACCAGTGGGCACCTCACTGGAGCTGCCCTACAGCCCAGGCTGCACCTACAGCCTTATCCTCTCCTGTCTGCTGTCCTACAGCAACAAGGTGGTCAGAGCATCACATTTCCAAAGCAACTCTGCGCTTCTGGGAAGTGTGATGAAGGGATTCAGCGGTGCCTAAGTATGCAAAACCCAGGAAACTCTCGTGGTGCTCCCACATGGAGCTGTGAGGGGAGGGGAACTGCAGGCAGCATTACAGAGTGAAGCTCAAGGGTGAAGTGTTCCTGCAGTTTGACTCACCCACATCTCTGCTGGTAGGGGATCATCAGGGCAGCAGCTGGGAGGGTACAGAGGGCTCTCCATCACCAAGCAGAATTAGTTCTCAGCTCAGATACTCTCTCTAGGAGACACTTGTCTTTCAGTCGTGGCTGCCAGATGCAGAGCGCAAGTTAATTGGCGCAAAGCTGTGTGCTCTGCAGAGAGGTCTGATTACACAAGCAAAGCCTTAACATTTGGGAACTTAAATGGGACCAAGCTGGGGTTGTCTTTCATTTAAGGGTAGCGCAGGGTGAAAATAAAACCAGGTTCCTTCAGGCGACTTGGAGAAGCCCTGATGGTCACCAGATCAGTCTCCTGCTGTGGTGTCACCCACCAGGTGCCGTGTGTCACTTGGCATATGAGTGCCTCTGTGTTTCTGAGAAAAGGATAAAGCTGGAAAAAACACCTAAACTGCACTGGCCAGATAAATACTGCTGGAACCTTAAAAGCAAGTGGTGAATTTAAACAGACTGACAGCTAGCAGGTAGAGGGAGTGTTATTTTTAGGCTGGCTTCCTAAGGAAAGGGTTTTGTGCAGCATCATGATGCATGTGTCTGTCAGTTCATCTCCCTCACCGTTATCCTCATTGGCCAGTTTTAACCAAATTTGACAGAAGAGCTCTGAAAAAAGCTTGTAACACAGCCCCATAACTCACCCTGAGAGGCATCACTCAGCTTGTGAGTAGCTGCAGTGGCCAGACAGCTCTGAATCATCTCCAGCTTCTACTGAAGCTTCATCCCTCCTGAAGCCTCTTGGGACGGGGATATGGGAAGGAGTAGAGTACTGGTCAGGGAATGTCTTACGGGAGAGAGTTTCCTGCAGATTTGTGTCCAGCCAGCTGCTCTCACGAGCTTGCAGTGTTTTATGGTGTGTATTGCCATAATGCTGGATCACAAGCCCAGGAAGTCAGCAACTTAGATGGGTCTGAGGTGCTTGGTTTCCCTCATACAATCCACCCAGGTCCCCTCAGAAAGCAAGTCTCTGCAGTTTGCACCATGAAATATGAGAAGGAGTGGCAGAACTGGTACCTGCCTTTGGATTCACTAATGGGGTGTGAGGTCTGCAATTTTATGTGAAAAATATCTGCTCTTTCCCATTTACACGGCTTCTCTTGAACTTATTTTTCAGGTGTTTTTATCACAAAAGGAGATGTAGGCGTTGGAACCATCGTGGGCTCTGCTGTATTCAACATCCTCTGTATTATTGGTGTGTGTGGGCTTTTTGCAGGGCAGGTAAGAGCATTTAATGAGTCCTTACAGTTCTTGCTTCACCCTGTGCCTTGGCTGTACTGCAAAATCAGATGCCAGGTTCACAACCTTGCAACAAATTTCTGTGGCTTTGTTGTTTTTAATAGGGCCCGGCGCTGTTCCTCCCACTTTTTTGAAATGAAAAACAGAGCAGCCAAACGTCAGCTCGGGCATTTTGAGCTGCCCAGGATGATGCGTGGGTGGGCAGAGGAGTAAACGCTGGTTGTTTGCTCCCGGTGTAGTTTGCGACTGTTCTCCAGTGTGTCAAACCACTTATGACAACACAAGCTATTCATCTGAAATTAAAGCAATTAGGCTGTGAGATCCGAGCTGCTGTCTGAATTGCAGACATGATTGACTGTATAATTAAATACCTGAATCTGCATTTACCTTCGCACTTGCCAACATGCCAGGTATTTTTACAACCTCGTAAATGTTCTTTGACGTGCTACTGTGCAGAATTACTTGTAAAGAGGAGAAGCAGGGTCATGTTCCCAACACAGGGTAGTGGAAGAAGAACTGAGGAGAAGGGACCTCGTTCAGTCTGGGAAGGCATGCGGAGAGAGGGGGCTTTCCTTGTGATCCAGCTCTGTTTCCATTAGCAGTGAACTTTTACAGGCTGACAGTGAACATTTTCAGTGTGAGGAGGCCTCAGGATAAGGTCACAGCAGCTCCTCTGAACCACCCACGTGTCCCCATTTGCACGGAACACGCAGCTGCAGATGCTCCAGGTGTCAGTGGTTCTGCTGCAGCTCTGTACGAGGAAAACCCAGTTCACTGAGGTAAATTTTTAATGACCGAAGCCTTCCCAGGGCATGAGGCTCTGTTCCCCAGAGGTGTTCTCCTGTCATCAATAGGACTTCCTTCTCAGGTTGCTGTTTCCATGCAAATGAAGGTGATTAACTGTCTAGCATGATGGTAGAGGAGCCAATTCTGATTTTGACTCTCCACAGTATTGACTGGATGCCTCAAACCTGCTGAAAAAATGGCTACAAACCACAGCTTCTGGTGGAAAAAGGCCTGCTAGATAGAGTTTGGGGCTTGACAGAGAATGTCAGTCTTCTCAAGAGGCCTTTTACAGGTGGGAGATCTTTGTTTCGGAAGGATATAACACAGCCAAAATGCTCTTGTAAACACCTTCAGCCTTCTAGCCGTGGTAGCTTTCAGAAGTTAAAGTCGTCCTCAGTGTAGTCTGTGAGTCTCTTTCAGGCCAAGAGTTGAGATTTGGACTGCTTTGCCCCATCTTTGTTTTCCTTGACTCTGCTGGTGGTTTGTGTGTGGTTTTGTCAAGTCACGTACCCTCCTTTTGCTGCAGTTTAACCCTCAGAGGGTGGGTGAGCACTGGAATGGCTGGCGTCACCATGTGGAATTGTGATTTTGAGTGAGCAAAAAAGAAACCTCAGTGTCAATAATTCCGATGTTTTAGATAAAGCTCTGGATCGATTCATGCTTTTCATTGTTTCCCACTCCCAGCCTTTCACCAAAAAGTCATTCCCTTTTAGTGGCATGATTCATCATTTGTTTTGTGTAAGTATGAATAGGAATTGGTTTTATTATCAACAATGTCTCTACAGAGGCACTCACATAGGTCGTGAATTTGGTTTTTGGTGAGATTTCTGTTCTGCTGGGGACCTGGATCTCCGTATTTAGTTGCCAGGCGAGCCTGGGGGCTGGCTGTTGGTCAGAGCTGCTTGCTGTGCTCCAGGGGCTTTTCCTGGGCTCAGACCTGTGGAGTGAGCAGCTGGAGCCCTCAGATTTTCAGATGTATTGCCTGCGGGCTGGGAATCCCAGAGCTCAGACCTGCAGGGACCTTCTGCTGCATTTCCAGCAGCACTCTTTTAGAAAGCCTTCTTTTGGTTTGGTTTGGTTTTGTTTTTTGGTTTTTTGTGGGTTTTTTTGACTGGTAAACAGTTGAATTGTAAAATACTGACCAGCTCTCTCCAGGATATGTTTTATTTTTAAATCGGGTTGTAGTTTTTATGTGCCTGTGTTGAATGTATTGTCCTTTGGCTTAAGAAAATACTGGGTTTGGTTATGTGCACCTTGTTAGGAAAAAGAAACAAATGCACAGCCCCAAAAAGCTGGTATGCATTTGCTTGAGCACCAGCCCTAATTGTTTATTCTTCCAAGCCTTTCACTGGCTGTACGTGCAAGCTTTTCAGAATAAATCAGAATAAGCGTCTCACTGCTGGAACCAGGAGAAGGGAAGCGTGCCCACGCCCTCCGTACGACACTGCACACCTAAAAAAGGCATTAAGAGAGCACTGTGAGGGTTGGAAGTCAAACACTGCAAAGTTAGAAAATAGCAGTGTTAGGGTTCCCTGTGCACCGTTAATTTGCCCCCCTGGTGCGTGTGCATTATTATCCAGGCTTTAATTACAGGGTCCCTTGCCGGGTTCTCCAACGGGCTCCCTGCCTCCCTCTGCACACAGAATGGACTTTGCTCACTTAATGAGCAGCTATTCAGGATTTTGTTTTCTCTTATTGTTCACTCTGTGCCCTTCTGCCTTATTTACCAGGGTCTATTCAAGCCCTGTTCCAGAGGCAGAATTATTAATTTCCTCTTGAACTTCTGCCGATCTCATCACTATTGTATCCGAGCAGTTGATGAGCAGTTAATTAATTTTCCCCAAACCTCTGTGAGACGAAGTGATGTTTTAAAGATGGGGAAACAAAGCACGGAGAGATGAAATAAAAAAGAATAACTTGTCGTTTTAGGGGCCAATTAGAGCTGGCACAGGCCTGCTCTTTGCTCTGGTGCATAGCATTCTCTGGCATGCTCGTGGGTCCTGGCTCCAGGTGCTGTTCCACGGGGGTTTCCTTGTTGGACTGGCCTTGGTCTGAGCCACCATGTCAGTCTCCACACAGCCCAGCTCACCTTGGGAACATTCAGCTCCTTTAGCCATATGAGCCCCTCTTCTCCTCACTCCCACTCATGGTCCACCTTCCCCAGGGCACCACACAGAATGCCCCTGTCCTGAGCCCTGCCCTCATCCCCAGGGCTCTTCTTGTCTGGAACCAAGCAAGTGACTTAACTGCATCTCCTAACATTTTGTGGTTGCTTTTGCCAGTGTGATGGTGCTCCTTCTAGTCACTCCCCCTCCGTCTTTTGAGGCTTGATAGAAAAGGTTTCAGCAGATTCTTCCCCTGCCTGGGTCATGTATCCACCCATAGCTGTCTTTTGAGCACCCAGCTTTCTTCCAGCAGTATTGATCCTTTCTCCTCTCCCCACTGCTCCGCTCTGTGTCTCCTTGGCTGGACTTCTCCTGGCTAATGCTACCCATGCCAGGGAGGCACCTTTCGAGGTACAGGAATCTGCTCTGGAGCCAGAGAAATTATATTTTCCGCTGTTTTCGTCTCCTCTAGAGATTTTGGGCTGGAGGGATTCAAAAAGTGACAGTGGATGCAGGCTGCCCGTGTGTTTGATGGCCAAATGAGAACCCTCCACTGAAGGCTGGATTTTCTAAACTAGCCTCCATGCTCTGAAAATCAGAGCTTTCAAATATACCTTAATCTGGGCCTCTGCAGAAGCAGAACTTCTTCATGTCTGGTGTGTGTTGAGGTGTCTGACCAAGGCATGTTTGGAGAGAGAGCTCAAGTTGTCCCCGTGGATGGTGAATGCAGGCCATGTGCCTGTGGCAGTGAGCCTTAGAAGCTCTTCCTGCTTTCTTCTTGCAGCCTGTTGAAATATTCTGCATAGCACACGCATCCAGGCAGCAGATGCGATTTTTAAGCTGTAGATGAAAATATGTTAGGAGCTGTCCTCGTTCCCCCCCTGCCTGTGCAGTGCAGGTTGGATGTGTCTGCAGCTGTTTCCTCCTGTGTCCATGCACCTGGGACACCAGCACGTCTCCTTGCAGGTAGGCAGCTGCTAAGGCACGTGACCCAAATGTTGTTTTTTAGCTGCCATGTCTGCTTTGCTTCCTTCCGGCAAAGGGGCAACGAGGAGGCAAGAGAACACTGAGGGAGAATGAAATGGCAACAGATGCAGCCCTTCAGACAGCAGTCCAGCAGCATTCACGGGGACACATGCTGGATCGCAGCGAGGAGGCTGCTGTCTGCTCTGTGATGGATTGTATCGGGCTTTTTCCATGCTTGCAAGCCAGCTGTGCATGGGGAGCTTGACCTTAGCCTGGGGTCCCCTTCAGGCCTTGGTCGCTCTGTCCTGTCTTCTCTCACGCTCATGTTTGTGCTGCACAAGCTCTCCCCTCCTTCCCCTGCCCTCTCACCGTCCTTGGCGGCAAGGACACGGCATTCTCGGAAGCGGTCCTTGCTTAATTCAGCTCTCATTCAAGCCAGCACAAGCAGAGTTTGTTCGGTTTTGGACATTCCCCCATCCAGATTCGTCTTGTTTTTGCAGCTCTGCTGCTCTTTCCTCGCCATCCTGTCCCCCTCTGTCCTCTCCCAGCACTGACCCACAGCCTTTTGCAGCGTTGCAGAGGAGGAGGGAGGGTGAGAAGTGCCTCAGTGAGAGCAGTATAACCATGAGTTGCAAGTCGCTCCAACATTATCCTGTAATTTAGAATGTGCATGGCTCGATTTCTAAATTAGTGTTTCACTACTGTGTTTGTCAGTTGAGTCCAAGTTTCTCTATTTTACCTTTTCCCAGACATAGACAGGTTTCTCTGGGTGGAGCAGGGGACCAGGGTTGTGTCACAGATGTTCTTCCAGTTATTTGTTCTGTCAAGGGATCAGGTTGGTGACGAGGCATCGTTCCTCAATATACTGGAGCAGAAAAGGACTGACTGTCTGACCTGCCTCCTTCTGTTCTAGGGGGATTCTTTTACCTCAGGAAGAAAACTAAATTCAGCAGGCTCTCCTCTGCCCAGGTCACAGAACACTTGTGCCAGCCGAGGCACCTCTCGGAATTATCAGCTGCTGTGGGTTATGTCAGTGGAAAATAGGCCTGAGAAATAGTGTTAGGCATAGTGACAAGGACTTTAAACAGAGCTTAATAATTTGGTAGAACGTTTCTTAATGAAGCAACTGGGACTTCTGTAATCTGTTTTACCCCACTTCTGCCATTCAGACAGCTTGCATGCCTCTTAATCTTTTAAGCTTTAATTTTACTCACAACTCAGACTGCAGTCATTACTGACTTTTGGTTTTACGATTGCATTCATGAGCTTCACTTTCTTCTCCTAGACTGTGGAGGAGTTTTAAAAGGGGAGAGTTGGAATGCTGTTGCTTTTTTTCTTCATTGGTCTGTGACCATCGGTGGAAAACATGTAAAACTCTTGGGAAGTAGTTTAAGGAGAGCTTAATGCCAGCTGTTGGGACCATTCACTGCTCTCACAGCCCAAGGCACGTTGGGGTTTGGTGCTGGCAGCATTTTATAGTGACCGTGAGCCTGATCTTTCACTGCCAGGGGTGTGTAGCAGACATGGGACAGACTAGTAAGTCAGACTGGAGTAGTGCCAGAAGCCAAGGCTGTGGTCCTTGGGTACCTGGAGCTGCTGGCATGGCCGTGCTGTGTGAAACCCCAGGTACACAGAGAGCCGAGGGAGGATGCTGGCAGTGCCACTCCCGCTGTCCTATGGAACATCACGCGAATCTGTAAGGTGCTGAGACTGCAGCTGGGGCAGAGAGGTGTGGATGGAGTTTCAGGATAGAGAGGCACCACTAATTCAGAGATGCTGCCCAAGGCAATCAGAAGAGTTGCAAAAGGATTCCTATCAGCATCAAACCAAGGCCACTTCCTAATTGCCACAGAACAGCATCACCATTTGAGGTTAAGTTTTCTCTGTCAAAATTTACACACAGATCAATACTGTGGATGTACCCTTTGTAGGATTTTTTCTCAAATCGTTGATAGTGTAAAAGCAAGGGAAATCACAAAATCTGTTTTTTATTTCTGACAAGGACTGGCCAGTCTGAAGAGACTGGGAGATGTTTACTCTATGCACGCCTTCCTGTCTACAGCTATCCTTGAATTCTGCTGTGGATCTTGTGGTGCAGCAGAGGCCTTGGGGTCCTGCTGCCTCAGCTCTGTGGGAATCTGAGCTAAAGAGACGCGCTGGTCCAAATAACTCACGGATGATTATGACTACCAGTTGAGCAGGGAAATATTTTTGGCTTTGTCCTGAGGTTTGGAGAGTGTCCACTGTTTCCATTCTGAGAATGTCACAGAGACAGATTGCTGCGGCAGTGATGAAAATATCAAGAGAGGCTTAAAAAAGCAAATATTCTTGGGGAAGTAATGAGGATAGATGGAGTTGGTGCTCAGTGTACAGACCGGGAGCCAGAGTGACAACTGAGCTTTGCAGAGAATGGCAAGCCAGAGGTAAAATTAGGGGGCTGGTAATTGGAAGGAGGCTTTCATCACAGCAGGTCCCTTAGATCATGGCTGCTTTAACTGTCTGAGAGAGATGGATATTTTAAGGCCTGGATTTTTCTTTGGCCTGACCCGTGTTTGGTGCTTTGCTGAAGCTGGGGGAGTGGTGGTGACTATTGGTCAAAGCCTCAAGCAAACCCTAACACTGCATCATGGGACCCTCGGGTCTTTGGCCAACATTATGGTCTGGAGACTGAGCTGGATGCTAGTAGTGTCCTGGGATATTTGGACATCACCATGGGGTTTAGAGGGAGAGTCGCTCGGTCCAGCACATCCTGCTGTGCCGTCAGCAGTCCCAGCACAGGGGCCTCTGGCTGATGCTGGCTGCCTGCTGGCTCTCCTGGGGCTCTGCACAGGCAGCAGTGGCTTTCCATGCAGGAATCTGTCTAAAATATCTGCTGTGCCAGAGATGTTCAGTGTCCCAGGAGGGGGTGTAGGACCAGGATTCCTACTGTGCTGGGATACGGCGCCTCTGAGATCCTGTTGGACCAGTTTGGCTGATTCTCTGTCTGAATAATGGATGTGTCCAAGTGCCACCAGGAACCCACCACCCTCCAAACCATACCAAGTCCTGCGTGTCGCCCAGGAAAGGTGCAGAGGCTCTGCAATGGCTTCTTGCTGACAGCCACAGATGGACCTACAGCCTAATTTAATGTAAAGATCAATACAAGCAAGGCACTGTCATACTCTCACATTAATTTGTAATGCTTCACTGATACCATGAGCAATGAGAGTGAGTAGGCAGGTGGCCAGGTCCTTGGAATTAGCTGAGCTGAGCAAGGAGTTCTTAAAATAATCAGCTGCAAAGTTTGAAGGCAGAGCTTGTGCCCTGTCTAGGGAAACAGAAAAGCTGTGAGAGACTGGTCTCTCTCAGGGCTATCCTGAAACATTGGGCCCTGACAGGTTCTCCAAAGGCAGCCAGGGATGTTTGGCTTTTCAGGGATGGAAGGCAGTGTGAGCCCAGCAGGCAGTCTTTAAACAAGTCCTGATTGTGTTTCTCCTGGTGTTAGGTTTGGAGAGGTGAGGGAGCGGGATCCCCACAGCACCTGGGAGCTGTGCATGGGCTGTGTCGGGGTGGGTGAGCAGCACAACGCGTGCGTGTCCCGGGGCTTCTCCCATCCTCACTCTCCTCAGCGTGGCTCACATACTTCAGCTGATGGGCTCTGCTGTGGCTCATCTCTGAGTAGATGTGACACTTGGGGACATGGGCCAGCGGTTGCCTTGGCGGTGCTGGGGGAGCATTTGGGCTCAGTGAGCTTTGAGGGCTTTTCCTGCCTGAACAGTTCTGTGACTCTTCAAACCACTGCTGGGTTTTATCTTCCCATCCTCTTCAGGGATGAGAGCTGATACCTGAGGTAGAGCACTTTTTATTTTTGTATAATTCTAAATGCATAGGACATGGATTAACTGCAAACTATGGCCAGCCTGATTCCTGGAAAATCTATCCCAGATCTCCACCTGAGTTCACTGCTTCCTGTAACAGTGGCCAACAGTTGGTCGTTTCTCTTGCTTTGGCATGAGATCCTGCTGTGTTATCATGGGGCTGATTTGAAATTTTGAAATTTGAAATTTGAATTGAGGGTTTGCTGAATGGAAGGGTCAGGAGCACAGCCCCTTCTGGGCAGGCTTCACAGGGCCCCTCCTGGGCTCCGAGGGCAGCTCCTGCAAACCAGGAGCAGCGTGCGAGGAGGTTCCACCGCACATCTGGCTGCAGCTGCTCCAGAGGGCTGACACAGTGCCCTGCTGGCCAGCTCTTGTGGGTCAGGGGCTTGCAAGGGATCACAGAGAGCAGCAGCTTTGTCAGGCTGCACAGACGAGTGCTCGAAAGCCAGATCCCAGCATCTGCTAGGGTGGTGTGAGAGCTTCCCTAATCACTTCTGTGCAGTCCACATCAAAGAGGGGCAGCATGAGGTCTGACCCAGATTTCTCTGCTTCTGGATGCCTTTTGACATCCAGTGGTGGATTCACTGCTGGCATGTCTCTGCTGACTTCCATAGACTCTTTAGGCTAATCACTGCAGGGATTGTCTTTAATCTTTTGACACCCTCGTCCGAGCATTCCTGCCTCTCCACATTAGCAAATCAGGTTATTAGCTCTTAATACCTAAAAATCTAGACCTTCTGTGCCAGAGGGTAACAGAGAAACAAGATTAGGGAGATTGCTTCCAAAGCCTAGTATTTCCTAGCAGTGTTAGTAGCTGATCACAGCTCAAGAATGTCAAGCAAAGAACAGGCCATGCGATGAGGAAAACCCCCGAAACAATTCAGAGTGGAGAAAGATCCCTGAAGAACAATGGATGTGATTACATGCTTCCCCTGGAAGTTTAGCAGCCAGAATGCTCAGGAGTGCACACACCTCTGGACTCCTGCAGCAGGAGCACAGACATCCTTGCCAGGGGAGCAGCAGCCCTGTTCTGCCACATGTGCTTCATCTCGGGCCCATTGCCACCATGGGCAGTGCAGGCTGGAAAACAGCCAGCTGGATGGCCTCTGGTGATGGATATCTTCTGGATGGGAGAAGAGCTTCTATGCTGCTAGGAGCAGAAAAACAGTTTGGAAGAGCAGAAGAGAGAAGGGTCAGTTTTACGGAGGATAAATGGCGAAGTCCTAAGATGAGGCATGGGGCATATTGCCACTGAGCTCCTGGGTGCCCTGAGCCAACTTCAGTGCTACAGGCAGCAGATGCCAGTGTCTGATCTTAGGGGATTTTCCCTTTGGTGGCTCATCTCCGCATGTGCTAGATGGAGGAAATTGTGTGTGCTGCATGGGGCCACGGCTTCAGGAGTTGCAAAGCTCAGAAATCAAGCTAGAACTAAGAAAATCATTATTCTTCTGCTCTTCAGCCCTTCAGAAAGGGAAGTAAGCATTCTGAGTAGTAAGTGTTACGTGTAGGAGTTGGCAGGTGACACCCCTTAGACCAGGGACAGAGGTTACGAGACAGAGCTTGTTCCTGTCAGGGCTGTCATTTGCTTCAGAAATGTGACTGCTGTGTCCAGAGCTGAAGTTTACAGCTATGAAATTCCCAACATCCATGCTGAGCAAAGTGCAGAGGACCTTATGCAGCATCCTGAAAGCTGAGTGGAATAATGTCTAAATGTTCTGTAAACTTTCTTTCAACATTTGCTCTATCAGAATGAAGGGGCACACTGATGTAAGATGTGAGATTTAATTGAGGATCTCCGAATAGAATTATGAACCCAACTCCATGTTTCTGCATTTGGAAATTTCCATCAGAAAGCATCTCCATTCATCTGTCTCTGTGCGCCTTGAAATATCTTGTCAGCTGGTTTAACTCTGGTTTGACCCAAGGGCTTTAAAGGCCTGCTTTTTTATTCCAGGTAGGAGTTTCTAAAATGTAAGTGGTTGCATAAAGAGACTTTACACTGGGCATAAATTACATCCATTTTTTAAAAAGCCATACTACTAAGAGACTGTAGAGATTTTTTTTTAGGTATAACGGTCAGTATCTTTTTACAGCATTTGTTTTGCTTATAGTTTTGGAAAATTCCAATATAGTAAGAGTTAATACGAAGAGAAATTTGGGAAATTATTTTTGCTAACACTGAAACAGAACTGAAAATGAAGTTACTGTTCATGTGACTGAATTCATGCATAAGCATGAATGGAGGGTATGGTCAGAAAATTCATGTATTATGTTCAGATCCAAATAAGTGTAAATGAACCATCTCCAATCTTCCTCCTTCAGCTTTACACTTTCGAAGGATGTGACCCAGAGTGCTTGAATGCAGTCCAGAAATGGCAAATACAGATTTGAGGAGAAGCTTCTACTGAGGGAACCTACTAGAGCTGCAAAAAGTAGACTCATAGTGAAGGTGTTACCACCACATGACTGCTTTTAATCGGCCCTTTTGAATACTATTAATGAACTTAAAGATGAACTCATTCACTGGTATTTTTTTCTTCTAAGATCTGAATTACCAGATTGCTCATGCAGCCTGCGGTGAGAATTCTTCCTCATTTCTGTGGCTTTGGAAGGTGTCAAGTGACGTGAACTGCACAATAATCCCTTTTTATTCTCCATTGCATATAATAAAAAATTCCCAGAGTGACAGGCTGAACCTGGGCTCACGCTGCCGTCGTGGCAGGTGTTGTGGCAAGAGCCTGGCTGACATCCTCTCTTTGCCTCTTTTCCCAGGTTGTTGCACTGTCGTCGTGGAGTCTCCTGAGAGATTCAATCTACTACACGCTGTCTGTTGTTGCACTCATCGTGGTAAGTCTTTGAAGGTTCTTCATCTGTGGGAGCCCATGTCTACTGCCACCTGTAAAGGGAACCTGCCATGGAATCTCAGTCTTGTAGCTAAGATCCCAGCTCCAGCACTCAAGGGGATTTCTGCTTGTGGAAAACTGCTTGTGGTCTGCCTGGTTCTGCTGGGAAGCTTGGCCCGAGGGCAGGAGATGGAGGATGAGCCCAGAGGGATGGTTGGGGTAGGCTGTGGTGGCCCAGTGCAGACATGGGGTGCAGAGCTGAACCCATGTTCTGAGCCCCTGTGAGTTCTCAGCCCTGCAGTGGATGGATGGATGGATGGATGGATGGATGGATGGATGGATGGATGGATGGATGGATGGATTGGGGTGCTCTCCTGGCAGTGACCTTCATGACTTCCTACAAAACATGCAACTAACCTGTAAGGAGGCAGCATTGATGCCCACAGGAGAGAGGTCTTGAACAACTCCTACAAAACATTATGGTTAGTTTTTCCACAGATAGCAGGGGCAGTGCATACTAACAGAAAGTCCTCAAAGACTTCACTTTCAGCAGCTCTTAGTGCTGGGACTATCCCAGTGTTCATCAGGTTCAGAAAATGCTCCAAATCTCTCAGAATTGGGCTATTCAGTGAAAAAATGTGTGCACAAGTTTTAGCTAAAGACACTGCTATCAGTTTAGCGTTACCTTTGCAACCAATACCGAACAATGCCAGGAAATGTAAAAATTGAATTTTCAGGTAACTGTTGCTTTTCTTTCTTCTCGCCCCCAGCCTAGCCTAGTACCCTAGATTCCCTAAGAAAGGGAGAGCGATTTTGTGAGGTTAACTTCCATATGTCTGCAAGGAGGGTACTTAAGGAGTCAGAAGAGGGTCACTTGCATTTCTGCAGTCTGGGTTACTTTGGTTAGTGTGTTTCAACAGTGGGTTTTGGTTTGTTTCCTCCTGCACATGCCTGTGTTTCCAGACACGCTCCGTAGGTGCAGAGGCCTTCATCTGCCCCGTCCTAAACAGAGGATCTTTCTCGACGTGTTAGTACTTTTATTCTCCATACTGCAAGGCCAGGTACCTTTGTACCTGGTGAAAAATAACTTTTCTACATAATTATTAGCAATGAGCTGCAAAACAAAAAAACTTTGATTTTTGCTTTGACAGCTTGACAGTAATCGCTTACCAAAAAGTGTTGCTGAACAACAAACAGAGACACACGTCCTAATTGTAGTGAATTCCACTGCAGAAGCTTAAAGACTTCCAGCGGGCATTCTCTTAGTTCACTCCACAGGAAGCACAGATGTGGGCATCTGCCTGGCACATAGCCTCCTGGTGCTTGGATTGGGCATGTCATTTATTGCATGGAGGCAGACAAGTTGAAAATCTGGTTGAAACTCTGAAAGTTGGAACTCTGTCATCAGTTTTAAATTCTTTAAGCAAGCCGGGTTTTTTTCATGGCTGGTTCATCCCTGTGGTAGTCAGCTGCATCAGGATGTGGAGAAGAATTCTCTACTGTTTTGTGTCCGGTGCACCCCTGAAATTCCTTTCTGCATGTTCTGTGTCATAAGAAAGTTGTATGGCTTGCAGAACAGACATCTCTGTTACCCCCTAAGACTTTTCTCCTATACTTTATTTCTGAATAAGCTGTTCTTCCTTATTACAGAACTGCAGGAGTCCTTTTCTTTTAGGAGTGTACCCCATAATACCAGGATGCAGTTATTTTTTCCCTAAGCTTTGAGTTAGCTTCTCCCCAGCTGCATGCCCACTCTTCTGCTCATCAGTGGTGGACTTCAAGGCCCTCCAGGCAGCCAGGGTAGCAGGATGGTGCAACTCCAGGCATTAGAGGAGGCTCAAAGGCATTGCCAGAGCTCCTATTCCCATTTTACAGCCCTGCCTGGATAATTTGGGTTGGGTGAGGTGGAGTGCATCCCACGTCTTTCGATGTTACTCCATAACAATCATTTCAAATGACTTAAACACCTGTTAGGGAAAACCAGAGAAAGATGGGAGGAAGGGAAAATACTTTTAAGTGGTTAAAGGCTTAGCTTCCCTCTAGCTGAGGTACAGACCCTTTTGTATGCAATATTGCTCCCCTGTTGATAGCACATGAGAATTTCTCCTTTCAGAATCAAACACTGCTTCAGTCTAAAAAGTTTCTCCTTCCCTCCACTCACCCAGGAATTCCTGGCTTCCCAGTGTCTCTAATTTTTCCTGTCCTTTTAAGACAGAATCCAGTTGAGGTGGCAGGACATTGTTGCTCAGATTCTGACTCTCCAGGTCTCCGTGGCTCAGCTGGGAGATGAGCCACAGGCTCCATGCAGAGCGCAGTGTAACCTGTCTGTGGTTCCCCCTTTTTTAGATTTATGTGCTCCTTTTAGAAGACACTTCAGTGCTTTGTATCCAGGGGTAATTTTCCATATGAGGGCATTGAGACTTCTCTGCAGCTGGAGTAGAGTCATCAATCTTGAAGAATTATATTGTTTGTAGAAGTTTGTTCTCGTGGTGTTTTAAACAGCAGCCACTGGTGCTGTGTTAAAAGTTGCCCTCCACTGGTATCTTTAGTAATCATAAACACACCTGAGGGGAAATAAATGTATTCCTTCCAATGCTGAGGTACAGCAACTTTAAAAGGCTTGATACTGTGCTGGATAAATCAATATGATTTTGTCTCCATTTGCACTAGAACAGGAAGTACAATGCTGTTGTAAGAAATAGAGCGGTATAGACTCACCTGTTTGCTGCTCCAGGCCATTTGATGAGAGAGAGTGAACTCTAAACCACAGAGGTTAGAAGTGGATAAACCACATTTACCATAGTTAATTCATCTTGATTCAGCCCTATGAACTTTTTTTGTTAAACTTTATTATGTTACAATGCTACCTTGTCTTCTTGTAGAGCTTGGCAAAACTTACTCCTTATTCTCTTGAGAGGAAAAAGATGCCTGTGTATCTTAACTTGAAGGGACATGGTCAGAGTCATTAGTGGCAAAACTGAGATGGGTGCTATATTTAGTTACAAAAGTCAGTGCACGTGCGTTCATGTTCCATCACACCAAACCATCGTAACCTAAAACAGGCCTTGTCAGACTGGATCACGGTGATTGGGAACTGTAATTTACGATGTTTGGTGGTCATGTGTTCTTCCAGTCTCCAGTGTAACTAACTCCTGCCTCCTGCCGGCTGTCACACGGCAATTGCTGTTTACAGCTCCATGGCCAAGGGGAAGTGGTCACTGTGCTTTCAGGGCCCCGTTCCTTTTCTCTCCTGTTTGCCTGGGGCACAGCCGTGGATCTGCAATCCCTGATGCGGGCACGGCATTTCCCTGCTGGTGCTTTGGAAGGAAGGGCCAGATGGACAGCGCGACCGCAGCTCCAGCCTGCCGCGGAGGCAGCGGCACCGCGGGGCCCCTCGGCGGCCATCCCGCTGCCCTGGGGGGACAGCCGGCGGCACGGGGGGCAGCGGGGCCGGCGGAGCACGGCGAGGGGCAGGGGCTGGTCCCGGAGCACGGCGAGGGGCAGGGGCTGGTCCCGGAGCACGGCAGCCACCTGCCGGTGCAGGCCCTCAGGCACGGCTGGTGCGAGCCTTCAGCCATTGCCAGTGCAGCTCTTCAGCCTCTGCCGGTGCGGGCCCTTCCCTCACCCCTCGCCATGGTGCTGCTGCTTCCCTCATAGCCCTCACCATTGCTCTGCTTCTCCCTTGACACCCCAAATCCAGGTGCTGGTCCTTCCTTCACGCACCTTCCCTCACACCCCTCGCCATGGCGCTGGTTCTTCCCTCACACACCTTTGCCATGGCGCTGGTCCTTCCCTCACGCGCCTTCCCTCATGCCCCTCGCCATGTCGCTGGTCCTTCCCTCAGGGAGGACACACATTCCTTGTCCAAGGAGGCTTCGTGGCACAGCTGGGGAAGCCACAGTGCCCGTCCATCAGCAGTTGTGCCAGAGGGACTGTCACAGCAGCCACAGCCAGCTGGGTGGTGGCTGCCCTGAGCTGATGGGAGCTGTAGCAGCCTGGGCCCAGCAGGACGCAGCAGCAGCTGCGGAGCTCGCTGTGGATCCGCTGGTGGTCACTCGGTGTCCGGCCAGGAGCTGGAGGGGAGGAGGCAGTGTCCAGTGAGACAGCCGAGTAGGTCTGAGGGATGCAGCCCCACCTCTGGCTCACGGCTGCTTTGCCTCTAACTCCTGCAATAACCCTGGTTAACACAAGGATCCAGTGGCGTTTGGGAAGGAGTACCTGCTTGCTTTGACTAGGTGAGAGAAACTAAGGATTGAGAAGTTCAAAGACTGGGCAGGACGGCAGTGCCAGAACACACCCAAGCTTAATGCCATTGCCATGAGCCCTGGCTTGCTTTACTCTGTCCCCTGCTTCAGGTGATGAGCTGTTTCCAATTGTGGTTTTGTGTATAACATGCTATTTTAAAATCTTTTCTCCGCAGTTTATTTATGATGAAAGAGTTTCCTGGTAAGTGAATCCCTTTCTCTTCTTTTTTTTTTCTGGTTATACCACAAAAGCTGCTATAATTAGCGTTTATGAGGAGAGAAGGAGAAAGCTAAAAATTTCTGCAGGGCAGATATTTACTGCTGTGTGAGAAACATCAGCTCAAGACAAGCTGGAATAACTAATTTTTTGAGCTAGAGAAGAAAGCCCAGGAGAGTGTGGCTCAGACTATTCCTGGTACAGCGGCAGCAGTCGTGCCCCCTGCATGCCCTGCAGCAGCAGAGCTTTGTGTGTGCTGGAAGGGGACACCCAAGCAGTCATAGATAAGTGTATATTTGGATTTTTCATAATTTAGTGAATGGCCACTTTAAAGAACTAAAATAAAAATTAAAATATTCCTATTGATGTGCTTAAGTGCAGTGCAGTTGGTGTGGTGGTCTAGGAGGGCTTCAGACACTTTTCAGTTGCTTAGGTCTCCTGGTTTTGTTTCCAGCACGTCCCAGAGCTGGAGGTGACAGTGGAGGTGACAGCATTGGCTTTGGGGTCACTCTCAGCTGGTGTCATTCGGATTACAAGCACTAGGGAGCGTCAGGCTGCTTAGGCTGGCATTTTCTCTCAGTGGCTCTTGTCCATTTCAGAGGCAGGTTTCAAACTCCCACTCTTGCAATGGCCTGGCTTTCTTTGTTGATTTTTTATGTGGTTTTTTCACTGAAATTCACCCGAGGGCCAGTTGTATTTAACTGTGCTCTTGTTAAAAAAAAAACAAACAAAAAAAAAAAAAAAAAAAAAAAAAAAAAAAAAAAAACAAAAAAAAAAACAAAACCAAAAAAAAAACAAAAAAAAAAAACCCACAACGAAGAAGCTGAGAGTTGAATCTTCAGAAGCTGGGAATGAGACATTGATATAGTTGGTGCAGTATCTCAAAATCCTTGTGGAAAAAAAGTTCCATGAGTTTTAGCATATAGTAGTTTGATAATGGATGATTTCCACAAGGACTAGCAGTTTGCCATAGGGAACTGTGCAAAATACAGCATTTTGATCAATGAAAAAGATTACCTAGAAGCAAACACTATAACTCATAACTTGTTTTCATACAAATTTTACTACTTCATTAGTTTGACACAGCAGAAACAGCAGAGGGAAAACTGCTGCCTGCTGCATTCTCAGTGCTCGTGCAGCAGCAGTATCGACAGAGCAGCTGCCTCTTGCCCAGGCTGTCTCAGCATGATCGGCTTCACAAAGCCCAGCACCCTGCTTTACAGCCCTGCAGGCAGAGCAGGGTGACTGCTCCCCATCCTTGGCTGGCCACATCCCAGGGTTATTGTCCTTGCAGAGGTGCTGGTGGTCCTTGGGTGTGCGATTTGTGCACTGAACTCCCGGGTTTTGTCACTTGATCTTAGCTGACAGGTCAGTTCGGCCAAGTAAATCATAGAAGTCAAGAAAACAAAGGCATCATGCATGGATGTGTGAGCCATTTCTTTATGCATCCCTTTTTTAGAGAGGAATGTTGATGCAGCCCAGGGAGGCCGAGTCTTTCTGCACACTTGTGACATGGCAGATGGGGGAATGGCTGAACAGGGGCAGCTTATGCCGTGCCTTGCTCTGATGTGTTTGTGTGTTGCTCTTGTTTCCAGGTGGGAGTCCTTGGTCTTAGTGCTGATGTATGTCATCTACATCTTTATAATGAAGTAAGTCAAATGTGCCCTCAGCTTATTTAAATCCTAAGGCTCCCTGCTCCCCTTGCCTCACCCAGCCCTCACAAGAAGAAGAAGAAGAAACAGCCTCCAGTTTTGGCAGGGGTGGTTTAGCTTGGCTGTTAGGGAAATTTTCTTCACCAAAAGAGTTGTCAAGCGCAGGAACAAGCCGCCCAGGCCAGTGGTGAAGTCACCGTCCCTGAAAGGGCTTAAAAGATGTTCAAATATGACACCTGGGGACATGGTTAAGTGGTGGGCTTGGCAGTGCTGAATTAACATTGGACTTGAAGACTGTGGAGGTTTTTTCCAACCTAAACTATCCTGTGAATCTCTGCTTTACGGATCTCGCCCTGTGTGAAGTGACCAAGGCTAATGCAGCAAATCTGGATGGATCCATCCTCAAGTCCCACCAAAACAGTCTCTTCTGACTTCACTTGAGCATCCCTAGTCAGAAATAGGCAGGAGTGAGATTCCAGTCTGCTTTTTTACAGATGCGAAACTCTGCAGCAGTTCTTGCTTGCCTGGAGACCCATGATAAAACTTCAGCACAGTCAGCAGTGATTTTCTGAGCATCTGGTCTGTGTGGCTTCTTTCACACAAGTTCTTGCTAGTAAAGCTAGTCTGTTCTGCTGTTTGGTTCCCCTCCTCCTGTCTTGTTTTCAAAAGCCAGTGGAAAGGAAACCCAGATTTAAACTGGAACATTCAACAAAACCTACCAGCTGCCAAGCACACCAGTGGTCTTGTCTCCACAACTAAGACTAGAGATTTGTTTTGAAACGATGAATAGAGTAAATATTGTGAGAGCAATTCTCAGTGAGAACAGCAAAACACTCAGGCTGGCTGAAGGGAACACAAGTCAGAATTCATCTAATAATTAGAAATTTTGGCATGGAGGGTAGCTTCACTCTTGCAACAATTAACTGACCAGCAAGACAGTTGTAATACGTGCCTTTTTTTGGTTGGTTGGTTGGTTTTTTTCCTGAAAACAACGTTGTAGTGTGGACAGGCTTTTCAGACCTGTTTGGATACACCTTGAAAGGTTGTCACCCTAGTTAGGGACCTCAGCCAGGTGTTTATAAGGGTCTGCCCTTGCCTTTGAGTGTCATGTGGAGAGCCTTGGCTCATATTTGTGTCAGCTCCTGGATGCTCTAAGAAACAAGGATTATTCCCCACCTCTGCCAAAGATGAAATAAATTTAGCATAGGGTGTTCTGTTTCTGTGGTGAGTCCTCCCAGTAAAATAATGCTGATACTCAAGTGTGATTATGTGATAAAAATATATACTTGGATGATGACAAGCAAAGCCTGCTCATGGTACAGAATATTCATCACACCTAACACATAAGCATGGATGCCGTTCAAGATGCACGGCTTCTATCTTTCATAGCCTTCTGGGTACAGAGTGATTGTGTGGTGTACAATTTAGCTGGAGCTCTGGGATGCTCCTTAAAACCAGAGGAGTTTTCTTCCCTCCCTTATCTGTATTGCATATGATACAAGTCTGGGAAAGGAAGACTGTCGAGAAGTAAAGGCACGTCCTGAGTTAGTTTCATTTGTGCAGGTACAACTCAACCATACATCACTGCTTTGAGAGGAAGACCAAGAACTCTGCAAATATGGTGAATGGTTTAGCAAGTACCACGGAAATGGATGACAACAGCAACTGCGATGCCACAGTGGTGTTACTAAAGAAAGGTAACTGTTCCAGTAAGTCACCCTCTCACTTGCATCATTCTGGGTGTTCTGTCCCTGCTCACACGTGGGAGCTGCTGCTGTCTTGTAAGCCACGAAATAGGAGTGGGCAGGGTGGCCCTTTCAGAACGCCCCCTCCCAGATGAGGGGCACGGTGTGGTGATCCCGGCCACCACTTCCTGTACCACTGGAGGTGGCTGAGGCCTCTTGTGGCTTATTCCTGCTGCTGGACAAGTGCTTGGCTGTAAGGATTCCTTCAAGCCCAGGGACTGGTTATCTAGCCTGTTAAATCCATTTTGAGTCCTGCTGTGGGCACTGTTACTCTGAATCAATGTTGCCCATTTACATCTTCTTCAGTTAAATTTAACTCCACTCCAAAGGGACATCAACTGAGCAAGAAAAAAGGCCCTACTTAGACCAGTGTACACTTCACCCCCAGTGAAGGGAGGGTGTGGATCTGGGAACTGTGCTCTTATTGCACGTGCTGTCTTTACCTTGCCCAACTTTTCCATGTAAGTGGTCTTTAAGAGTATTTCACTTTGTAAAAACTGTTCCAGTTTGACTTTAGTCATGATCATGAATAAAAATAGTTGTGTTTCTTCAGCTTAAAAAGAATTCCCCCCATCCTGTAACTCAGCAGCCGTAGTTCAATGTCTGCATTTGCCAGGATGTGCTAAACTGTATTTGCAGCAGATTTTTTTTTAAAACAGTCTTTAAAACAGTCAACAAGCATATGCAGTATGTGCTTGGGATGTATATGTACCTGTCCTCGGTAATAACTCCTCCCTTTCCCCTGAGGCACTGACTTAGCCTGAGAAGAAGCTCCATCTTGTTGAAATTAGTCCTGGTCTCTGACTACAGATCGCCTGCCTCTTTTGTTTTGCTAGTGTATCAGAAAACCCACCCANCTCTTTTCCTGCAAGCAGTGCTTGAGGGGCATAGTCTGTGTGCAGTAAGCAGTTAAACATAGCAGGGTTTCTTTGCTGATAGCAGTGCCTGGAGTCTGCCAGCCCTCAGTTACAGGCCTGATGCAGAGGGAAGGCTGTTAGCATTGCTGTGCACCCCGATTTGGGGAAGCTGTTTTTTTGGGGACGGCTCCCTGTCACCTGGAGCTCTCCACAGCAGAAGTGTGCTGGCAGTTCTGCACCAGGAAAGCTGGACTGGGTAAACTCAGTGAGCACAAACTCAGGCCTTGCACATCCAGCTTTACCCAGCGGCCTCAGGGTTAGTTCTGATTGTGGGATTTGGTTTAAACGTCCCCACAATGTGTTTTTGCATACTCTGCTGGTAACTTTTTGACTTGGACACTTGTGGTTACTCACACTGACTGAGAAAGGAAGATGAAAGGATTGCTTCATCTTCTTGCAGATTGTTCCCGTATTTCCTTGGCACTGGGCCACGGGAGGCCTGGAAAGGCAAGTGGTGCTGCTTTGTGTCCCAGCCAGGGTCACAGGGACACCAGCAGCACCTGTTGCAATGGGTGCCTGGGGGTTTCAGACACTGTTTGTCTTCTAAGGCCTTTTTTGAGCCCTTTTTTTAACAGAGGACCAAAAAGTCTGAAACAGAAAGGTTTCTGTGTTTGGGACAGTTCTTCGAGGTGCCACTCAACAAGTGCCAGTGTGGAAAAACTCACAAGGAAAAGCTGCTTGGTTTTTGTTGTTTGGTTTTTTTTTAATACAGAGGAGCTCACTTATCTATCCCAATGCATGGAAGCCTTGGTAGGAAAAAAAAAGTGACTTGAAGGAGATAGTCTTCTGTAAGACTAACAGTGATGGTTAAAAATGGTAATGCCACAAAACATTTGCCAGTGTTAAACACTGGTTTTCATAAACCAGTGCAGAAGTGTGTTGGGTAAGGCCTCAGGTTTCCCTGCTGCCAAGTCCCAGTCTTAGCACAGGGTTCACAGCACAAGGTGTCATCCAGGTGCAGGAAGGATGAACCCCAGAGGCAATGGGCATCGGCACTGTGCCCCAGGAGGAGCAGGATTCCGGGACTTGCCGGTGTCTCCCTGTCCCTTTGCTCCCATGCTGTGGATTGCTCTGGCACCTGCACTTGCTGCTGGGTTTGGTGGCAGTTCCCAGCCATGAGCTGCAAGCCCAGGGTGCAGGAACCTTCTTTTCATTCATGTTAACACCTTGCAGGAACACAGATAGTGGTGGATGAGGACAATATCATCACAGAAGTGCAGCTTACAACTGGAAGTAACTGCCTTGGTGGTGTAGCTGCTGTTGAAGCAGTGGTCTGCCTGGTGCAGGTCTGTGGTAAAATGTGCCAAGCAGATGTAGTTCTCTGTAAGGAGCATGAGTGGTGATACCATGTTGACAAATTATTTAAAAACAGGAATATAAGGTGTGCAGAAGGCAGGACAGGTGAGCCTTATTTTGAATGGTGTAGCTGAAGGAATGGTTCTTACAAAGAACTTCTGGAATCCATGGGTTTATTCTTCTGAGAGCCACATAGAGCAGAGGGAGAGACTGCTGGAAGAAGACCTCAATTTGTTTTTGTTCCTTGGCTGCAGGAAATTTCCACCGTAAAGCCTCAGTGATCATGGTTGATGAGCTGCTCTCTGCCTACCCACACCAGCTTTCATTTTCTGAGGCTGGGCTCCGGATCATGATAACCAGCCATTTCCCTCCCAAAACACGTCTCTCCATGGCCAGCCGCATGTTAATCAATGAGGTGTGTCTTTTATCTCCCCCACCTGCCCTTCTCCTTTAGAATTTGCCTTTTCCCATAGCTGTGTTTGGCTTGAAATGCACCTCTGGTGTTTTCTTCTGGATCCCTGGCAGCGCTCTCCCAGATTTTGTCCTTCTGACATTGACTTCACTAAATCATCCCTTGCTCTCTGTCCTCATGGAGATTTTAGCAGAGGGTATTATGCAGTTATGTTACATGTAGCTGTTGCTCACAGGGAGTGCCCCCTGCATAAATCTGTTTAATAATTCTAGACTGCACTTAGTGTGTCACTGGTCCTGGAGTGCTCTTGGAGTCAATTCCACAGCCACTGGACCCTCTCTTGTAAAAGTTGTGCACGTGAGATTTATCTGGTAGTCTGCAAGAAAGCATCGTGATGTACCTGATGAAAATCATTCCTTTTGCTTTTAAAGATAAATTTTTTAAAGAATTCTACACACCTCTCTTTCTCTGTTCTTCCCTTTCACTTAAAAAAAATAAAATTTGAAAAAATCTGTCTTTCAACAAGACTTTGCCTTTATTTACAGAGACAGAGGCTGATCAACAGCAGGACTTACACCAACGGTGAGTCAGAAGTAGCAATCAAAATACCCATCAAGCACGTGGTGGAGAATGGAACAGGCCCCAGCAACTCCGCTGAGCGGGGCGTGAACGGCACCCGGCGGGACGAGGACATGGCCGAGGCCGGGAACGAGAACGAGAACGAGGATAACGAGAACAACGAAAACGACGAGGAAGAGGAAGAAGATGATGATGATGATGACCATGAAGGGCCATATACACCTTTTGACCTACCCAGTAAGAAGCTCCTGGGTTTGTGTGGTGTTTGTTTGGATATGCTGGAAAGCATTGCAGACACACGTAGAGATAGAAGTGTCTCTGAGAGCTTCCATCAGCTTTCACTTTGCAGTAAGGCTCCTGTTCACGTGTAAAAGAGGAGGGAACCGGGAGGCAGTAGGAACTCTCAGGGTGCAGGCTCCTGGGGTTGGGCACACCTCTGCTGCAGCTCCTGGGCTGGCCCTATGTTGCTGTTGCAATCAGAGGGGAGATACGGCAATCTCCACAGGGTGGATTCTGCCCCCAAAACATGGCTCACCCTCTGGAGAGATGGATCTCTGTTCACTGTGGAGGATGCTGAGGGTGTCTGGGCTGCTGGCAAGGAGCCTAAGTGCAGGTCAGATGTGTTCACGGCTAGGGCATACCTCTGCTGGGATGTGAGGTGTGCTCTTGCCTTGGCTGGAAAGTGCAGTGCTAGTGTGGGCAAGGCACTGGTGATGCTGATGTGGGCAGAGACACAGGGTGGTCCTGTGTGCCTCTGCTTTCCTGCTGTTCACTAGGTACTGCCACAGTGCTTCTTGCTCTGTATGGAGGGCTTAGGAGGTCAGAGCAGCTGCATGACTCGTGGCCCAGGCTGCTGACCACTGCAGCTGCAGGGTTGAGATCTCCTTTTAGCCTAGTCCCTCTTACCACATCAGGGCTCTGGTCCTGCAGTGATCATAAGATATCCCTGTCCTACATTTGAGTCACAGTTGCCAAAGCTGGCAAGGTGTGCTGTGTTGCAGACAAGCTGGAATACTGTAGGAACTGGTCCTGCCCTTTACAGGCAAGATACAATTTTGGGAACTGCTGCTCAGATCTCACTCAAACAGCATTTCTGTAGTTTGAGTAACAAAAAGACCTGAGCCTTAAAGAGAATAGTTTAGCTGTCTTGTGGACTTTCATAGTATATGAAAGGCTGGCATGGACCTCTGGAGATCTCTGGTTCCAGCCCCTGCTCCAAGCAGGTCCTCCAAGCCTGTGTCCGGTTCAGTTTTGATTGCCTTTAAGGATGGACATCCCACAGACTTTTGGACACCTGTTCTAATGTTTGACCACCCTCACAGTAGGAAAAAAAGAGAAAATACTCAACTTAGTGTAGCATCTATTCTGAATTTCCCTGACTAGAAGTTGAGTCCATCAGCTTTTGTAATTGCCTTGTGCAGGCAATTGTGTAATTCCCTTGTGAAGGGCCTGCCCCCATCTTTTCTGTACCCTCCCATTAGGTGATTGAAGGTGGATCAGATCTCCTTCTTGAACTTGCATTTTATGTGGTTTCTGCAAGAACTTGACCAAGGGAGGGGAGCATGTGTGCTCTGACCCATTAATTAAACTCTCAGGGATGCCCTTCATACTCCTGTGCCTGTCCCTGCCCTCCTATATGCTGTCACACCACAACCTTCTGAACAAGATGTGGCATGTTGGTATAACAGTGAGGCTGAGGTGTTCCTGGCATCTTGCTTGTACATGCTAACAAAACAATAGCATTCTGAAATACAGCGGACTTGACTTGTGATTGTTTCCCTTTGTTTTGTTGTTTGACAGCTGGCAAGATAGAAATGTTGAAGTGGGTCTTCACATGGCCCCTGAGTTTTGTCCTGTACTTCACAGTGCCCAACTGTAACAAACCCCACTTGGAAAAATGGTTCATGGTCACCTTTGCTTCTTCTACCCTGTGGATTGCAGCTTTTTCTTACATGATGGTGTGGATGGTACGTACCAACTAACCCCTGAGAGAAGCACAACAGGGTGGGGTTTGTCAGTCTAGAGAAATGTTTAGGAAGTTCTACACACCTGAATTTTCAGGTGAGAAACCATAGGTTTACTTCCATTTCTATTGGACCTGTCCACACTCAGAGAAGAAAATTAGAGGCCAGTAGCCATGGTTTTTGAACTTGATTTTGGGTTGGCATTTAATCCAGATTCTTTACCTTGGGAAACAATTACACCTGCAGCAGTGGAATGTCTCCCAGTCTTGCATGGCAGTGCGAGGGGTGCTGAGTGACAATCTGGCCACAGAAACTTTTCATTCTCTTGGAGCAAGCAAGCTCGAGAGACACGGAGTTGTGAATGATAACACTTTGAACTCAGCATGAACAGTAGCATGGCATTCAGTCACATTCCTGCAGAACTAGAACTATAGGGTAGTTTTGTGTCTGCTTAGCTAGTATTTGTGTATAATAATGTTTACAAACTTCATCCAAGATCAGGGGACAGTTACCCAGGGTAGTGGGCCACCATATAGTCTCTTTTCCAGGTTAGTATCAGGAAAACTGTGGACGAAATGTTTGGAGCAGCTAGCCTAAGAGGGTACACAGCAGGTGAGTGCTATCCTCTGCCAGTTGATGAATATACCTGTCACTGCCTCTGTTTAAAGGAAGCGTGAGTTTGCACTGAGATACCCTCTGTCTTGCAGCATCTTGCAGATTTGGGCCAAGCTGGTCTTGGATCTTAATTCTTGAAAACAGCTTGACATGTATTTCCTCTCCTTAGGTGACAATCATTGGGTACACACTGGGAATTCCAGACGTGATCATGGGCATCACTTTCTTGGCAGCAGGAACCAGCGTGCCAGACTGCATGGCGAGCCTTATCGTGGCCAGGCAAGGTAGGTCATCTCAGGGATGGCATCCTGCTGTCAAAGTGTGTCCTTACACTCTCCCCCTCTTCAGCTACCACAGATGTTTCCTGAACATGAGAATATAAAGGGCCCTTCTTATGGACCTGTAATTTGAAACAAGAACAAAGGAGGAGATAAATTGTGCTGCTATTGCAAAGCAGTTGAGAGGTTCTTAACAGCAGTCTGGAACAGTTTCTGGCAGTATTGTCAACTTCAAGCCTTCCCCAATAATCACAATAATCTCTAATTTTCTTAATTTGAGTCTCAGTGGTATGGAACTATTTAATGGCATAAGAATCTTTCAGGTCACTTTCCAGCTTTTCTCCACAGTCATAAGGACTGGAAGATACTACTGTTTTTAAGGAAAGCAGCTCCCCCATACTTGTGGCCCCAGCAACAGGTGTGTTAAGAGGAAAAGCAAGTAGTCAGTACTACTTTGGGGAGCAAAACCAGTGGCTCCTCACTGAAATAAGAAGCTGCTGAACATATGTCATTTGCAGATTTTTGTCTTTTGTACCGGACTGCCAGTACAGAAGCTCATGTGTCATGGTCACAGTAAAGCATCAAAAGCCCCCCCTGAACATGGCACCAGAGGGCTGGCAGGTCACAGCCAGCACAGCAGGAGCCTTCAGCACAGAGGATTAGTGGAGGGGAATTCTCAGATTGTCCTGGAAGGTGGATTAAGTCCCTTTAAGCCTGTTGGCCTTGTATGATGGCGGAGGGTGGTGGGGGGCAAAGGGAATGGAGGGAGTGAGGAGCATCTTCCATAAGTCTTGGCCTTTGGTGAAAATTGCCTGGATTAGCTCAGATTAAAGCTACAAGACTTTTCTGAGGTGTGTCTGAGTGCATGTGGTTTCCATTCCTGCAGGTATGGGGGATATGGCCGTGTCCAACTCCATCGGGAGCAATGTTTTTGATATTTTAATTGGCCTGGGCCTTCCATGGGCTTTGCAGACCCTAGCAGTGAACTATGGATCATACGTGAGTCCAACATTATTGTTGTTTATTTATTTATTTATTTATTTATTTTTAATAACCTGTATCTATTCAGGAAAAGAAAAAAGTCTCAAGTTCTGTGGATTTTATTTGAAAAAACAAGTAGTTCTTTCTGTTACAAAATGGGAGAAGTAGAAATTAATTGTCACTGGACATTTCCCATCCTTTTAAGGACAGAAATCTGTGCTGAAATAAGCCAGCTGACTGGAGTGCACTGGATTTTCATGCTCCTGAATATATTCCAAGTAAGAATGACCCTGTTTTTAATAAGGCAGAGGGGATAAACATACAAGTGAAATATAAAATATGGATAAGAGCTGTAGGGCTTCTGGTAAGAAAAATTTTGGCATTATTAAACCGTTAACACACGGGAAAGTGAAGGAAACTGTTAAATAATTGGGTGTTTCAGAGCATGACCATCAGCAGGAAACTCTACAGAGCTTTCCTATTTAAGAAAAAAACTACCCAACACCAATGAACTTATTCTTTACTTCCTGAGTGAAAAAAGAGCCAACTCCTGCCCCCAGAATGGCTGCAAGGTTCCTTCTGAGAAGGAAAGGCAGGAGATGCCACATGGTTCTAGAGGGAAGTCGCTGTGGATATTGCTGTTACCTGGACACCGCTCAGACAGCAGTGTAGGACAGAGGGAGGATTGTTGATTACAGTCACTGAGTGAATGCAAAGTTAAAAGACAGAAGAATCACAGAACTGTTGAGTTTGGCAAGTACCTGTGGAGGTCATCTAGTCCCCAGCCCTCTGCTCAGAGCTGGGTCACGTAGAGCAGAATGCTTAGGACCTTGTCCTGTTGGGTCTTGAGTATCTCCAAGGACGGAGTCTACTTTGTTGTTTAAGCACTCTCACAGTCAAAAAGCATTCTTATATTTAAATGGGATTTCTGTATTGAAAACTGTGTGGTTCCTCTTGTCCTTTCAATGGACATCACTCAGAAGAGTCTGGCTCGCACCTTCTCTGTTGTCTCCCATCAGGTATTTATGCATATTGCTAAAATCCCCCTGAATCTCCTCCAGGCTGAAAGCTCTTTCAGCCTCTCTGTGTGTCAGATGCTGCCATCCCTTAAATCTTCCTTGTGGGCCTTCATTGGGCTTCCTCCAAGAAGTCTGTATGTTCCTTGTATTGAGGAGTCCAGAACTGGGCCGAGCACTCCAGATGTGAGCAGAGAAGAATCATCTTCCCCTCCCTGTTGGCAACATTTCTTCTGAAGTAGCCCAGGATGCTGTTGGTGCTCCATGCCACAGGGGTGCATTGTTGACTTCAGCTTGGTGTGTCCACCAGGATCAACAGGTCTTTCTCGGCCAAGCTGCTTTCCAGCTGGTCAGCCCCATGCTGGTATGTGGAGTTATTCCTTCCCAAGTGCAGGGCTTTTCATTTCCCTTCGTGGAGGTTAATGAGTTTGCTGCCTGCACGTTTTTCCAGCCCGTCCAGGTCCCTCTGCATGGCAGCACAACCCTCCAGAACATCAGCCACCTTTCCTAGTTTTGTATGGAGCTAGGGTTTGTAAGTTCACTAGGCTGTAAACTTGCTGGGGCTGCTCTCTCCCCATCATCCAGTTCATTAAAAAAGACACTAAGCAGTACTGACCCCTGGGGTAAGGCCCTAGTGACTGGCGCCCAGCTGGGCTTGGAGCACATTGCTTCAGCTGCTTATCAGGCCATTCCACTGTCTGCTTATCTAGGCTGTTCTTCCTCTGTTTGTCCCTGAGGATGTTTGAGAGAAATCCAGACGACTTGCTAAAGTCAGCACAAACGATGTCTGCTGCTCTCCCCCCACCCAGCAAGTCCCCCTTGTCATACATGGCTGTCAGGCAGGGTCAGCGGGATTTCCCCTCCATAAATCTACATGTCTTGTCCTTTGTGTGGTTAGAAGTGGTTCCCAGGATTATGTGCTCCATCATCATCTTCCCAAGGATCAAGGTCGGGCTGACCAGCCTTTAGTTCCTCAGATCTTCCCTCTTCTTGAATACAGGAGTGCCATAAGGAAGCGATGCTGTAGGAATAAAATCCCTTTCTTTCATGAGCAATTTGTTTGTAGCTTATCTATGTTTTTGTGAAAAAGGATGAAAACGAGTGGCTGAACAGAAGCAGCCAGCTTTCATGGAGGCATAACAATATCACTACTGTTTTGCACATCCAAAATGTCCATTGTACAGTGTGATCACATGGTTGGAAAAGGCAGGTCTTGGAAATAGCCCCACAATTAGCAAAAGAGAGTTTCCTCAGTTTTCACTTGCTGTTCCTGGATTTCTCTCCAAATCCTTGGGTAATTGGACCTTAAAACAAAGCAAGCCCCCTCTTTCACCCGCCTGTTATTAGTAATTAATTATTGAAGTATTACTAAGCTGCCAGCCAAGGCTGGCATCTGCTGACTCAGGTGTATCTGGGTGACAGTGCCTAGAGCTCTAAGATGCTGGTTGTTATTCTGGGAGTGCAGCTGATGTCCCTGGCACCCAGGTCAGAGGGGGCAGCAGATGTGGAGCTCCAGTTCCTGAGGTCTGTCAGGCTGAGCCTTGGGCTTCTGGCACGAGCAGGCCCTGCTAACTGCAGTGGGGTTTGTGGGCTCAGGCCAGCCTGGTTGTCCACTGAATATCACTGTGAGTCAGAAGTACCTGGTAATTTCTGAGCTGATAGTACAGGATTTAGTACTGCTCCTTTGGTGTTTGGCAGGACCCAACTGTGTCTCTCCAGTATCTCCCCTAAAAGGGGGACTCCTCAAAGCAGTCCTGATGCCCCTGACCTGCGTGCAGAGGCAAGGAGAGATGTGTTGAAGACAAAAAGGGCTTGCTTGATCATGATTACTTTTGCATGGTGATCCAAAACCATGACTGCCTCCCTAGAATGTTCAGTGTAACTTGACTGTGGCAAGGTTAAGCACCTGCTTGAAAGTAAACACATTTTAATAAACAAGCTGTAATAACTTCTGTGGAAGCTGTGTTTTCAAAGTTAAACTTTAGTGCAAAAGAGCCTCCTATAAGCCCCCTCCAGCTTTGCTTTTCTGTGATTCTAAACACTCAGGGTGTTCTCCAGAGTGTGGTATATCTCTGGCATCATGCTCTGTAAAATCTGTACACAGGTATCTTGTTCCAGGCTGCCTCAGACTCAGAATCCCCTGTGGACAAATTTTGCTCCCTGTTACTGCTGGTGTAAAGAGTTCTGCCATGTTACTGTGCAGAAAAGAAGATTTGCACCCTCTTCCCCATGGTGTGCCTTGGTGCTGTGTGTGCACGTGTGAGCAGCCTGGTGCGCTGCGATCACGGGCATTCAGTGCCTCCTCAGCCATTCGCTGAAGTGGCTTCACATGGAATCAGGACTTGCTGCTTAAACAAGCTCACTCTGTGGGGTAGTGTCTGAGGGGGGAAAAGGCAGCTTTGTGATCTAACAGAATGAGTCAGGAAAAGAGCAAGAGGGGGACCTGTCAGAGAGACGAATGGGCTTGCTGGAGTCACAGTAGGTGAATGGCAGAACTGGAAATAAGCTGTGAATCCCTGGAGAGATGTCCTGGTGCTGGGTTCCTAAATCACATTTTGATTAAGTGCCTCTCTTCTGACTGCCCCTTCCCCAGCCCCATTATTCAGTAGATGCTTCAGCTTAGTATTTATTTCATTCTTCCTATCTTGTTAGAAGAAACGAAAGGAAAACCATCTTACGATTCTTAGGCTGCATCTTGGAAGCATCTGTCACCTGGTTTCGAGAAGGAGGTTTTCCTTCTGTATTCCTGCTTCAAATGAAACACTTTCCTTTAGGATGTGGCTACACTGCAAGTGCCTCGCTCTTTGCCTTCAGCTCAGGTGTCAAGTCCAGAGTTCCTGGCTTGGACCAAGCCACCTATCCTTTTCCCATCAACAGGCAGATCTGTTCAGGATTAAACTTTCCACATCAGATCCCTTCTGTTTTTACAATGCCAAGTCTCTAACCCAACTATATGTTTATTATTTTAAGGGCTCTTGTTTCTGAACACTCATTGATGTCCAGGTACTAACTCTGCCTTCCTCTGTGCTTCCCGCTGGAGCTTCCATCTCCGCTGCTCATTTGGCCACCCTCGTGCAGCAGCTCTGGCCTTCTGTTATGTACACAGCTAATCTGGCAGGCCAACAGGGCTTTTGGAAGAGAAGCAGCATCCCTCTGGACCTTGAGAGTCCTTTGACAGAGTTCACTTGCTCCTCCCTTCCAGCACTGAGTCCTGGACACGTTGCTGACTCTCTAATCCAGTAAGCATCCCTCCCCAGTGCACCTGGCATATGTTTGCTCCACATCTTCCATCCAGTTGCCTCCCTCTGGAATTTTTTTTTTTTTTTTGCATGTAAACCAGACGTCATCCATCACTGTTTTAGAGGACAGGAATTTTAGCCTAAGGATAAGCAGCCAGATTGATTTGATCACATCAGCATTTGGGAGTATAATCATGTCAGACCAATTTGCTCCTCTGCCTGATAACTTCAGCCAGTTTCAGCAAAATTTGACAGTACATTAGAAGTCTGAGAGACATGACATTCCTTCCGTGCAAACAAGCAGCTTGAGACAGCGGGAATAATCCCAGAGCAATCGTTGTTCGGCATCAGAGAATCCAGAGGGAAGCAAATGTTTGCAAAGCACACATGGAGACGGGAAGCGTCACTGCTTTGCTTCTCGCTGACCCGTTGATTTTCCCTGGTTTAATTCCAAGGCACTAGGGTGAATGGTAGATTAGGACAAAGCTGGCTCCCTGGCTTCATGGCAGAGAGGTTATTGGGATGATTATACTGTAGCAGAGCAGCAGCAGAGTAGATTTTTGCCCCTGTCAAGCCTCCTAGCGTTACTGGAGTTCTCTGCAGCCACGGCTCCCACACCTCCTGCATGATAACCCTGAGCATGCAGCACTCCGGGTGTGTACCCTCTGAAAAGTGAATTTTGTGATATGGAGCCAAACAGGGACGCTTTCTTAGGAGTCTAAAAAGAGGTTTAAGAAGGAAATTCCATTTAAACATGCAGGAATGCAGCATGTGTTTGAAGCTCCCGTTTGCTGAGACCGCTGTCTCATGGCAAGACCTTGGGAATGCAGGATTTAGACTGAATTTCCACTGCCAGGCAGAGGCACTGAAGGAGAAGGATCCCCAGACATACAGAAGACCTGCAGCTTTTTCAGCTGAGGGACTGGAAACAAAGCATAGCCCTTCTGAAATTCCTTACTGGGGTAATTTCTGTCATATTTGGGCCCTGGAGCAAAACCAGTCTGGGTTTTGGCAATAGCTCCTTGTTTTCCTTTAAGCAGCTGCCAGAAAATAACTTAAGAATAGAATAACTTTTATTTCCATTGTTTTTCCTCTGCTGTTTAGCCTCAGCCTTGGCTGCCACAGCAGCGTGGGAATGACTGGAGCTGGTGGCAGCATCTTTGCATTTGCTGCACAAGCAGCAGGGAGGTCACCCCCCTCAAAGTCTGACAGAGGAGGCTGTGAACGTGCAAACCTTCCGTGTGTGCTCAGCCAGAACAGCATTCTTCTGCCTTGCTTCAGCCCCTAGACACAAGCCAGTCCTCAAAGGGGAGTTTGGGAATACTGATTTTTCCTCCTTGCAGTATGAGGGAGTGCTTCATCTGCAGACAGTTTTCTCCTGGGAAAGAGGCATTTCCTATTCTGAAATGAACAGGGGACCGGGGTTTTCCTTATATAATTAAGACGACTCCAGCCGAGACTCTTTTTCTGGTCTTTGCCAAAACCTGAAATTACCTCCTCCCTTACTGTGAGTTTTGAATGTTTTGCTGCCCTTGTTTTTCCTGAACTTGCACATTTTCACATATCCCAAGGAAATGTATTCCATTGCCTCTTGCAGGAAATGCCACTCATCTCATGAGAGGGGTGCTTGACTGACTTCTGCCCTAATTTGACAGATCAAGGACACATTTTTCTTAAGATTTTGTTTCAGATTTCAGAATCTTCTAAGCTTCTGTGCTCACAGTTAAAAGTCATGATAAGAAGTGGGGTAGGCTGTGGTGATTACCAGAGGAGTGGAATAGTTCATCAGTTAAATATGTATTTCCAGTGCTGTAGACTGATGGGAAATTTGTGGAACAGCAGCAGGTAGTCCAAAGTCAAATGCAGGAAAAGAAAGGGTTTGTCAGGAAGCTCATTTGGCTGAACTAGATACACACCACAGCTGGAATTTCTGGAAGAAAAAGTGCAACTGATTGAGTAAAAAAAACGTTGCTGGTGAGCTCAAAGTGCTGGAAAAGCTGTGAAGAATTCCAGATGTTTCTACTGAGGCTCAGGAGGTGGTGTATGCATGGCACCTCCCTGCCATGGAGCAGACAGAAAAGGGACAGAAAAGGACAGAAACAACACGTGAGAAGAGCTATAAAACAATCGAGAAGCCAATAGAAAGCATCAGAAGGACACCTGGAACAAATGGACATTGACGTAAGCCTGTTCCCAAAGCACACTTGCCCTGGGATGACTGGTGGGGGATTCCATAGGTGGGTGCCGGGTGTAATTCCAAGTGAGCTGGACTTGCAGTGCTGTGGAGTTACCCCGTGAACACCAACATTCCCTGGATTTGGCTTTCAGGGAGCACTGCAGGGGCCCACACGAAGCAGCTCGCCTGGCACACGGGGCCAGGCTCACCTCAGCAGCCTCTGCCACGCGGGGAGAGTGCAAGGATCCTGCAGATAAACAGGGAAGTACAGTGAGAGGAACCAGGCACATGTGAAGCGTGGGGATTCCGCCTAGTTTGGATTTCACTCTCTCAAAACCACTCAGGAGCACTGTATATAAACCACGACTAATATAAATCATGGCTCTGTAGGCTCACCTTCTGAAGTAGGTAGATGCCTGTTAAAAATCATGGCAGGGCTGCCAGGAACGTTCTTGTTGTTCAGGTTAATTAATGGCTCTTTGCTTTGCCCAGCAGGGGGAGCTGGGCTGGAGACCAGGCCGGGAATGTTGTTGCTTGTTGAACCCGAGTTGGGAACTGTTAACTGGGATTTTGGTGCAGTAACCCTGCGAGGGGATCTTGGTGCTCACGCTGCAGAAGGGGTTGCAATGTTTGCTTTGCCCACGCAGGAACAGTGTGACGAATGTCGCTCTTACATCGGTAAAGCTGCTGTAAATAATTAGCATACATTCTCTGCTTTTGAATAATCCCCAACGGCAGCTTTTATTCCCCTAAATGACCTCCAAGGAAGAGCCTTGCAGAGTCTGAAGAAAGCAGCCCCAAACACCTCTCTTTGGAAGCACTGTCCTCAGCAAATTAGACACAGGGGCCTTTGGAATGCTCTGCTGGCTTTATGGAGGATGAAGTTGCAACTGAGAAGCAGCGTCTGCACTTTAGGTTAAATCCAGACATTTTCCGTGCTAAAATAATTCCGTCTTCTTCATTTGCTTCCTTTTCCTGTAGGTCCCCTTCCAACTGATACATTTTATACTGACAGTTTTTACAGGTATTGGCAGTGGTCAAACAAAATTCCTGGCCAAAATCCAGACAGGAATTTATTGTAAAATTGTATCGCTTTCTTAGCCAGCTGCTCCTCATTTGGGGTAGCAGGGAAGGCGGCTTTAAATTTGTGTTTTAGTTATACAGAGTTAGGGTAGGGTTTTTTGCACTTTATAGTAAGTAAAATGGAAATGCAGTTTAGCTGTTATGTGTGGGGCATTTTGATGGGTGGAAGCAGGAGAGGAGGAGGAGTGGATGCACAGGAATGACTGAGGCCAAGCGGGCTGGTCCATCTCTGAAGTTAACATTAGCAGTGGGATCATGACATTTTTCATCTTCAGTTATGCACACAGTCCCAAAATCAGTCTTCAGGCCCTGAAGCAATCCAAATCCTTCATTTCGTTGAGCAGTCTGGTGAGAATATTGTATTTAACATGCAATGGCCATAGGAATATAATGGTCCTGCTGTTCCTCCATACCCTTACAGCATATATCCTAAAGAAATCCTCCAGTACCTCTCATACAAAATGATCATCATGGCTGTAGCCTTTTTTTATGATGTCATCAGTCAGTAGGGAAAGCAAACGTGCCAGTTCTGCGAGCTGGCATTTTAACATGTGTGAAGGAAACAGCAAAGCTCGGGCAGCACAGATTGACACAGAGGACCCTGGGTGTACGGAGTTCAGTGCAGGCTCAGAGTATCAGGACTGATCATCTTTTCTGACTTTACAAGTCAGACTTTCCCCTCAGTGCTCCTTGGGGAGTGAACCTAAATCATTACTCTGGATTTAGGTGCAATAATTGGGTTAAAAAGGATTTCCTGACTGTGGTGCAAAATGATACAACTGTATCAGCATTCCTGCATTCTTAAGATTGTAGTGCTGCTTGTCACATTAGCAGTATGCACTTCTCTTGCAAATGGGATTCTTTATAGTCTAACTAGAAGCATGGGAACACTGAGAAGCCAACCTTCCCTAGAAGGACGTCCCCTCCACACAGTAGCTCCTGGAGAAGTGCCTTGAGAGACTCCACTGAATTGTCCCCTGATGATGGTGCAAGTGATGCTGTTTGAGAAGGTTATATAAAAATGCCCAAGAGGATGATGATTAAGTTCCGCAAGAGAAGGATGGGAAACCAAGGAGAAGTGTGGTCCTAGCTGGGGAGCAGGATTGGAGAGATGGCTTTACTCCCTGTAGCCTTCCTTTGCAACGTTAGGTTTATGTCTCACAAAAATAATGTTTTTGAAAATATTTGGGCCTTGAAGATGTAGGTAAAGGCCTTAGGTTAAACTCCAGAGCCTCTAAAAGTGGCAGTTTAATGGCATCCCAGCTTTGTGCACCTGCATCTCAGTTCCTCTCTTGGACAGTGACTGTAACTGGGGCTCTGCCATGGAGACAGCTACACCAGAGCCTGTGATGTGCCTGGGTACCTCACACAGCTCTGCAGGCAGTAAGTTGTCTCTTTGTCTGATCTGTCTCAGTGCTCAGTCATGTCCTGCCTGTGTTAGTGTGCCATGATGCATTGACACAGACAATTTTTCAGCACCTGAGGCTCTGGTTTTGAGATTACTGACTTATTCCCTTCACCAAGAGAAGTAAGAGCAGGGAAGAAATAAGGTGAGAGTAGGGAAGAAATTAGCTGCTTGTGTGTGTCCTTTTTTATTTTCCCCCACTGTGAAGCATTCATTGGTGATTGACTGCAAGATTTCCTTTCCCGTTTGTTCTCACAGTACTTACATAGGAGTTAGTTGCCAAAAAGAAAATGTCTTTCTTACAAGGGAAGGCAAAGCTCGTGACTGCTGCTCTGATTTACTTGATCTGTGGTTTTCAGAAATGCTGTGAAATGCTATCAGATCCTAAGGATGCTCCTCTAATAACACTCCTTCTTTGACAAATTAGGGAGTAGGCAAAGTAATCTGTGATGAAATGGCCAGACTTGGCATTTACAGCTTGCAAGCCACTGTTTAGCAACTCAGCCATTTAGGATTATGGAAATAGAAGCAGAGAGGAGTATTGTTATTTGAAATTGTGAGATGGTTTGATGAACTTCCTTCTTTTACAGATTCGGTTAAACAGCAGAGGACTTATCTATTCTGTTGGTCTCCTGCTGGCATCAGTTTTTGTCACAGTATGTATATAGTCTTTTGTTCTTCTTTTCCAAAAGAGGGATTTTTACAGACATTTTCTTCACCTGCTCCTTTCTCACCTCCAGCTGAAATAGTGGTTGCAAAGTCTGTTGTTATGGGATGGGGTGTTCCCTGCTGTTGAAAGCTTCCCAAGACCTTGACCTGGCTCTTTGCAGGAGCTGTCACTCCCACAGGATGGCACTCCTGCTTGTACAGTTTTTCATGGGAGGAGCCTGGGAGAACCATTAGAAATCATCAGTTATTTCTGTGCTAGAGGTGAAGCAGGTCCCTTGGTGTAGGATGAGATCCATTCTCCTGTGAGACAAGCAGAGAAAGTGCTGAGCAGGTTGCTTGCTTGGCCCTCTGTAGGATCCTTCTGAAATACAACACAGTACAGAAAAAACAGTGCCTGACAATGTTTCTGTTGAAATCAGTGCTTTGTGTTCTCTGACCTTTCCCAGAAATGATAAAAGAGGAATGATGTGACATCTTCCAAATCTTGAAACTGGGGGCAAGCGGGAGGGAGGTGTCCTGTGCCATGCACACCAACACAATTCCCACATATACAAGACTTTTAATCTTTGGTGGGAGCAAACTATGCAAAGTCAAGCAGTCAGACTGTGTGGCTCTAGATTGAGATTCAGAGGAGCACGTGAAGCATTTTGAGTTTAAAAAAAAGGGACCTGGCCTGTAAATCCATTTCTGATTGAATTAAATGGGATTGTTCTTGCCAAAATTGAATTCACTGCAGAAACTTAAGGTGAGGTGACATAAGTCAGGGTGGCTTCTGTGACTGCTGCTCTGATTTACTTGATCTGTGGTTTTCAGCTCACTTGCTGCAGTTTGTGATTGCTTCCGACTGATCATCATCAGTAAGGGGACGGCCCTCTTTTGGTTCCTGTAGCTGAGGAGAGGATTTACTACTTTATTCAAAATGTTCCTGCTGTGGTGGCTTACTTTGTGTTTATTGTAGGTTTTTGGTGTCCACATGAACAAATGGAAACTGGATAAGAAGCTAGGGTGTGTGTGCCTTTCCCTTTACGGCATCTTCCTGTGTTTCTCCATCATGACAGAATTCAATGTTTTCACTTTTGTGAACTTGCCAATGTGCAGAGATCACTAACGCAGGTGGCAGACTGTCGGGAGGAGCTTCCTTTTTACCTGTGCAATACAAGCCACGGCTGGCATCTCCTGGATGCAGTGCACCTCCAAGTCGTGACCTATATCCTGTTCACTGTTCATAGGACCTGTGGCCCCATCTAGGTTTGTTCTCTCCCTGGCCTGGAACAATCCTTCATCGATGTGAAGAGTTCTTTTCAACATTCATGTGATTTCCTAGTTCAGTTTTTGAACAGTGTGACTGGGACTCAAGATGAACTGGCTGCTAACTGGCGTTAAGCCAGTCAAAACTGGTCTGCTACAATTCCTTCTTTTTTTAAGTTATTTGATGGAAGACTAATTAATTTATGACTTAAGACTATCGCTACAATGCAGAAGAGGGTACATCGTATGGAGGTTGACTTTCAAGGAGAATCATGGGAATTTTTTTTTGGTTGTGGGGGGTGGGTTTTTTTGTTTGTTTTTAGTTTTTAGTTTTGGGTTTGCAGGTTTTTTTTGTGTGTTTGGGGGTGGGGGTGTTGTTTTTGTTCTTTTTTTTTTTTTACTTGCCAGAGATCAACGTCCTCTCTTGCATCTTCTCCTTCTGAATGCTGGGTCTCCTGTTACAATCCAAAGGCCACAGGGCAGTGTAAAATGGAAATGCAATTCAAGGTACTCAGCATAAGAATGGATAAAAGAAGATTGTCAAGGAAAAACTGATGACTTTTTACTATAAATAGTTAACCTTGTACAGGTGTGATGAGGAATGCAAGCTAAATGTGGATTCAAAAGGGTAAACACTGCTACCATTTTACTATGAATGTTGGAGTTTTATTTATTAGGGTGTTTGCTATTTCCAAGCAATAGTTTGATCGCCAGCCCAGGAGGGCTACCAAGGAGGTGTCCTGGTTTTTAATGGTCTGCACGTGGAAATGGAAGGTCAGAACTTTCTCTGCTTCATCAGATTTTTTGTTTTGGGGGGATTCAAGAGTTCATGTCTTACTCGTTCTGAGAAGGACGTAAGTACATGTCAAAACTTTTCTAAATGAGTTACAGACACTGGTTTCTTTAAGAGGAAAGAGGCATATTTTGCACAGACATAGTTACTGAAGTCATAATTTGCCATTCTTTAAAGAATACACTGGACCTGGCCAGATACCTGTCGTCTTAAGCAGTTGAACTTACCTGATAACAGATCATGTGGATTCATCGCCCCTCCTTTGGGAGGGAGGAAGACACAGACAGAGATGGCACATTTTAAAATGTGGAATATCTTCAATGCAGACTCACTCACAGATCTTAAGTTATTGTGAAAGTTTAGCTATTCATTGTTCCAATATCCCTGCTAGATTTTGTATAATTCTGTATTAATATGCAGGCAGATTCCACCCCCTGAGAAACACCATCACTGCTTCATTTGTATGTATTGATACTGTGGGTTCTTGCCACTGCAACTCTTGTATTTACTTTAAGCACTGATCACTTCTGATCCATTTGGTATGTTTTTTCCTCTTCTATATGTTCTACTATGAAATGTATTAAGAGACTACCAGCTAGGTGAATGTTTTTGTCTATGGTACAAACAGTGGCGAATAATAGTAAAGGTACAGCAAACCCTACATAACAGAAAGAAAGGAAAAAAACCCCAAAACACCAAACCCTAAACTGTAGCAGGAAAAGAAAGAACTCCAGTTTAAAAGAAAAAAAGAAGAGAGCCACGTTCTGTTCACAGACAAAAAGCCAATTTTTATTTCATTTGCGTTTTTGGAAGTGAATTTTTCAGTCTGATTTTCTTTGGGCAAAATGTTGTAAATGAAAATCTTTACACCCTGTGGTTGCCATTCAGCTCAGCACCTGGTTTTCTTTCTTTGTTACCCCAAACACGTGGAGGCACTGGCAGCTCTTGCACTGTGCATGGCAGCGAAGTCCTGTGGAAAAAAGCCACATCCCGCTGGCCTCGCTTGGGCAACGACGTGTGCCGATGGATCCCTGGCAAGAAGAAGGAAGGGTCCAGGGACAGGCAGCAGAGAGAGTCGATGACATGCCTGCAATCGCCATTTTTCATCCTGGAAAGCAATTGTGTTGCTGCTTGTTGAGCTCTGCAGCTGTGGTGTGAGCAGCCTTCTCATACCCGTGCCCACGGGACATCCTCTTGCATTAGGAAGCCCACTGTACCTTCCTGTTGTTGGGTCTTTGTTTCTTTTGTTGTTGTTCTTAATGAGATGAATAATAATAATAACAACCACTAAAACACCTAAAATACTTCCTTAAGTCAAATGATGTTTGCAACAGTGTGGCACGTGTCACTAAAGCCACCCCACAAACACGCAGCTCCGCTCTCACAGCGAGATGCAGTTGCTCCTAAGCAGAGTGTGATAAGGGGAAGGAAAAAAAGGAGAGAAGTTCCATATCAGGGCCTATTATTACTTCTATTTTGAATATTTATACTGCTGCTCCAATGGAGCCAGTTGGATCTATTTCTGCGAAATAGCCATTACCTATCCCATGGCACAAAACCTGCACAAGTATTTTTTAGGAACTTTTCCTACTGGTGTGCATTAAATACTGTAGTAATTGTAGTTTTGTGTTGTATGTAAAACCTGAAGTACCTTGCTCTGATACTCGTGTGTGTTGCCAGGATGTTCTGCAAGTCTCTTGTTCTAAGCAGAAGCAAAAGGTACCTGGAACTGCTGTTACCTGTGCCATAGGAGAATTGATAAGCGTGTCCCAGAGTGATGCTTCCTGCCAGATTTGCTTTTGGTTTGCAGCTAAACCGTCAGGTCCAGGCCGGGTTTGGAGCAGAGCAGACTGACTGAACATGCACATCTGTGGTAGCAGTGCTGCAGAGAGCACACCTGTCACATGTGGCAGCACAGTCACAACCTGTGACCTGTGCAAAAGGCCCCAGAGCAAAGAACCGGCCGTTTTTGGCATCCTTCCTGTACGTCGTCTCCAGAAGCTGCGTGGATGGTTCTATTCTGATGCAGTGCAGACTCAGAGCTGTGCTGGGCCTTGCAGAGGACTGAGTCTCCCAGGGATTCTCTCCTCCTGAGGCTGGATTCTGGAGGACAGCCAGTGCCTGGCTTCAGTGTCCCCATGGAAGCTGCGAGCCATCTCCGGGAGGCAGGGCCTCGGGAGGCAGCCGGGCTGGCACAGCTGCTGGGGGCTGGGAGTGGCTGCTCCAGGGGGAAAGGAGGGAGCTGAGGGGCTCTGAGGCCTGGGGTTGGGGGCTGCAGGGAGCCACCAGTGAAGCAATGTTGTGTTGGGTTCTTTTTAGCATGATTGTGATTCACTTGCAGTTTAAATCTTCTGAAAGTAAGGGTCACCTTCACGTCTGAGGCTGCTCTGGTTTTTGGACCAGTCAACTGTTTTTGTTTCCATTCCTAGCAATTTCAGATGATCTTTAATGAGTATTTCAAAGGGAGATTAAAGAGCCTTTTCCTCCATGGAGAGGCTTCACTGCAGTTCTGACTTTGATTTAAGTATGTGATCCTTGGCTGGCTTCAGATCTGCTTGACATGGATGGCCTTCTTTCGACAGTGGTTCAAAGGCAGAATGCTAGGATAGGGTATGATAACAGATGGTTTTAAGACATGCTAGGAAAACTGCTTTTGTCCCTTCCAAAGGTCAATCTTTTTACTTGCCTTCCCCACCCCCCCTTTTTTTTTTATTTTTGTTTATCATGTGCTGCACTTGTTTGATAGACTTTTTCTGTGATAGGAACACCAATCTGAAATGTGTGCATGGGCGATTTTTACTTGCATAATTTGTTGGTTTTGCTGTGATGTCACTTGCATGCTTAGTTTCCAGCTCTCTGTCCTCAGCGGTGTCACTGAAATCAGTTGGTTACATTTGGATTTGTGATGGTGGTGCTCGTGCAGAACGAGGTGCAGGACCAGCACTTCTTCTTGACAAAACAAATCAGGTAGAATGGCAGTCTAGGTTAGAAAAAAACAACATTCAAGGCAGGTAGAACAACCTAAAGGTAACGTTTAAAACCCTGCTGTCAGAACAGGGATTTTTATATGTCTTTTCCAAATAACCCTATTGATACTTGTGAGTTAAAATGTAAATTGAATATTGTTGAATAACTTTTTAGAAAACCATAGCTTTCTGCTGATTGACAAATGTTTCTTATATTAAGATTTTTTGGAAACTCTAATCCTTTCAATTAAAATTCACAGAGATGCAATAGTGTGAGGTTTATCTGTTTCAAAGTTACACCACTGAAGCTTTAAACTTGTTTAAAAATACACTTTAAAAATCAATCTCAGTGGACCATGCTTACCTGGATTCAAATCTGCCTTGTGCTTACAAAGTTTCACTTGATCAGCAGCCACTGCAAGTTTGTCTAGAAGGGACTTAAATCTGGGTAAGAATGTCCCTTTTAGGCTGGTACAACTTAGACTTTTAAAGCCATGTTTTTAACGTAAGTTAAACAGTTTAAAGCCGTGGCTTTAAGGAAAGCAGTGGAAGTTTGATTATTTGAAAGACCTCAGCCACTTCAGATTTAAGGAGCTGCAGAGTCTGAGTGTGCTGAATGGATGTACTAAGCAGAATGCAAGGCTTAGTTTCAGGAAGAGAGTTTTCAGCGTTCAGGGACTTGAGTGAAATCTGACTCTGTGAAAGCAGGGGCAGAACCCCAGTGACTGTTGCAGGGTCAGTGGTGTGTTTGTAGCAGCGAGTCCTGGAAGGGATGGGGACACTGCAGTTTTTTGGGTGAGTGACCTGTTTTTTTCTTACCTGAAAAGATAAATGGCTATTAATTAATAAGACCAAGCACCTTTAAGGGAATTTACATGAATATTCTGTTAGCACTTACTGGCCTCAAATCTGAAGCACAGTTCCAAATGCATCTGCTTCTGCTCAAACTGCTTGGACTTGTCTGTCTGAATCTGCAGAATCGAGCTTTGTGTGGACAAATCCCTGCCTTTTGGAGAAGTTCACTTTATTCCTGGGAAAGCAATAGGGTAAGAAATGGCAGTCTGTTCCACTGTGCTCTGGGGATGTAAATTGGCTATGAAATCAAGTACTTGCTGGCCTGAAACAGTCTGTCCTCACAGCCAAGTTATCCAAGTTTGGGTAGAAGCATCTCATTTCAGGAAGGCTTCTAAAAAAAGCACAGTTTGTTTAAAGCAACATATTTTTAAATGTATTTATGTAGCAAAAATGACTTTGTTGTGGTATTTTTTAGATAGGTTTCTGTTTTTCTAATAGACTTGCAGAGCAAGTTTGAAACCCTTCACACCAGAACAACCTGACAGAAATTTTGTCAGTGTAATCTTCATCTGCCAGGTAGGATTTGAATGGTGCTAAAAGTCAACATGGTAATTTTAGAGCAGCAACACAACATAAGGTTTTTACTGCCAGCTGAGGAAAAGCACAGCTCTGTATGCCTGACCCTGTGAGGATGTTTGTAGCTGATTACAGATCTGCTCCAGCGCTGAGCGTTTGTCGCTGAGGTTTTCCAATGGCATGCCTGACAAGCAAAGCGAGACCTGGGGCTCCCAGAGGAGCAATGCCTGCTGCTGAACATTTATTTTGTCTAGTGATGAAAGGAGAGGGCTGCTGGTGCACAGGCCCCCTGGCTACTGGTCACTGCTGACAGTGCTCCTTTTCTGTAGCAGGAGCACATATTTCCCTGAGGACCAAGTCTTAGCTTAGCTCTGGTCAGAGTTGCTTTTGGCTGATAAATGCCGGAGCAGGGGAGGCAACAGGGACTCCCTCCGTTCACTTTACGTGTGTAGAGGCAGATGTTGAGTGGCAGATGCTGTGTCACAGGAGGACTTTGAATAGAGCCTGTATAAATGTTGGAACATTGCACAAAATCTTTCCCAAGAGCAGACATCCCTGTACACCTAGCAGCCACCTGCTTGCTTCCCTATTTTATCTTGCTCCTTGTGTTGTCAGGATTCAGAATTTTGCCTCCACTTTCTCATAAGCTGCATCCCTCTGGCTTTGAAGGCTGAGCCACATCCTGCCTCCTGTAGCACAGAATTAATGCACTGGGCTAGCAGAAATAGCGTGCAGGCTTTGATCCCGTAAGCCGATGGGATAAAATGCAAGCAGATCCTTGCTTGGCATACCAGCCTCCAACAGCCCAAGCTACCTGCCTGGGAAGCTGCCCAAGCCACTGGGACAATCAGTCACTGCACAGTACGTGGGGACACTTTTCGTGGGATGTGTTTTCAGAGACTCTTTCAAGGGAATTTTGTACCCCGTGCAAAGACGTGCTTTATACAATAAATATAATTGATCTAGTTAAGGGATTCTAGATCTGACCTGGGCCTTTTACACTTTGTGAAGCCAGATTATACTATGGGAGTTTTACTGAGGGACTCAGTTATAAGTTCATGTAATTCATAGGCAGCTTTTTAGTGTTTTTTTTTTTTTTTTAATGTATGAACATAGATTTGTATTCAAGCAAAATACAATATTTATACATATATATATATATATACACTTTACCTAGTAAAGTATATGTGTTAACTGTTGTTAAATTGAAGCCCTGTGGTAACCAGCTCTTTCTGCAAAGGAATAAATTCTTATCGTGGCAACTGCTGAGATGCTATAAGTGTATGAGTATTTAAGATAGTCTTACACATACCTGTTTATAAACTCAAGCAAAGTTTTCATTTGTTTTAGCAAGATATTGTGAGTGGTGCATGGAAGTTGCCTATCTGTAATATGATCAGGTCAAAAGCTTAAACAGCTTATCTGTGTACATTCAGTAATATTCGTTAGTCATTTGAAATTCCAGTTCCATTGCTGAATATAAAGATAGCTTGGGGGGACAAAAAAAAGCATTCACAAGACACTGAGGAGCTCAGAAAGTTCTGCACTGCAGTATTTATGCATTTTATTTATTTATTTATCAAGCACAGAATACTGAGCCCCTGGTTCAAGGAAACATTTCCCCATGCTGGCAGAAGATTTAGGAACCTAATTTTGGTCCCCTCCTAAAGCTAATGCCAAGTTCCCCTGGATCAGGGGCCAAGCAGGCTAAGCTATTTAAAGCATAATTCCAACCTTTTAAGTGGCCACAAGAAGGGGTGAGACCTTCTCAAATGCTTCCTGTAACTTCTTTTAGTAGAGAAGCTGAGAAATGCTGAGAGATCCAAGGATGTTTCTGCAGCTGATCTGTAAGAGTAGAAGTATATAAATAATAAATACTCCTTGCACTTTTACTATTTGGAAAACCACTGTCCTGAGGTATGGTTTGCAATAATCAAAATTCACATTTCATAAGCTACCCACAAGCAGATTTTTTTTATTATCACTTTTTAGCGGTTTTTTTAGTTCCCCCTTTTCATTAAGGAAACAATCTTCCTTTGGCTTGTTTTCCCCGGTTCTTTTTGACAGTACGTGATTGGCTCTGGTTAAACGTGAAGATCCCCCTAAACCAGGTGTCGTGTGCCAGCAAATGTCCCAGCTTAATGACAGGGTTGTTCCCATGTACAGCAGGCAAGGCCCTCCCACCTTTATATCCTGCAGTAGAGACCGTCCCACCACTCACCAACACAGCACTCCCCTGTTTGCACCGCACTGGTTTGGCTGCGGGGGCCAGCAGATCTCCCGTGCAGAAGAACTGATCACATCATCGCTGTCAGTGTGGATGCTGTAGGGCTTCCTGGGGAAAATACTGCACCAACAATGGAGTCTTTTTACAGACAGTGTGTTGGGGGGCACTGGAACACTTTCCTTTGCCAGCTTTAAAGACACGGGGGAATTACGGATCAGGAAAGAAAAAAATGGAAGATGAAGGCTGAATGCATAAAGTACAGCCTCAGTCTTTCATGAAGGTTTGTATAATGTTCAAGTTTTGCATAGAGTGAGCTCCCATATTCTGTCAAGCACAGAGCTCAGCTGAGTTGTTCATCCTTGGTTTTCAGAAACAATCTTTTTCTCTCCTGTTTCTCACTGCTGTGCCAGGACCTCTGAGTGTAATGTGTATTTCTGTATCACAGAACTGCTTTGTGAAATCACTTGGGTGAAGTGAGCAGGCACATAGATTGAACCACTACAGGTTCTTGAAAGAAGCCAAAGCAAGATGTTTCTGTAATAATTTTGTTCTGATGTATTTTTTTTTCTAAATGGGTGCCAGAAGCAAAGGACACAAAGTGTGATTCTGTAATCATGCAGCACCAGTGGAGAGCAAGTGCAAGTGAGAATAGTATGGCATCACAAAAAGCTGTCTGTTGTGTAATTCAGATACTAGCAAGTTTCACAGGGGTCACATTTACATGAAGATTTGCCTGGATGCTGCTTGATCTTTGCAACCCTTGGTCTTTGATCAGGAAAGGTGAGAAGTACTTTGTCCCTTTCTCAGGGAGAAGGGAGAGAGATGCCTAACCCAATGTCTCCAAGATTCTTACCCTGGCTGCACAGGTGTGCAAGCAGCGGTCTGTGTACCTGAGAGTTCACTGGTGTGCAGTGAACTTTGCAGTGCATTGAAAGTGTAGGGGTAAATTCTAGTTAGTGTTCCCTTGAGGAACAGTGTAGATTGACTTCAGTGTCTCCCCTTGTAAAGCTGAGAATCCCTTCTATGCTGGCAGTATGTGTGTGAGATTACTGACGGAACGTTACCTTTATCCTTGCATCGAATCTTTGCTTTCCAGACTGAAACCATACTAGAAAGATGTTTGTAAGGGTTTGGGGGATTTGGGTTTTGTTTGATTTTTTGCTGTCTGTCAAAGTCCTGTGCAACATAAGCCCTCCTGGCAAGGTCTGGCGATGGTTTGGGTGTTCCTCTTGCTGGTGCATCCATCGGAGCCTCAGCCAGTGGGACATGTGGGAGGGCAGGAGAGGTGCTTCACTGGTCCTGGACACAGGTGTGTGACAACCAGCGGAAGGGTCACTCCTGCCGAGCACTTCAGCACAGGCCTGGCAATGGGAATTGAGGCACAGGTAAATCAGGATTCCACAAAATAAAAGGGTGAGCCGACAGACCTGTTAATCCTCAAGTGTGCTGCACAAGTTTTAGCCCCTTCCTACATTTTTTCCAAGCCAAGCCCAAACTGTCGCGGTGCCAAGCCAAAGGCAGCCAAGCTCAGCACCTACGGTCAGCCTGGCATCACCAAGGCATGTGGGGCAGCCCCAGGGCCAGCACTCTGTCTGGGGGGGTTATTTAAATCATTTCAGGGCTGTTCAAGATCCTATAATTTCATGGAGCTATAATGGAAAACTTGGGTTTGTACTGTTGCTGAAGTCTTGGGCTGCTGAATGCGATCCCTGCTGTGGCTTGTTCTAAAAGAGACGGCTTAGACCGTGCCAGTCTGAATCGTGGGCGTGGCGAGTCCTCTGCTTTATGGTACATCACAGCATCCAAGCTGCAGGAAGCAGCACAGCAATAAAAGTGTCTGATAGGAGCACCTTTTGTTTGATTGGAGATCAAACGACAGTGTCTGGGTTCCTTATCTCTGGGCAATTCTTTGATGCTTCTAATAAGGAAGAAACCATCGGTGGAACTGAGTGCAAATGTACATATAATGTATGTTCATTTACAACCAGCCAGAAAGCAAAATAAGAAGTGGTTTCTGGTAATATAATTCTACTCAAAATAGCTTTTTTATTAAGTCAGCTGAAAAATGTTAAAATGGTGGAGCCACAGACAAAACATTTGTTACCTTTTGAAATGAGTTGCAATGGTTTTGTCATACTTGTACAAGTGTTATAAGGTCAGCCTTTCTGTATGTTTTACAATTTACTGTAGAGTAGTCTTCTATGCATAGCTGTTCCACTTGCCTGTGTAAGTTACAGATCTAACAGAAATGAAAGCATGCATTTTTCTCTGTTTGCTGATAACCTATGAAATTAGAAACTTGTATTTCTGTGTTTTTAATGTGTTATATTATAAACAAAATTCACAGCACTATTGTCTATGGAATATCAAAAAGTTTTATTAGAATGAATTACTTTAAATGTTTTGTCAATTGATTTAATAATGTGTCAGACATCTACACTAAGACAATATAATGTTTATCAATAAAAATATCCTCTCTTTGTACTAACTTAACACTTCAGGGTGTGCTTGGACATAGGAGTAGAGCACCCCTGTGGGTTCCAATCCCAATGATTTATTAATTTTTGGCTTGATTTTGAGAGTACTTCATACCCCTCGTTTGACCTGAGCATTGGATTAGGGAGCAAAGGAAGAAGAAAAGAGAGTTTTTGTACTTTGTATTACCTGTGCCACCGAATCTGTGTTTGCTATAAAGGTGTGTGCACCACAGCAGTTCCTTTAGAAGTCATCCAGGACACTTAAGGAATCTGTGCAGAAACAAATGCTCTGGGAATTTTATTTGTTGTTATATAAAGTGTCAAACTCTGCTTTTTTACAACAGTACAGATCTGAAATTACTGCACTGGCATTAGTTAATCCCTTGTAGCATAGGGAAGTGGGAGTGGATTGTCACTCTCCCAGCTGCAGGAACCTGTGCCTGTGCCTGCTCGGCCACTGACAGCCGCAGTGATGAGAGCCAGTTCTCCCTCCGAAGCAGTTCCTGGAGTAAAGGTTTCAGTAATGCTTGGAATAATAATGAGGGGGAGGGCAGCTTCCCTTAGAGAGCAAAGCACCTGTGGGCAGGGCTGGTCAGAAGCCCGCGCTTTGTGAGAGGGAAATACCTGTGCTGCTTTTCTACTCTGCATCAGCTAGGGAGCTGCAGTGTCCCCCCCAGCTCAGCCTGCCCTGGTGACAGGATGCTTCTTCCTCCTACGTCATCCCATGGGACACTTCAGCTGACCCTCCTCCCACTGTACTGTCCCTGAAGGAAGAGCTTGAGATCCTGGAATGAAAAGCCATGGAATTGGGTCTGGCTGCCTCACCTTTAACCACTTTGACTTGTGTCTTTGTAACAGCCGCTGATAAAAGGATGCGTTTCGTCTGAAGTACCTGCCGTGTCTGCAAGAAGCAGTGGTGTGTCTTAGGCAGGTTATTTACACATCCACAGCTCCTTCCAGGTACAGAGGAGTCTTGCAGTGCTGAAAAGGAACACATGCTGATCCTACGCCTCTGTCCACGAGCGGGAAGGGGGGGGGGGGGGGGGATGAGGAGGTGCAGCTTTTGATGTTCATGCAGGAAATGTCTTTGATCAGTGCCAGCCCAGCAGTTGTCTTGAAAATATTTTCCATTGGTGTGATTGTTTGCTTTCCATCTCTGTGTGCTTGCAACCCAAAGCATATGTTGGAATCCATACAGATGCTCCATCTCTGTAGATACTTCCCCATGAGTGCTTTTCTGGTTCAAAGATAATCTTGCTTCTTGTCACAATTTGGTGAAGCTCCAGTTGGCTGTTGGACTCTGAAGATACTCTCATTTCCTACCCCCTGCCACAGTGATATGCCAAATACGCGTATTTTTTGATTTTGCCTTGTGATTGCTTCACTTTAGAAAATTTTTATGTAGGTTACAGCCAGGAAAATTAGAAATTGGTTTTCAGAGATTGGCAAGTAACTGAATTTCTAACCACTTTCATTAAAATTAGGAAAATCAGAGTGTGAGGACAAGCCATTGCTTTCACTGAAGTGGACATGGATGAGTATGTATTCATATTCATATATTCACTTTTGCTTTTGTAGAAGCTTGTTTCTGTATTGCCTTCACAGTTATTCTTCAAACACCACAAAGCCTGACTAAGCAAAGATGTGAATTCTTAGTGCTGAGCAAAAAAATTAAAGGATCAGAGCAAAAGTACAACCTGGTTAAAATGAAACTAGGCCTCCTCTCCCTCATGACCATCTTAAATATGCAAAACTAGAGCACAAATCCTGGGTTTTCTCCCCTTTGGAGGTCACTTCTAGCTTGCTTTACAGAAGCCTGACTTGTGTCTTTGCCACCCCAGAAGTTATTTGCTTTGAAATAATACTTGCAGAGAAAAGATATCTGTTCCCTGTACATTGCAGATAAAAATCTCCCTCCAGGCTGTGCCCACTTGATTTTGACCTGTTTATTCCGACAGAAAGAGTGTGTGCATGCTGGGCAGGGGACGTGGGGCTGCTTGGCATCCCAAAGGAATGGGGTTTTGCACTGCAGGAAGGCTGAGGCCTTTCCGTACAGCTCTCGTGCACACCTCCCAGCTCCAGGTGAGACTTCCCACCTGAGGCTTTTTCCCATCTTTACACAGGCATGCTAGGACATGGACATCCTAGACATGCTAACCACACCCTGGAAAACAAGGGCTTAAGCGTTAGAGCTTTTAGTGCCAAAGTAAAATTGTTCTGCCTAGAACTGGGCAGCCTCCGGGTTGCTGCTGGGCTGCAGAGCTCCTGAAGTGCAGCTCCTGGTCTCTGGCGCTGGGAGGTGGATGCACTCAGGCACTCCCAGCACACTGTGCTTGCTGGAAAGCTGAAGCAGAGGCAGTGTGTGGCCGTGCCTTGGGAGAGCAGTGTGGACACACGGGACTTGGGATGTGCTGCAGGTATGCTGGTTTTGCCTGGCTTTCCTCCCTGCTGCAGTGGTGATCAGCCCTCTGGGCGCAGCTGAGCATGTGCCCACTTCCCGTCCAGCTGCCTTGAGCAGGCTGCAGCATTCAGAGAGGAGGAGGAGGCTGATCTTCAGCCTCTGGCTGTGGGGAACAAACAGCGCTCTCTTCACAGTGCCAAGCAAATCACTAGAGAAGAGTAGCACAGAATAAACAAAAACAATTGAATGCTATGAGAGAGCAGGTGCAGTGAAACCACTTCAGACTGTGCGCACAAGAAGATTTTACAAGTGAGCCTTTAAAGAATAACTGGGGAAAAGGAAAAGTGGCGTAATTAATGTATCAGCTGCCGTGCAAATGGCTCAAACAAATAACATTTTAAAAAGAGAACTCTGCTTTGTGTGTGAACTTAAACCAACGCTTGTCCTGCCTGAAATTCTTTTGTGCTGACTGCAGGGAGAGCTTGGATTTTAGAAGTGTGTTTTCTAATGTTGCAGAGCAATGCCATCTAGGGCATGGAGCCTCACAGTTACCAACAGGAATGCTATCCATCCTTGGTGACAGAGCTTCCTGGATTGAGTATTTATAACTGGTTCATCACATCTGCATTAGGCCTGTTGAAATTTGCTCATTTTCATTCCAGTTTTCTGGACTATGCTCAGTGTCAGATATTAATGGATTGTTTTGTCTCCACTGGAACATTATGAATTTCTGGATACACCTTATTTCCTCCTTAAATCCTCTTGGTAGCTTTCATCCGTGTGCAGCACAGCAGGGATTATCGATGGTCTCTCTAATCTTCAGCTACTCAAGGAATCTGCCGTGGCTGTGATTAGAGCCACAGTACTCTTGGGCAGTAGATTAAAATATTAAACCTAACAGGCCAGATCTTGTCATCCTCATTCAAAGCTACTTATGGTGTTGTTGAGGCTCTCCTGTTCAAACCAAGCTGCCTGTAGAGTACTGCTGTGCGTTAGCTGAACACATCTCATCAACCTGGCCTGGTCACAGCTCTGTCCTCACTCCTGGCTGATGCAGCTCTCTCCAGGCTGAAGTGCCAAATACAAGGTAACAGTCTGCTGAGTTGGGTGGAGGTCTGTGGCAGTACTGACTTTACAAACCTGGACTCGTGGGCCAGGTTAATTTTTTATGGACCATCTCTTCCTCTTGCTTCCTGCCATTTGAATTCATAATGCTTGGCCTTTCTAGGGAATGGCAGCAATATTTAGTGGCACTTTAGACAAATACTGTTTGCCTCTGCAATGGGTTTTGGTCAATATACACAGATTTGCTCCCCAGTAGAGAATAGCAAGTGCTTTAGCTCTCGGACCAATCTCAGGACATTCTTCAAACTCCCAAGGCTGCACACCAGGTTCTAGACCAGCCAGCTTCTGCCTGCCTCTGTGAGAGGTACATTTGCAGCTGATCATCCTCAAGTTACTGGTCTTGTATGACTTCCTTGTTTTTACAAGGCGCTCCAAACCAAAGGCGAAATACTTGACTACAACTTGAAAGCATACTGGGAAATGTTAATACTTTCACTAATAAACACAAGAGCTTTCAATGTAGCTGCAGGAGTTCTTTCCCCTCCTCTGGAATAATGTAATTCTTGTTGTTATCTGACCTTAGAAGGGGCCTGATTCTCCTCCAGGTTCATAGTAGTCTGGTTTGGCTGCCAAGGAGTAATAAAGCAAACGCCTGCTGCCGCCTGAGAACAGCATTGCCTGTGGGCACTCCAAGTCTGGGGAAGGGTTAGATGTTAAAAGTATTAATTAAGAAGCATAAATTACATGAGTAATTAAATTTTTGTAGGGTCTAGTTAAACAGTGCACTGTTAAAATATGATGCTGAAGTGACAAATAATTGGTTCATCACAGTTCTCCATAATGACCTGTTGTCCCATAAACTGGTGTGGTGTATGTCACTCCTCATTGTAACTGGAGATCTGGAGCACAGGTGACTTTATTCAGAAAACTGTTTTAAAGCCAGGCTACAAACACTGTCTTTTTCCCTCTTGAGTGCAAAGGTAAGAGGATGAATCACAATCATGACTTTCCTGCAAGTCAAGACAGCTGTGAGAGAAAGACTGGAAATATCAGCCTCGTTTTTTTGAAGGTGATGAGAGCATGCTGGTTTCTGCCAGGGCTCCATCCACCATAATGAAGGCAGAGGCTGGTTTCCTTGGTAGCTGGTACTTCCAAGTCCAAGCTTGGATCAGCTCAAGTTGCTGTGCTTCACTGGTGGGTGAGAGACAGCAATCAGCGATGCTGAACTTGGGTGGACCGAGGAAGTCCTTACCCAAACACAGGTCCTACCACTGCTTCTCTCCAGCCCACACAGTGCCACCTAAAAAAAGATGCATGCTCAGCAGTGGGATCAGAACATGGCTCTGATCATCCCCAAGCTCCCGAGGATTACTCACATCTAATGTCTGGCAGCCATCGTTTCCCTTGACAGAGATCTCATCACTACTGCCATGTTACTTTGGCTTGGACTGTAGAAAAAGGAATAGCTTTTGGCAGATACACAGCTGGAATGAGCTTTCATTGGCAGCTGAAGGCTCATTACTGCGCTTCCCTTTTTGCTCCCTGAGCTAGTGAGGCTGCTGGTGAGGAGATGGGTAAGATGCCATGGCCCTCACACGTTCCTTACACAGAGAGGGCAGGATGTGTGTGGTGTTCCTGTGTTGCTCTGACTCTGCAGGGGCTTTCTGAGAATCTTGGGCTTCTGGTGCACACCTTCTTTGGGAGCTGAGATGTCCAAGTGTTCACATATCCCTGTGTGGATGCACATTTTGTGTGAATATTGTTGTCAGAAAAATTCTTGAAATTAAAAGAGAGGGAAGGTAAAAATTAAGTGCTGCTGAGCTGGAAATGCAGTTACACAGCTTTTCCAATTATTCATTTCCTGGCTGGTCAGGAAGCTTAGCTGTTGTCAGCTCTCTCATCAGAACCCCACCAGGGAGATCCCTATTGATATGAGGGAGGGTTGGAAAGCTGTTGGCCAGATCTATCTCCATGGGACAAGGCTGAGAGAAAGGGAATAGGTGGAACAAGGAGAGATTCTGCCTCACTGTACATTGCAGGGCAACAGAACAGAGCACAGAACAACTCAGGATCCCAGTTCTAGCCTCACTACAAAAAACAGTCTTGCAGAAAAACTAGTTGGCTCAGTTCTGTGGGGTTTTGTTCACTGGTTGGTTAGTGGGGGTTTTTGGTGGTTTATTTTCTTTGCATGTGTGTAATTATGTTCCCTCTGATCGCTGTATGAAAAAGTAATTAGGAAAACTAAACACAACATCTCAGTCTGTTTTGCTCTTAAGCAGTTTTTGCTGTGCCTCCTGCATGCAGTTTGATTCCCATCTCCCTCCTCCCTTGCTATAAAGGACAGCTGAGTGCAAATCAGAACAAGAAATCCAGCTTGAAGCCGAAAGTATAATACACATAATGCTGCCAAGGGTAAGATTTGGAATGTGCTGAAGTAATCGCTGTCACATGCTGTAAAATGAAACACACACCATGTTTTCAGGTGAGAAAAGGTCGCTCTGAAGTCATGGGTGGACATGACCTGGTTGTGGAGGCTGGGGTGGGTGCACCTCCGTGGCTGGGAGATGGCACAGTTGTTCCCGTGGTGCAGCAGCAATGTGTGCAGCTCACAGGAGAGAGATCCAAGCGACTCCTCTGTCTTTTCCTGCGCTGCAATTTCTCTTCTCACGCCCGCAGAGCTCCCAGCAGTGTGACAGACGTCTAGGGCAGGAGCCAGTGCAAGAGGAAAGTGTCTTGATGCTGGGATCTTGGCTAACATGAGAGAAACTAGCCAGAGGAATTAACAGTTTCTGCTCCTTACTGCAGCTGCCACAGTGTGACAATAGATAAGCAAGTCTGTATCCTATCCCCGTGGTATCTACTCCGGACACTGGAGATCCATCCCGGTAACACGCTTTGTACTCGCAATGGGATTTTTAGAGTTAAAGTAAATTCTGCCTTGGCCCAGTCAAATCCAAATTCCATGAGAAAACTTCCCTCACCTCTCCATGGTTTATAACACAGCGGAGCAGCAGATTGGGGAAGACTGTGTGCCAGTCTTGTCCAGACTAGTCAGGTGCCCAGGGGCATCCCACCTTGAATCCCTCTGCCTACACGTTGGTCTCTGACCCACATCCGTATGATGAGAATTACAGCCCAGCTGTTCAGGGCTTGGAAAAAACTGCTGTTCTGCAGGCTTTCTGTATGTATAGAAAACCATGCCAAGCTCATCTCACAGCTGGATTGAGGGGAGGGGTCTCAGTCAGGGATAAATAAGAAACACAAGCCATGAAACTTGATGCCATATCTCAGGTTCGTCAAAGGCTGTACCAGGCAAAGGCTTTTCCAGTGAATTTTTTTTTTCAGTCATTAGAGCTCAGTTCTGCTCCAGTTTGGCAGGGCTGGCTATGTCCTAACCTGCCTCTTGTTTACTGCCTTTTCTGCCTTTTCTGTTCTTGTTTTCATCTGTGGCTGGCAGTTCACCTCACTGCTCCCAAATGTTTGGGTGGG